>JALGBA010000099.1:2800000-3309767 GCA_023970755.1 Azemiops feae
TAAGTAGAATCAGACCTGTATAGTACTTAGTTAAGATTCCACTAAGAACTCCTAGAGCCGTAGGCTAGAATGGAATGTAGAAAAAAGAAAAACATATTTGAAGAAAGAAAATGGCAAACTATTTCTATATTTTTGTCAAGAAAATGTCATGGACATGTCCGTGTAGAAATCAGGAGTGAAGTTCAAGTCAAAGGAAACCTCCATGTCCCACTGCAGAGTTGGTGGCTGACCACATATCCCATTTAAAAAAAAATACTGAAAGCAATTCTATCATGGTGTTTTCTGTTGGGAGTTAATTAAAGGATTAGGAAGCCAGAAAGATTGCAGACTGCTGGAAAGATGATTCTGTAGTGAAACCCAGGACATTTCCTGCACGCCTCTTGACTATCTTGTCAGCATAACCCCATGCTGCCGGGAACAGTCCCCTCACCAAATCTTTCCCATTGGAATGAGAATTGTTAAAAAAATGTGGAATAGATTTGTGATACACCATTTAAAGGGGACATATACCTTGAAACAAAGGTGACTGAAAAGAACATTGTTACATGCCAGTTATTCTGATTCACAATATCATTACTGTTAACCTATTTGAATGGGGAAAAGAGAAGTACTCATCATATCACTAAAGAGTTGACTGAGCATAATATCTGATAACATAAAACAGAGTGTACATTTTCTGAAATCATCTTCTGGGAAATTAATGAAGAAATAATGCCACTTGGTATGAAACAGAGGGTCTACATCTGATTATTATATACATTCTGTTGTATCTGTAAGTTCTCACAGTGTTTTAGACACTTTTAAAAATATTTAAAAGCATAGATTTCCTAATTATAATGTATAGAATAGATCTGACAAAAGATGCTTTGATTTCAAGGGCTATTGACTGCACTTACTGTGAAATTCTAGGTGAGAAAAAAAGAAAAGCAGTTCTCATGTTATCTTGTGTTTCAGTTGTTGATGGTTTTATAAAGTCTTAATTGTTTTAAATCTAAGAACTCCTGTGTACTCATATCAAGGTGTTGTCTCTTATTGATCAGTCTCTTAGTTTGACACTCCCTTTTAAGAAGCTGTTTAGAGGGAGAAATGTTACTGAAAACTCTCTGAGTTTGAATCAGGCTGCAGCTAGATGAACAACTGTTCAAGAGATTTCCTTCCTTGCTTGGCAAGGAGTCTTATAGAATATCTTTGTTCTGCTCTCATACTTGTTGGGTATGGAGGCTGGGAGATCTGATATTATCCTTGCACCAGCTATTCAGATGATGCCTGTGTTTGATCAGCCTTAGAGGATTCTAGATTTTGAATCTCCTGAGGTCAACATTCCACAGATTCTGCTGAAGCAGTTGCTTCAGAATCAGTCTCTGAGTCCTGAGCAGAACCTCAACAATACTGGAGACTTAGTTGCAAACCAAAAAACAGTGATGTCAATCACAGTTGTGATTCATGCATTGCTGCAAGCCATGGCTTGCTTGCCATCTGGAATAAAAACAACTAGTTTGTTAATTCAGTGTCAATGTACTAAGAAATACATTTTAAATTACTTATCACAGTTGCTGGTTTTGCACAACATGCCAAGCCAAAATCAAACATCCTATGAAAATTAGGTAATGAACACTAAAATCTGTTAGAATTTATAGTGATGGTTCTCTCTTAAAAGCCGTTGAAAGAAATTTGATAAATATATGAAAGAGAAGACTATCATAATAAAATCCTATTTCTAACTGAAATCAGAGGCAGCATGTTTCTCATTGGAAACCAAAAGCAGAAAGGGACAGTAGTCTTCACGTGCTGCTTGTGTATATTTAATCAACCCCTAGGGACAATAAGGTACTGTATTAGATAGTTCTTTAATCTTTAGGCTTCTTTTATGTTCTTTGTTTCAATTAGGAGTTCTTTTTAAAAGTAATATTGGGAGTGCGCTGTTGGAAGATTTGAAAGCTAGATTAAGGATAAATTGAGGGTGAAGATTCATTCTCCGAGCTTGTGGGTTGGTTTCTGAACATTTCATTACCAGCCTAGGTAACATCTTCAGCAGAGTTTAGGGGATGTCAGTGTCAATATTCTGTTTATAAGAGCTTTGTGTGGTCAGTAGTTCTTGTGATGAGTCAGGTGTGGGTGTGTCCAGTAAGGGTCTTGTGATGGGTCTTATGGTGAGTCAGGTGTGAGTCATCAGTGGCAGTCTTGTGATGGGTTTTGTGATGGGGAAGTTACATCAGGTGAGGGTCATTGGGAGCTGAAATGCTGGTTGGGGGGGCTTGCGTGGATTGGTTGAGGGTCAGTGCTGTCTCTGGTTAGCTAAACAGTTGATCTGGATTCTGAGGGGTTCGTAGACTGGTTGTAGGCCAATGTGTCAATTGATGGAATTACTTGTGGAGTGCCAGGCTTTGATGAATTCACGAGTGTGGTGGGTGGTAGCATGGCCAATGATTTTTGTGTTGCTTCAATCAAACTGGTGCTGTTTGGTGTTGGTGTGTGTAGAGATTAAGGATTTGGGATCGTGGCATTTGACTGCCAGCCGGTGTTCGTGGATCCTGTTTTTTAATTGACGTGATGTTTTCCCCACATAGAATTAGTTGCAATGGTTACAGTTGATCTTGTGGATTACATTGTTTCTTTCATCCTTCTATATTTTGTCTTTAGTTCTGGATAATTCCTGATGGAGTGTGGCTGTAGGTTTGTGGGCTATTGCTATTCCTAGGGGTTGGAGAATTCTGGCTGTCATTTCCAACACCCCTTTTGTGTATGGTAGGGTTAGGATAAATTGTCATGGAGAAAATCTATCTCTGTGGTCACTAGGAGTTGAAAATGACTTAATGGCACATAATCAACTGGGAGCTGGAAACTATGCTTTGCCAAAATGTGATTGAATCCTATTGATATGATATAAATACTTTAGAAATTTTATCAAAAGTTGCCTTCAGTTTTTTGTCCAAGATGATGTGTAAGTTTACCATTGGCCATTGTAGTATTCTCTTCATTGCTGATATTTAAGTTTGATTTCTTATGCATATATACATTATCATGCACTATTTCTCAAAGCAGTAAGAACTTTTAGGGGCAGATGCTAAGGATGACTTTCTGTGGGAGAAGAATTCTCTGAGAATCTATGATATTTATGTACTTTATTTGTTGAAGTACATGCAGGAGTAGAAGCTAAAGACATAGCCAGAATAAGGTCTGCAATTCCAGTTTTCCCAAAGAAAGTACCTCTATCTTAAAGTACTTGCACTATTCCTAGAATTGACTTAGTGTTCTCATTTTGTGTTTTACTCTGTATCCTCCAAACAGCAGACATCAGTGTACACTATGTACACTGTAATCTATTCCTTTAATTTGGAAGGACTCAGGAACAGACATCATTTTTGAGTTGCTTTTTGTACATTCCAGTGGTTCCAGTGGATGATTTCCATTCATCTCCCAAGTATTCTCCAGCCATTTCTTTTCATTAAAGAAACCCCCATTAGCTGTTCTGAGCCATTGTCCAATAATCTGCTTTTCAGCACTTTAACTGGTGGCCCAACTTACAATATGATACACCAATGCTTCCCAAACCAGTGGAAATTACCCAAAGTTGAGGAAAAGTGGTTTTTCTTTGGGTAACAACACACAAACCCAATCACAACAGGGACATTTAAACTGACTTAAAGTGGTTTTACCTACATTGGATAAAAAGGACTTTCTGATTAGTGGTTTTGAGTAATGAAGGAAAATGTTTGGGAAGTATCGCCATATGCAGTCAGAGTCAAGTAGAATTAAAAAGCCTATATAAATACCGATTACTATGGGAAATGCTTGCAGGGGTTCATCTTGCAGAAGAAACTATCTCTACTAAGCGTATGCATAATTGTGTGTGGTATCTTTGCTTCTTTAATGAATAATTGAATGCTCATCTTTTAAGAACTTCACTGTGTGGGGTGTTGTTTTAGTCAACTGATTACAAATGTACATATAATAAATATGATTTTCCTCCTTCTCAGTCCCATTGCTTAAATACACACTTGTATGGTATGCTTTACATAGATTTAAAATGTTGCTTACAAATCAACGCAGTTGCTAGTCCATGAATTTCAGAAAACTAAATAAGAAATTGACAAGTAACAAAGTGACAACAATTTGCGAGATTTGAATACAAAACAGAAAATACAGCAAAGCCTTTTTTTTTTTTGTATTGGGAATTTGAGCTCTGTTCTGTGTTGAGTTCAGTTATTTTGCTCTGAATATTTGTTCAAGATTGCAATTATCTCTTATTTATACTTAGAAACATATCATCCTCAAACCAAGTATATTTAAGTTCTAGGAAGCCCCCAAAGCCCTAGGTTAGTGGGTGAAGGCTTAGTTTGTGTTCCAAAAATTCTAGATTCAGTTCTAGAACTGGCTTCTCCAGGTATGATGGACAATGATTCCTCTGTCTAGTACCAGTTATAGTGGAATAGCAATCTTCAATGCAAGTCAAAAGAATATCTCAAGGTAAAGGTCGTACAATCTTTAGCTATTGTTGAAGTCACATTAACCTTCCACAGCTGGGCAGCCTTCTCTACCTAATGCTTTCTATATGTTTTGGACAACAACTCTCATAATGAGGGTCCTTGGTGCTCCCTGAGCCTGGTTGTTTTCTTGCAGACATTTCATTACCCAAACTGGGTAAGTAACACTGATGATGTTACCTAGTTTGGGCAATGAAATGTATGCAAGAAAACAAACAAGCTCAGAGAGCACTAAGGACCCCTCATTTCAACCCTGAGCTGAAAATATTCTCTGTAATTGGTAACTTTCACAATACCCAGCCAACCTGGCACTTTATGATGATTCACTCGTTTGTTGGCTTATTCAATTTGTCAAAGCAATTGCCCTTTCCATTCATTTATGTGAGTCCAATGGACAGTAGCTCCATCATGCACTTTCTTGCTCAACGTAAGGACACATGAAAATGAAGAGATGGGATAGGCAGAAAAGCCCAAGAGCAATCTATAAAGACAATTTCTATCTTTTCATATTCTGGTAATTTTTAAAAAAACAAATTAAAAATTGTTTAACAGTTGCAATTTATTGTTAAAATTGTCCTATTCTAATATTTTTCTTAATGAATGCTTCAGGAAGGAGAAGAGAAATTGATTTTTAAAGACCAATCCTCCATCCCCAGAGTTTGCCATTAAGCATTGTTTGAAGTGGGTTTGGTAACTGGGAGATCTCCAAAAGAGTCAGCTCTTGGGTGATAAAAGAAGAGTTACAGATGCTAAACCTGCATATAATAGTGTCCTCCAATTGACTGAATGCCATTGTTCCAGCAGTGGCTTCTCCTGGGAAATCTTTTTTCCCCCTGGGTTTCTGTTCTTACAGCTACTTCTGTTAGTTCTCATGCAATTCTGAAAGATGTCCCAAATCAAAATTAGGACTATGTGATGATTTGATTTGAAGGTTTCATTCAAAGACATTTTAGTTGAACTGGTTTTTTGAACTGACTCACTGAGCTGATTTGATGCACTGAGTTGAAACAGGTGCTTTTGAATCAATTTGATGTATGTCTTGTTGTTCAATAATTCAATGATTTCAATCCTTTACGAACCAATGGATATTGCTTCACCAGAACTGTCTATGTGTCAGTAGCTGTTTCTTTGAGTTATTGTAAGCTGATGCTACACCACCTTGTCTTCTACAAACCTCTTTTTTGATTGCTTTCACTTTTTTTTTCAAATATCATCAGAATATTTAAGTTTTACTACATTATTAGATCATCTAGAGAGACTAATCTGTCTTGCTTTTTCTGGTATTACATTATTTTTTTTCTTGTGACCAAGGAATTATCAATCATTTTCATGCCACAATTCAAGGCCCTCAATTTTTCTTTGTTTAGACTTTCTAGTGATTCTGGTTTCAGAAACATGGGTACCATCGGAAATAAACATTAGCCTTTGTTGTCAGTGTGATATTTCTATATTTTTAAGTTTTTGTTTACATTTCTCATTGTCTTTCTTACAAGAAGATATTTCATGGCTAAGGTCACCACAGAAAGATAAAATCTATCACTAGTTCAGCTTCTTCTCCAGATTATTCATTGACATGTCCTTCTTTGTCTGTTGTTTCCTCGCAGTAACTGATAGTGAAGACATGGTACCCACCTTCAACTGAGTTTTTAAGACTAATAGCTCTTAATAGATATATTCTCCAGGTATTTATCAAATCCTGGTCAAAAGATAGTAACTTTCAAACACTCTGAGAAGAGTTTTCATTTGTCTGTTCTAACTCTCTTTCTAATTGCTTCACTGGATGACTTCTGGTCCTAGAGTTTCTCCACTTTCATCCTGCCATGTATGATACACCTCAATTCAAACCGTCCTCCGTTGCCTTTTTTTTTAAGCTAAAGTGTACTGGGCACTCTAGTTTTTTTCTTGTATGGAAAATGCTTAAGTTCCTTTATCAGTGTGATTGCCTTTTTAAAAAAAAACTTTTCATGTCTCCATTTTTCCTTTTCAAATGTAGCAATCAGAACTGTACACTGTATTCCAGATGCATATATGTTGTACATTTACAGTATAAAAAGGGAGTACAATGTTTGTAGCTTTATTTTCAATTTTTGTTCTAATGATCCTTAGCAATGTCTATGGACATTCTTAATCATCCAGGTCATGGTTGTCCCAAAGGTGCTTTTCAAGAGACAACTGGACTTTCTTGGTGTTTTTTCTCCCGAAAATATTTCACTTCTCATCTAAGAAGCTTCTTCAGTTCTGACTGAATGGTGGGGAATAGAAAGATTTATATTCTTTGCCGTCCTCTAGTTGTTAGAACTCTGAAGGTCAGCTGTTAGCTTTCTGAGAGTCGTTGGGGCCACTTGGGGATTTATCTGTACCTTCAAGGTCACTTGAATCAGAGTGCAAATAGGTATGGAACCTTCTTGGGACTGCTGAAAGACTGTGCTGTAGACAAACCCATCAAGATGATGTCATATCCCTTCCCTTCTGTTGAGAGAGGGCTGTTCAATTTAACATAGATGGCCTCCTTGACCCCTCTTTCAAACCAGTGGTCCTCTCTGTCCAGAATGTGGACTTTGCTGTCTTCGAAAGAGTGACATTTGTCTTTCAAATGCAGATGGACTGCTGCATCTTGTCCTGAGGGGTTTGTTCTTCTATCCTGTACCATGTGTTTGTGAAGTGGTTGTTTTGTTTCTCCAATGTATAGATCTGCACATGGCTCACTGCATTGTACTACATATACCACATTATTCAGTTTGGGTCTGAGTGTTTTATCCTTGGGATGCACAAGCTTCTGTCTTAATGTATCTTGGGTTTAAAGTGTGCATATATGTTGTGTTGGTTGAAAATCCTCCTGAGCTTTTCAGATATTTCTGCAATGTATGGAATGGCAATGTTGCAACATTGTCTTCTTTAAGGATTGACATATTCATTGAGCTAGCAAGTTAGTCCTCATCAGTTTTTTATATGAAATTAGGGGATTTTGCCCCAATGTGCTATCTCATGCTTACTTAAACTGCACGGTGTTTATCCCTTAAATGATTGCTGCCTCAGTCTGAACAGATTCTTCTGGAGCTCTTAACAATCAGAATTAAGTTTTACTTTTTGGAATTATTTAATACCATTTACAAAACTGCTGAGTGCATTGCTTACCCTTAAGTCATTATAACTTAGAAATAAGTGTGAAGATACCAATCCAAACAAAGATCCTTGAGGGACTGACCTCTTACTTCTCCCCAGTTATTAATGTATTATTTATTCCTATTCTTTGCTTTCTATTTGCAACCAGTTAGCTATCCTTATCTCATTATTGTTAAGTTTACTCAAGAGCCTTTCATGAAGAACTTCATCAAGTGTTTTTTTTTTAAAACCAAGTATACAATGTTAACAGGCTCACCTTCATTCAAGTCTCTGTTGGCACTTTAAAAGTATGGTGAGACAGGATTGTCTTTGTTGGATCCTTGCTGATTTGTACCATATTTTAGAGTGAATACCAAAGCACTGACATAAGTTTTGAAGCAGTGAATTCCCGTTGACTATCTAAAATATATTATCTCTCCACATTTTTGAGGTTTCATTTCTCTATAGAAGCTTCTTAATGGAGATGCTAATGCCTTGGTGGCAAAAAAGAAGACAGTATTATAGGAATTGTGGCTTGTGCTTGCTATCTTGTTGAAATAGTCTATTCAGCTATGTAAAATGCAATAGTCTCATTGTCTTTTAACAGTATTAACAGAATTAACAGAGTTGGAAGGGAACTTGGAGGTCTTCCAGTCCAACCCCTTTCACAAGCAGGAGACTCTATACCATTCCAGACAAGTGGCTTTCCAGTCTCTTCTTAAAAGCCTCCAGTGATGGAGCACCCACAACTTCTGAAGGCAAGCTCTTCCACTGGTTAATTGTTCTCACTGTTACGAAATTTCTCCTTAGTTCTAGGTTGCTTCTCTCCTTGATTAGATTCTATCCATTGTTGCATCTGACCATTCTACATTGTATAGCAGGTATACTGTGATAATTAAGAGAAATAATAATTGAAGAGTTCAGAAGCTCAAGAACCTAGTGATATTGATTTTTTCAGATAAAGAAAGACATTACAACCAAGCAAGCCTAATATTTTCTTCTTGCATGTGTATATGAACTTGTTTTTACTTTAAACAAGTAGAAGGGAATAGAGATAGTAGCCACACACATTGATTTTTTTTTTTTAAAAACACAGATTAAGCAATGTGAAATTGACTTTGTTTCATCAAACTATCGCATTAGCAGATCAAGCAACTCTAACTGTAGATTTTTAACAAAGCATTTGACACAACTCTCCATCTTATATGACTCATTAATTCAAATTGATTTGGAAAAAACCTGTGTCGCATGGAAAATTAGTCTGGCAAGCACATGAACAAAGTGTTCAGTATTAAATTTGTGTAAAATTGTGTCATCAGCCTTGTAAGAAGGAATAAAAGGCAGTCTGGATTTCTAAGTGATAACCCAGTACTTTGTTTAATACAGATGCATCAATTGGAATTCCTATAGACAGCTTTAATATTCTCTCAAAATTACTGTACTCTGGGATATCAAGATATGGATCTTATAAAGTTCAATGTTTACAGAAACACTAAAGCTAATGCTTCTTCCATAGAAAAATATTTATTCTGAATTACACAAACAGAAAAGGAGAAGTAACACATATGAGTAGCAGAAAGCCAAGAAAGTGTATATTTTATCTGATGAGTCAGAATTATTTGCTATTACAAAGAAACTGTTTTAGATCTTTCTTCAGTAGATATAAATACATGGGGAGGGAGAAAGGGTATATCTTTCAAACATGCTGTTACCGAGGTTGGACATTCCTGGTCTATCAAGAATATTTTGAAATGATCTCCCTCCTGGTTTGTAAGGATTATATTTAGCACATTTGTTTTAAAGGAAGAAATCCCTGAATTATAGGGGAAAAATAATAGACCACCCGGTCATGATTGCAGATATTGTTTTCAAAAAATGCACTATAATCCTCCTTAATAGCATCATCATAAACACCAAGTAAGTACGCTGAATTCTCTCAAATAAGATTTGTATCTTGTTCAGGAGATGTAATTTAGTCTTTGATTACCCCATATTATTAACTTAAATGGCCCCTGTTTACAGTAATACCAATTACCATCAAGAGTCATTATTTGATACGAACAAAGCTGTTTACACTATGTTTTTGTAATAACAGCAGACAACCAGCTTTTATCTGCATGTATCTGTTCATGCTGTTCCTCTTGCAAAAGATCAAGAGTTTTAGCAATGCAAACACAAAATCCTTTTCATAATTTTGTAATGTTTAAAATGGATCATGTACCTTACCAGATATTTTAGGATATAGCAAAATTATAGTTATTCGCATTTTTTTATTATTCTACCTAGAAACATTGGTGTACTGTAACTTGCATTCCAATAAGGCATATTTTGATAGTCTAACAATTACAAATCTAGACTCATCACCAACCCCTCAACTTTATGAAATTTATTAATACACAATGAATTGCCCTTTCAGCTATTTACGTGGATAGTAGATACCTTGGGCTACTAAAACGTTACTTAGATTCCAGTCAGATGAACACTAGCAACATTCCTGGCTGGCAAATGGTAGTATTAGATAATATTAGATTATATGAGAAGCAATGTGGTCTAGTGGTTAAGGCACCAGGCTAGAAAACAAAAGACCATGAGTTCAAATTCCAATATAGCCATGAAAGCCAGCTGAGTGACCTTCGGCCAGTCATTCTATCTCAGCCCTATCTACCTCACAAGGTTGTTGTTGTGAGCAAAATAGGAGGAAGAAGGTATGTTGGATGTGTTTGCTGCCTTAGGTTATCTGTAAAAATAATAAAGGCAGGATATAAATTCTTGTCCTGACCTTCTTGTCTTGCCCTCGGGTGCTTTGGAGAATAGCTTGATTCCCTCTTCTTTGTGGCAAGCTATTCTCCAAAGCACCTGAGGGCAGGACAAGAAGCAATGGATGGAAACTAATCAAGGAGAGAAGCAACCTAGAACTAAGGAGAAATTTCCTGACAGTTAGAACAATTAATCAGTGAAACAACTTGCTTCCAGAAGTTGTGAATGCTCCAACACTGGAAGTTTTTAAGAAGAGATTGGACAACCATTTGTCTGAAATGGTTAGGGTTTCCTGCCTAGGCAGGGGATTGGACTAGAACAGGGCTTTTCAACCTTTTCACCGATTGTACCACTTTTAGGATATGGCAATATTCGAGTACCACCTAGCAAGGTGTCAAAAACTTGACCAAAAAAAAACCTGTTCAAAGTTGCAATTGCACTGAAATGACTTATGACCATTTTCACACTTATGACCATTGCAGCATGCCCAGGGTCATGTGATTTATATTTGGATACTTGGCAACTGATTCATATTTATGATGGTCACAGTGTCCCAGGGTCATGTGATCCCCTTTTGCAACCTTTTGACAAGTAAAGTCAATGGCAGGGCTGCTGGTGGTCAAGTGCTAAGGCAGGACTTCCCTCCCTCCCTCCCTCCCTCCCTCCCTGCCTCCCTCTTTCTCATGCCCACCTCCTTCTGAAGGAAGAATTTGAACCTCCCCCCATATTTTTTCTCTTCCATATATTCATCAAACAAGGAGAAGCCTCCAGAAACAGAAAAGACAAACTGCTGAGTGAACTAGCTTAAAAAGGCACATTCCCCTTTAAGAATTAACTACTGGCTAGAAAGGAAAGTAAGGAAGAAAAAAAAATGTAGTAAGTATTGGCTGCCGGCTAAGGCAGCCTCCCCAAATGGCTCCATTCATAAAGGAATCTACAGGCAAAATCCATTCAGGAGAAAAATACTTCAAAATCCCTTGCAGCAAAACTTACAGCTAACAATAGCAGAGCAATAGAAGTTAACACGAGACATCAGCCAAATAGAAATTGCCAAACACTCCTTAAGAACACAAAGCCCACATTGCACAAATCCCAGAACTTCAAAGTCACAAAAGCACATAAGAATCCTTCCACTCTCCATCTCCCTCCCTCCCTCCTTCTCTCCTCCGTGCCTCTGCAGTTCCAGAGGACTCTCTCACTATAAGTCCTTGCCTGTGCTGGCTCTTTCCCTCCCCCACTACACTTGGCTAGGCAGGGCTGCGTACCACCTGCCACTCGTTAATGTACCACAAGTGGTATGCGTACCACAAGTTGAAAAGCCCTGGACTAGAAGACCTCCATGGTCCCTTCTAACTCTGTTATTTTATTCTAAATAAATAATCACTCATAATATTCTTATGATATTTATAACATGCCAACAGTGCTTTCCCACTGCTTGGGAATCACTTGTTTTCCTGTTTTATCACAAAGTCTCCATGTTTTCTGATATCTGAAAAATAGGGTAAATGTTGATAATAAGATAAGCCCAACATTTTCCATGGCAATTCAGGAACACCATGTGATTTCAGTCTGTTTTTCATTTCTACAGATCACATACCAGACAGCTGGCAATTTCTTTTTCAATATTAGTAGACATGCAAACCCAAGATATTATTTCTCTTGCTTTGGCAATAGTCTGTTCTCTGATATAGAACTTCTCAAGTATTACAACTTTTGTAATGTGTTTACACTATTATTAAGTGTTTATTCTCAAATGACTTATGCCATTCATGTCTGGGAAGGGCTGGATAGTTCTAGGCAATGTATCAGCAAGTTGCATGAAGTTACCTGGCATTACTTTAAGAAGATACACTTCACAATCTTTGTAAGAGCATGTGCTACAAAGGTACAAGGACACCATCAATAGTCTTCTGAAAATTGTTCACATCATTAATGTGAACTAAATGGGTAAAGGTTAAGACAGCTTCAAGTCAACCTTGATCTAGATGACTACATGACACAGCGATGTACTTTTTTAACAGCAGTTGGTAAGTGGTTTGCTATTTCTTCTTTCAGGATCCTTTTGACTTCCTGAACAAGCTCATAACCTTGATATTCCTTGATAGTTTTTCATTCAAGGACTAGTCAGGTTGAACCCTGCTTAATATCCGATAGAAGATTGGTCAGTATCGCCATCCGTTGAGACTCTGATGTTAAACACATCTTCTAAATGCATTCCGATTGAATTTCCATCATTGTCAATAGCCTTGCAAGTGACCCTTTCTCTCTCTGTCTCAATTCTAAATTGAGAGATCTATAAATTGAGAGATCTATAAGCATAAGAATTTGGTTCATTCTCCTAAAGTAAGCATATTCCAATGCCATTCTTTGACATTTTCTTTCTGGGCGTTCTGCTGTAATAATCATATTATCCACCTTTTTTAATTTAAGAAATTTTTTTGGTGACAAAACTTTCCTGAGGGTGAAGACAAACAGTGAAAATGATATATTCTCTAGGGTGGATTAAATGAATATATTAATGATGATGATTGTATTTATTTATTAAATTTATATGCTTCTCACCTTGCAGTCAAGCTACTCTAATTCTAAGATTCCTCTAATTTTACTTCTCATTTTCATGCACAATAGTAAAAATGTTCATGACTGCCAGATAGCATCTTCCATTGAAGCAATGATATATTGCTGCCTGTATACTGCTTTGTTTGAATCATGTGAGTTCGAAGTCTTTCTAAGCTTCCTGTTTGTCTTCTTATAACTAGATTACTCACCCAAATAATTGTTCTTGCATCAAAGATTCAACTATATTTACAATGTTAACAAATTAAATTGAAAGCCTCACATGCTGCTATTCCAAAAATGGAAATAGAAGAACTAATCTGTTACATAAAATGGCGATGGATAGTTCTCCCCAAGATTTAGCATTTCCACAGCAATCTATATGCTACAATACTAAAATTTTTGTGTCTGTAACCTTTAATAGGGCAAAAGAGCGCATCACAGGGCCAAATTTTTTCAATCAAGGTACTTTAAATGAGCTAACTTACAGAATGTTGGGACCCATTACTGTGAGAATTAAATTTTGGAAAATTCTTGCCATTTCAGTTCCACTGCGATGCCACTGTGGTTATCTGATCCTCATATAAAACATTCTAAATGGGAAGGTTCCCCACTGATTTGTGAGAAAATCAATGGGGATTGTGTGACTGCAGCTGACGGAGTGTGGCAGCAGGTATGGACTTTCTCCTCTGTTTAGATAAGGATATATATCTGAAAGAATGACACAACAGGTCACGGGTTGTCTAGTCATTCCTAAAGTCTGATTCTGAATTCTTCTATCAAGTACAAGGTTTATATCACTTAGACATGTCTTCATGCCAGGTAATTAAAAAAAAAGGACTTCAGTGGTAAAACATTTGCTTTAGCAACTGTGTCGACTTTAAATTTTCCTGGAAAAGTTAAGGTTATGTGTGTGGGGTGGCTGGGGAGGAGATAACATGGAAAGGCAGTTGACAGATCTCATAAATGGCAACTCAGCCCAGGGGTATCTGCAGGGTATGGTCAAAAAAGTCGAGCCACCACAGTGCAATTGAAGCTCTGCCCATTTTTTATGCAGGTGGAGAGAGATTGGGGAAGAAAAATGTCAAAGTATTCAAGGACACTTTGTTGTTGCTGTTATTATTATTTTATAAACAAGAGTAGGAACGTCCTATTGCATTTTCCAGCAATCTGTATTTTTTTGGACCAACATTAAAGATACTTTACTGAAATCTGTTTAGTTCTTCCTTCCTTGGCCTTGAAAACTATGCAGAGATTGACATTATGCCAACATATTGAAGCGGTGGAGTCCTTGTCTGCAATTCATTTGCAGCTATGTGATCCTGGAAAAAGATATGGTTGTTTTCAAAAGAGGCACACAGATCTGTGTTGACATTTCCACATGTCTCGAAGTACCACCATCCAACTGAAACTAAAGTATTGTACAGCCTTGTTCAATATCATGTGCTTCCTCCCTTTTATTGTGAATAAAGATAAGCATATCTTAAAGAAAATAAAGATAATAAAGATAAGCATATCAGTTAGAACAATTAACCAGTGGAACAACCTGCCTCCAGAAGTGGTGAATGCTCCAACACTGGAAGTTTTTAAGAAGAGACTGGACAGCCATTTGTCTGAAATGGTATAGGGTTTTCTGCCTGAGCAGGGGGTTGGACTAGATGACCTCCAAGGTCCCTTCCAACTTTATTATTATTATTATCATTATTATCATTATTATCATTATTATCATTATTATTAGTAGTATACACTGCTTATGTGCAGTATATAGATTCAAACTAAGAAAACAGGAGTATGAAGGTATTGCATAATAAGCATTCAGGTTTGCACAAAGTATTTGATTTGATTTGGAGGTTGACTCAGCTTCTGTTCACTTAAAGATTCATTTAAATGTACAATTTGTCCAGGGGTATCTAAATCATTGCAGATAACTTACACCTAGCTCAGGATTCTATCTTCTTTGCCCTATTTATTGCAAATCTTCCCAAGTGCAGAACAGTTCTAATGATGACCTAGTTTCTCCCAATGAGAGCTCTTGGTTTACTCTGATTTGTTATTATCTGTCCTTAGATTGTAATTTTTCAGATTCTGCCATCTTTATGAGAATCTTTTCACATTCTCTTTCATGGATGGGTAGCTTAAGTAGTTTCTTGTCAGGTGTTATTGTAATTACCCAGTTCTCATTACTTCAGCTGTATGGCATATAGCAGTTACTTTTTCTAGAATGAAATAAAGCTCTCTCTGAACTCTTTCCTTTATTCTCTCATCTTTCATCCTAAATATAATTTTATCCCTTTTCATTCCATCAGTTCTAGAACCAAATTCACAATAGTTAGTTTCATTTTATAGCTACCTAACAAACTGTTTAACAGTATTTTCCTAGATCTGGGCATTATTTCTTTTGAAATTATGTACAAACACATCTTTCTTACAAGACATGCAGTGTATGTTATGAGCTTCAAAAGAATCTAATCAATATACTTTTTGGTTGGAAATGTTTGTGTGTGTATTTATGAATGTCCAATCTTAAGATATGCCCACATATACATGTACTGTATGTAGAACAAAAAATCTATTTCCAGTATTTTCAGTTGTGGCATGATTTTTCTTTTCATGCAAGCCAATAAGAAGGCCTGAAAAAGTACATACTCATAAATGTTGCTGCTACACTAAATCTTCCCCAGGGTAAGAATAATCCAAACTAGCTTCTGATAACAAATGATCTTTGTCCCTTTTTGTGCTGTGTAAGCCACCGAGGGTCACTTCAAAATGAGATGGGAGGCAAATAAATTGAATGAATGAATGAATGAATGAATAAATGTCAAATCTCAATTCAACATGGGATTTAGGTTGCAGTACTAGTGTGTTTCCCTGAAAGAAAGACCTACCCTGAAAATAAACCTTAGGTTGATTTTTGGGGGTGGGCCTAAAATTCAAGCTAGGGTGGGGAGGGTGGAGCTGCCCCACACGCCCTGTACCCACTTACCAGGCCTCTCATGAATTGACACCTGCCTTTCCACGTGAGCCCACTTCTTCTGTGGCATCCCCTGGCCTGCATTTCAGTCAGAGGCCTTTCCGGAAGGCCTCTGCAGCTGAGAACAGAGCTATGGATTCAATCCATAACTTGGTTCTCACCTGCAGAGGCCTTCCAGAAAGGCCTCTGAGTGCAAAATGCAGGCTGGAGCTCCATTATCAGCTGCAAAATGAAGGTGCTCCTTCGGCCACAGAAGAAGTGGGCCAGCTGGGTGGGGCTGTTGGTGCTGCCACCATGAGGTGAGTGGAAAAGACACCCCTCCCCCCCAAAATAAGACCTGGTGCCTCTTTTGGAGGCAAAAAAAAAAGACCGGGTCTTATTTTCAGGAAAACATGGTATCTCTCTTTTTATCTGAGTCCATGCCCCATTTTTCAGGGACAGGGGCTGTACCTGAAAAAAGATGCAAGAGACAATAGACTTAGGACTTAGGTAAATCAGGTTAGATTTAATCTGAATTTGGAAATCTAACATTAAAGAGGATATTACTTAATCTAAGTTTGCAATTTGACATTCAGCAACAACATAATTAGATTCAAGCCATTTTATACTCTGTCCTATTTGCAGTTCGGAGGGCACAATTACGCTGATGAAACCAATTTTCTGCCTTTCTTCTAGTGATGTTGCCTTCATCTCATCCCCAGCTCATGGAGTAAGGCAGGTTAAAATCATCATAGGTGTACTCTATAAAAGTAGTATTTCCCCCTTTATTTCAACAATGTTCAAGGAAAGGCTCAAGGTGTGTAAACATTTTACCGCTCATTCCCTTTAATGTGAAGTCAAGTGATTAGTAATCGGTAGGATCGGAGTTTGGGAAAGTTGGGAAGTGCGGGTGTGTCTTCTTTCTCTGGTGTGAAGGATGTTACTCCTGCCCTTGGGAATGAGTGAACAGTTAAGGGGAAACTTTTAGAAAAGGTTACAATATCCATAGACAGAGGAAAGCATGAGAAAGAAACTGAAAAACAACTGGTCCCAAAGGTGCTTTTTCAAAAGGCAACTGGACTTTCTTTGTTTTTCCTTGACGTTTTGCTTCTCATCCAAGAAGCTTCTTCAGTTCTTCAGTGAACTTTAGTCTTTAAGGTAAAACAAAGAAAGACAACCATGACCTGCATGACTGAGAATCTCCACAGACATTCAAAATAACTGGCTTGATTTCATTTCGGATAACATGGAACAGAGGGAAACCATGATAGGTTTTCAGGACTGATGTTTAGGCCTTTGAGGTAGGAATGTTGAGAAACAGGCATGCCAAGAAACAGACATGTTGTTTGTAATTATAGGGTAGAAGAGTAGAATCATAACTTTCCTTTTGACCCATGTTATATCAAACAAAATCAAGATGGGACTAGAGTTTCTCCACTTTCCTCTTTCTCAGGACTGTGTCATTTTTTCTGAAAGTCTCCCCTTAACAGTTTGCTCATTCTTCTCTCATACCAAAGGCCAGGTATAAATTCCTTTGCATACCGCCCTTCAGTCTTTCCTTCTCTCTCAATTAGGTTCTTGTTTCCTGAAGTTTTTTCATACCTGTCACCTCCCTTCTTTTCTTTTTCTGACACTACCTTATTGTTGGATTTCAGGACAGGTACAACTACACATTTCTGTTCTTCCAGAAACAGAAGCACTTATTCAGAAACTATGTAACAGCAGACACTTCAAGGACTCAATACTGCTAGACAAGCTGCTTTAGTGCAGACAGTAAGGAAGTGATCTATATGCAGAAGCTCAGCCTGATGCAGAACGCAGAGATCAAGCCCTTTATATAGATTTGTCTGTCCCAAGGTGTTACATCTTTGGACTTTTCCTTCTGCTTTTTTTTCAGGCCAATGGATTCATCATTTTCTTTTTCATCAGCCTTGAGATGGTAATGGACCCATTTTTTCTATACACAATGCTTCTATCTAGTCTCAGATGCTTTGCTTTCTGCTCTGCCAACTTCAGCCCTTGAACTGCTTCCCTTTGGACTCCCTTCAGAGACATGCTTGAGAATGAATTATTATTATTTTGGGTAGTTGTGCAGTCAGCCAGATGCTTAGACTCAATCTGGCATTTCTCTCCACCAACTGAGTCCTTCTCAAGGACTTGGGATAAGCAGATGTTATTGATTAATAATATTAAATGGATCATCACGGGGTGTAGGGTGTTCCAAGTAATGCTAACTTCTGCAATTGATTGATGGTGATTTGTCAATGCCAGTGGTGTTCAAGTGGTCCTCCAGATGTTTTGAAATTGTACCCAAGGCGCCTATTACTATTGTTTCTATCTTTGCTTTCTTTTGTCACAGTCATTCTACTTCTATTTGCAGATTTTTATATTTTGTTATTTTTCTCCAGTTCTTTCTTTTTTACTCTGCTGTCTCCAGGTACTGCCATATCCACTATCCAGACTTCTTTGTCTTTCTGATCAACAATTCATAAGACCGGAGTGTTGTGTGGCAGATGCTTGTCTATTTGAATTTTAAAGTCCCAGAGCTTTTCATTTTCTTCATTTTCTATTATTTTGTCTATTTTGTGGTCCTATAAGTTCTTGCTTGAAGGTAATGAATATTTTTTGCAGATATTCCAATCACTATTTCATCATAAATTTGTGAGGAAAAGTTTAGTTTATTGTTTTCTGAATGGATGGTAAACATAAATGAATGTGCTCCTTACATAATGAAATCCTGAGCCAGAGGGACCCAAGCATGATCTCTGGACTCAGGCACCAAAGACTCAGGTAACAATTGATTATAATAAGCTGTTTTATCATGCAGTAGCAAGTCCTCCTAGGTGTAACAATCTATTGCTTTACACAGATTTTGGAAGGCTTCTTGACCTGGCAATCTAAAGACAAGAGGGAGTCTGAGGCCTGCTATTACAGTGGGAAATTATGTTCCGCATAAACCTTGTTGTCAGTTGAGGCATTGCGTGAAGTGAGCTTGTTAAGGAAATCTATCAATAAAGACAACAGAGTCTATTTGACTATTGGCAGTAAGTAGGAAAGCTCTCTGATCCAATACAAGTTTATCACGGTCTATTAGTGAAACTCAACCTCTTCTGGGCTGGATTCAGAAGACTGCCAATTGATTTGACACATGCACTTGCACAAGTGCATATGTGCACATGCACACACAGATTCATGTCCCAGCAGAAGTGACTGTATCAGAACTGTATCAGGCACTTTAGTTTGCTTGCTGGAAATCTCTATGATAGTAGCAGAAAGGAACAGGAACAGGACATTCAAGTTCCTCTCTGATTCATTGTTACCTATATTTTCTTTTTGGTTTGGGGAAAGTTTTCAGCTCTAATCAGAGCTGCAAGGATAATAACCTCTGTTTTTCCTTTGACCGGTTGTTTTATTTCACCTGTAGATTTCTTCAAGTTCCACCAGGAAAAAAGATTCTTATAGCAGGGCCAGGAGTGGTACAGGGAGATCTCATTCTTGCCTATGTGAGCAGGAACATATCTTGGAGAAAATGTTAATTTTCTATTTGAGAAGCCTGGTGGAAAGATGCTGAAAGGAATGAAGGCGAATATATGTGTCCCAGGATAATGTTGCAGGATCCAATCTGGGTCGGTCACCAGGACCAGAGATTTAGTCTTCCGAGCTTTCAGATTCATGCTGGAGCCCTCCTCAGGGAACTTCTCTGTGTGCTTTGAGCTATTCTCTGTGGGGCATTTATATTTAGATGCTGGAAGGGGCTATTCCAACAATATTTAATTCATCTCAATAAGCCACTGTTATTGCATGTTGTCCTATCGCTCCATTAACAGTTTTACACTGACTTTGTTATTGTTATGATCCATAACAAAAATAATTGCTCAAGGGTTATCCACCCTAATTAATTAGAAGGAAACTTTCATAATCTAGGTTACAACATGAACTCAAAACTGTCAGGGCTTCTGCAGGAAATTGGAGAGTTCTGCAGATAATACACCCACTATTGCACACATCAAGTCCAATTAGAAAAGCCTTCGCTTAGTTCAAAAGTGTTTCCTGATGACTTATTTTTGTGCCAACTCACAACAATTGATTCTGAAGAGATGAAGAACTGTTATTCCACTGACTCTAAGTTGTCATTTCTAGATGCTCTTTGCCATATGATAACTCTTGCTTTGTTCAGCCTCTAATCCGTTTATTTTCAAGGGACAATCATATTTACAGAAAGTGATTCCCCATGACCCATAGGTTTGGTCATGCTGTGTCCTATGGGGGGAGAGGGAGAATAACAGGGTTATTATTCTCTCTGATTCAATAAAATAATCTCACTGAAGGTCATAAAACAATCTTAGAGTCAGTGATCAAGAAACGTCTATAACAAAACAATCTAAATAACTTTGAATTCTGGAGAAGAGTCTGTTAAATCCTAAAGGCAGTTTTTAGATGGATACAATCACCTCTTTTGTTACCTGGTCTTGTAGCTGAAAATATGTACAGAGCCTCTGTTTCAAAGCCTGGTGATATGGGTGTTTCTCTTGGTTCTTTGTAACAATTGTTCATCCATGAAGGTAGGGTGCTGCAGCTATTGTATAAATCTTCTCATGTGCATCATCTTTGCTTATTCTTAATATACAGTACTATTAAAAAAATCCTTATTAACATGGGGTTATGTTTTCAGATTTCCCAATTTGTACATTACTGTCCTTTTTACCCACATGTTGCTTCTGTGTAGACTAGTGCAACTAACAACATCACCGTTTTGTTAGGTGCAGTAAATTAGGGACCATTGAAAAGAACTGACAAATTCAAGGTAGAGGCAGTAAATTATTCAAGTCTTTCCAATAGCAGCTAAAATGAGAATATCTCTAGAAAACCTAAAGATCGATCAGGTTGCAAGGAAGAAAATTCTGCTAAGGAAATTAGAGGAGACAAAGTCTCACAACCTTACCAGAATGACTTTGTCACATGAAAGAGCACAATGGAAATAGTTGTGAAACCTCCTAAATGCTGGAGCTCTGGCTTATTTTCTCCTCTTTTATGCACTCAATTACTTTATAATCTTGTTTCCATTCCACCAGAGTAAATGGCATAAATTTAACACTGCCAGGGCACTTAAACACTAGGTGATTACAATGATCTTTTGTTCAATATTAAACTAATGTCAAAAAAGTTAACAGTCTAGTAAGTGTCACACTGTTAGGTTGCAAGAATCTGATCATTACTTGAAAACTGTCTATATTCACGTTGAAGGGCAGCTATTGCAAGATGGTAAGAGAACAATAAGATTCCTCCATCCTATCACATGTTCCTTCCAACTTATCAGAAAATAAGACTGTGGGAGTGACTGAGGATGTGTATTTTTTGTGAGGAGGGATGTATTAAAATTTGAATTTGCACACCTGTCAGCAATATTGCTGAAAAAGGCCTGTTCTTGGCTAGTGCTAAGAATATGGCCAGTCCCTATACACGAGTGTTTTTCAGACTTGGCAACTTTAACATATGTTGATTTCGGCTCCTATATAGCAGGGCTATTCAACCTGTGGTACGCTACCACTTGTGGTACATTAACAAGTGGCAGGTGGTACACAGCACTGCCTAGCCAAGTGTAGTGGGGGAGGGAAAGAGCCAGTGCAGGCAAGGACTTACAGTGAGAGTCCTCTGCAGCTGGAGAGTGGCTGGCATGAGGTAAAGGCCCCAGGCTCACTTCTGCTCACCCTCCCCCATGAGAAAGGAGGAGGAGGGGGGTGGAGACAGGAGAGGCTATAGTATAAAAGGAGGCAGTTTGGGTGGGAGAGGGAGAGGAAAAAAAAAGAAGCAGCCTTGGGAGGAGGTGGAGTCAGCTCTAGCTGCACCGAAGGAGGAGGGTGGGGGGAGAGGAGAGGAGAGATCATCAAGCAGGCCTGCTGGCCATGAGCTGATCTACAACTGCTGTGGCAGCCACCTGTGCTGGCAGCAACAAACAGGCAAGAAATGCAGCAGGGGAGGGGTTGCCCTCCATGAGGAATGAAGAAAGGTAGCATCAGCTGGAGGTGAGACAGAAGGAGGGAGGGAGATGGAGAGTGGAAGGATTCTTATGTGCTTTTGTGACTTTGAAGTTCTGGGATTTGTGCAATGTGGGCTTTGTGTTCTTAAGGAGTGTTTGGCAATTTCTATTTGGCTGATGGCTCATGTCTTGTGTTAGCTTCTATTGCTCTGCTATTGTTAGCTGTAAGTTTTGCTGCAAGGGATTTTGAAGTATTTTTCTCCTGAATGGATTTTGCCTGTAGATTCCTTTACTTATGAATGGAGCCATTTGGGGAGGCTGCCTTAGCCAGCAGCCAGTACTTATTTACATTTTTTTTCTTCCTTAAGTGCTGGCTGCGCTCCTTAACTTTCCTTACTAGCCAGTAGCTAATTCTTAAAGGGGAATGTGCCTTTTTAAGCTAGTTCATTCAGCAGCTTGTCTTTTCTGTCTCTGGAGGCTTTTCCTTGTTTGATGAATATATGGAAGAGAGAAAATATGGGGTGTGTGTGTGTTCAAATTCTTCCTTCAGAAAGAGGTGGGCATGAGAAAGAGGGAGACAGGGAAGGAGGGAGGGAGGGAAGTCCTGCCTTAGCACTTAGCCACCAGCAGCCCTGCCATTGACTTTGCTTGTCAAAAGGTTGCAAAAGGGGATCACATGACCCTGGGACACTGTGATCATCATAAATATGAATCAGTTGCCAAGCATCCAAATATAAATCACATGACCATGGGCATGCTTCAATGGTCATAAGTGTGAAAAATGGTCATAAGTCATTTCAGTGCAAATGCAACTTTGAACAGGTGTTGTTTTTTTG
This sequence comes from Azemiops feae, assembly GCA_023970755.1. Taxonomy (NCBI): domain Eukaryota; kingdom Metazoa; phylum Chordata; class Lepidosauria; order Squamata; family Viperidae; genus Azemiops; species Azemiops feae. The sequence continues at coordinate 2,822,663 of JALGBA010000099.1, forward strand.
GCCATCAAGTTTTTGACAACTTGCTAGGTGGTACTCGAATATTACCATATCCTAAAAGTGGTACAGTTGGTGAAAAGGTTGAAAAGCCCTGCTATACAGTATACTATAAAAAGGCAGGAACAACGCTCCCAAGTCTGGACTCATATATTCGAACATGGCCACACTTTCAACTTTAAAGAGGCAAAAGTCATAGCTCAAGATTCCACCAAAGGCGGCCGTCTTCTAAAAGAAGCTTGGTTTTCAGACTGCCATTCCATCAACAGACACATTGACCTACTACCCCCTTACCAAACCCTAAAAAGTCACTTACAGCAACACAAAACACCTAAACACTTCAACTCAACCAACAACAACACGATAACACCACCTCAGCCACATGCCAAACTCCTAACCAACATAACAGACACCCTTTCTTCAACACAACTCTTTTCATCTAATCCAAATAAAGAACACAACTCTAACACAACCATGACAACTTGCACAACCAACACAACACATCCTGACACTTTCACACACAGAAGCAACAACACTACTGACCACTGCATCCATGACACAAACATCCAAAACATAAATCCAATCTCACAAGACACTCACACACAACAAAACATACACACACAAGACCTGAACAGAAGCAGAATATTAAGACCTAGACCAGAATTGACACCTGCAATAAAACAAGCTGTTACAACCCAATTCCAAAACTCTGCAAAACCACCCACAACAGACAAACACAACAAACAACCACACACAAACATTCTAATTGATTATACACAACAATACACACACACGCAGCAACCTTACTCTGGAAAAACTGCAAAATCCAAAAGAGTGACTCCTATAACAATAACGATTCCACAACGTTCCAAAAAAAGGGGGGGGGGAAATAAGGACAAGCAAACCACTTACATGCCCTACGAGGGCATCTACTTTCTCTCCCTGCAGATCCGGTCCCACAGCACCTGCACGTGAGAGGGCAAGACGAACATCAAAACTGCCCTCTACGGAAGGAATCCAGCCGGCACAAGACTTCACGCAATGCCCCGAAAAACCTCGCGCCGAACAGCTGATGAGAGCGATCCGACTTACGCGCCAAACAGCTGACAGATCCAGTCCCACAACACCTGCACGTGAGAGGGCGAGACGAACATCCAAGCTACTCTCCACTAAAAGAATCCAGCCGGCACAAGACTCCGCGCGGCTCCCTGTTAACCTCGCGCCGAACAACTGACAGGCACGCTCCGGCTTGCGCGCCTGACAGCTGTCAAGCGCGACTTTTAAATCTTGTCGGGAGACTTTCTACTGTATACCTACTACCGTCAATGTGATTTTTCTAAACGAGCTTCCTAAGCACGCTATGTGCACATGCCACAATGTAACCGTTTTCCAACTGTTATGTGAATTTATGCACATGCTCCCTTGCCATTTAGCCCTTTGCTCTGATGATGTTAACAGGTTGTTAACGAAAGCTCAGCAATAAAGAAGCCTTTTTTCTAATATCCCAGAGTTCATTATTTTATTTAATTGACTTTAAATGTCCATACCTGGGATTCCAATATTTAAAATTATTAAAGACACATATGGACGGGCAGCACTACAACAAGCCAGATATTGGGAGACTTTATCCAAACGCAAGACCACCAGCTATGAACAACTAGCTTTTTTACATAACTGCATCTATAACAACATCCCACCAAAATCTTTACGCAAGAAGCCACCAATTAAGTCACCAGAAGGGTATGCAGCAGTTTGGCAATTTCAACGCCGCATCATGCGTGCCATGATTAACCACCACCACAGACGCATTTATGCCCAAACCACCAGAATCCAGCATCATCGTGAACAATGCCGATCCATCCTCACCCAAGAACATTTCAACATCCTTAACCTCTTAATATACCACACAACCAAAAAAGCACGAGATCACAAAACAGAGATACTTCAAAGAAAAACTGAAAGCTTAACCACCTCAAGCAAGAAAGAAGTTGTTGAGAAGTTAGTACATAACCTTTCATCGAGGACCTTGACCACTCAACAAACCTCACTACTACGACGTGATGCTGGCACTAACCTTACAGATGCCAAACACCTTGATTTTGCAGCAGCATTCGAACCGATCATACACCGCATCGATAGTAATGATAACATCAAAAACACCATCAGACAACGTGTATCAGGACTACTCATCAGTCACAGAACACACCATACATTATCAAAATCTGAGAGCAGAGCCTTGGAAGATTTAAGAAAAGATAAATCCATTGTCATCCTCCCAGCCGATAAAGGTAGATCTACAGTGATTTTAAATAAACATGAATATGACCACAAAATCCTTGACCTACTTGGTGACACAACTACATACCACGTCACCAACAAAGATCCTATGACATCACTCACCAACAGACTCAACAACACTTTAAACAGACTAAGGAGACAGAACAAAATAAAAGAGGAAGACCACAGATCCATCCGACCCAGGGATACGGCCATGGCGCGCATATATGGACTCCCAAAAATCCACAAGGTAGGAGTCCCCTTAAGACCTATCGTGTCTTTCAGAGGTACACCCACTTATGGCCTAGCAAAGTGGTTGAGCCTAAAACTTAAACACCTGATCAGTGACTCTCTAACCATGGTTAAATCCCCAGAAGATTTTTTGATGAGATTACGTCCATTAAAGGTTAAGGATGATGAGATCATGATCTCATTCGATGTGGTATCCCTTTTCACATCTATCCCCCAAGACCTAACCGTCTCTGTTTTTAGAAAACTTTTACAGCAAGGAGAATTTCAACAACCCAATTCTCTCAACACGGAGGACTACATACAACTACTGGGTTTCTGCCTTAAAACCTATTTTACTCATAAAGACACCATATATGAGCAAGTAAAAGGCACACCCATGGGGTCTCCTATCTCAAGTATTATAGCTGAAATTGTGTTACAGGATCTAGAACATATTGTGATGACTGACTATCAACCCAGCTTTTGGGTTAGATACGTCGATGACACTTTTGCGGTCATTAAGCGGTGTGACACTACCAGATTCTTACATAAACTAAATTCATTCCATCCAGACATCCAATTTACCGCAGAAGAAGAGAGCAACAACTCCTTACCTTTCCTGGATGTGCTAGTCCATCGCCTCCCAGATGGAAATTTATCAACCTCCATATATCGTAAAACCACCCACACAGATAGAATCCTTCACTATTTAAGCAATCATCCCACATCACACAAAGTCAGCTGTATAAGAACATTATTCAAAAGAATCAAGACCCACTGCAGCACAGAAACAGCAAAATCTAAAGAGAAAGCCCACCTACTCCGCATATGTAAACAGAATGATTACCCACTAAGTTTCATTAGGCGTTGCTGCAAGGATAGGACACCACACTCAATCCACAATTCTTCAGCTACTACGACTTGGGCAACAATCCCGTATATCAATGGAGTCTCAGAAGCCACTGCCAGGATTCTTGCCCCATATAACATCAACATCGCACACAAACCCAACCAAACATTACGCTCCAAGCTGATGCGGCCCAAAGAACCATTACCAACCAGTGATTTATCCTCCATCATATACAAAATTGAATGCAATACATGCCAATGTAACTACATTGGAGAAACATCAAAAAGACTTAAAACAAGAATACACGAGCATATTTTAGCAATAAAAAGGCAGGAACAACGCTCCCAAGTCTGGACTCATATATCCGAACATGGCCACACTTTCAACTTTAAAGAGGCAAAAGTCATAGCTCAAGATTCCACCAAAGGCGGCCGTCTTTTAAAAGAAGCTTGGTTTTCAGACTGCCATTCCATCAACAGACACATTGACCTACTACCCCCTTACCAAACCCTAAAAAGTCACTTACAGCAACACAAAACACCTAAACACTTCAACTCAACCAACAACAACACGATAACACCACCTCAGCCACATGCCAAACTCCTAACCAACATAACAGACACCCTTTCTTCAACACAACTCTTTTCATCTAATCCAAATAAAGAACACAACTCTAACACAACCATGACAACTTGCACAACCAACACAACACATCCTGACACTTTCACACACAGAAGCAACAACACTACTGACCACTGCATCCATGACACAAACATCCAAAACATAAATCCAATCTCACAAGACACTCACACACAACAAAACATACACACACAAGACCTGAACAGAAGCAGAATATTAAGACCTAGACCAGAATTGACACCTGCAATAAAACAAGCTGTTACAACCCAATTCCAAAACTCTGCAAAACCACCCACAACAGACAAACACAACAAACAACCACACACAAACATTCTAATTGATTATACACAACAATACACACACACGCAGCAACCTTACTCTGGAAAAACTGCAAAATCCAAAAGAGTGACTCCTATAACAATAACGATTCCACAACGTTCCCAAAAAAAGGGGGGGGGAAATAAGGACAAGCAAACCACTTACATGCCCTACGAGGGCATCTACTTTCTCTCCCTGCAGATCCGGTCCCACAGCACCTGCACGTGAGAGGGCAAGACGAACATCAAAACTGCCCTCTACGGAAGGAATCCAGCCGGCACAAGACTTCACGCAATGCCCCGAAAAACCTCGCGCCGAACAGCTGATGAGAGCGATCCGACTTACGCGCCAAACAGCTGACAGATCCAGTCCCACAACACCTGCACGTGAGAGGGCGAGACGAACATCCAAGCTACTCTCCACTAAAAGAATCCAGCCGGCACAAGACTCCGCGCGGCTCCCTGTTAACCTCGCGCCGAACAACTGACAGGCACGCTCCGGCTTGCGCGCCTGACAGCTGTCAAGCGCGACTTTTAAATCTTGTCGGGAGACTTTCTACTGTATACCTACTACCGTCAATGTGATTTTTCTAAACGAGCTTCCTAAGCACGCTATGTGCACATGCCACAATGTAACCGTTTTCCAACTGTTATGTGAATTTATGCACATGCTCCCTTGCCATTTAGCCCTTTGCTCTGATGATGTTAACAGGTTGTTAACGAAAGCTCAGCAATAAAGAAGCCTTTTTCTAATATCCCAGAGTTCATTATTTTATTTAATTGACTTTAAATGTCCATACCTGGGATTCCAATATTTAAAATTATTAAAGACATACTGTATAGTATACAGTATACTATATACTGCTATACAGTAACAACCCATTTCATCTCTCTAACACACACAGAAGAGACCAAAAGAAGAAGAAAAGAGAGAGGAAAATAAAAATAAGGGAAGAAAAATTGGTGGAGGAGAAAAAGAGCCAATAAGGGCAGAGAGAACTACAGAGAAGGAAAATGTGCAGACTGGTCTTTCAAATGCAGCCTTGAGATCTCTCCTGCCATTTGTATGAGAAAGGAAGGAACCCACACTGATTAAAAAAAAAGGACTAAAATGAGGTAGATTGAGGACCTTGCTACTAAACCATAGTTTAATATTACATAACCAGCCTATATAGGTGAAGTTACAGGAGATCACATTGAACACCCAGTCGATTAGCACAGGCAACCCTCAAGGCTGTGTGCTCTTCTCTCTCTTACACCAATGACTGCATCTGTAAGGATCCCTCAGTACTGAGGTTTTCAGATGATACATTAGTCCTGGGCAGTGGTGAGATTCAAATATGTGAGCAACCGGTGTTCTGTGTGGATGCCACTTCTGGAAGTCCATTCTGGGCCTGGGCAACAAAAAATTAGCTACCGGTTCTGCTGAAGTGGTGCGAACCAGCTGGTCCTGGGTCTCATTTGAGTCGATGATGGGTCTGCATATGGATAGGAGGTTGAACAAACTGGCCCTGGGGTGCAGCTGGAACAATCTGGAGCTGAACATGCTTAAAACTGTAGAGATGAGATTGGATTCTAGGAAGAGCCCGCCTACTCTACCACCTCTTACTATATTTGACAGCATAGTATCAGCAGTAGAATCCTTCAAGTTTCTGGGTTCTATAATCTCCCAGAATTTGAAATGGACACCTAACATTAAACCATCACTAAAAAAAAGCACAACAAAGAATGTTCTTCCTGCACCAACTTAGGAAGTTCAGACTGCCCCAGGAGCTGTTGATACAGAGGAATTATTGAGTTTGATAGCTATCTGGTTTGGTACAGCGACTAAACAGGACAGGTACAGACTCCAAAGGAAAGTTAGAACTGCAGAAAAAACAATTGCAACCAGCTTGCCTTCCATTGAAGACCTGTATATTGCATGTCAGAAGGAGGGCTTATTATTATATGGCCACAAATGTGGTGTTTGAAAAAAAACCCTCTAGCGGTGACATCTAAATATCCTATTTTCCATTCAGTGATCATCTCTCCAAAGGCCTGCAACTTTTCTAAATCCCTCTACTTACAAAGGTACGCCACCATTCCTCCCCATGGAGATATTTTTTTCTGAAATGTAGACAGCCGGAAGCTTGCAGAATACTAAAAAAAATATTGTATACTTAAAAAAACACACCATTCTGTCCACCAGCTCCCAAGTGAAAAAATCCAACAAAAGGCATTCTAAGAGTGTATCCAGATAGTGACATAGGAAACAAAAGCCTCTTTTGTGAGGAACAAAGAGTCTCAAAAAAGTGGAGGACAGAAGCCTGCATAATAATAGCCATGTTTTGACTGAGTAACACAGGATCAGAAATCACAATTTGATTTTGGCTTGCTAAAAAAATCCCAATTTAAGCTAGTCATCATTTCAGACAAAATGACAAGCTAATTAAAAAATTGAAAGAGACATTTCCCAACTCCTTGTTTCACAGGAGATAAAGGTGTGCTTGAATGTAAGTCTTGTGGCTTGTGTATATATCATTCATTATATTTTCTGTGTAAAAGGGCCCTCCGGTGACATTTCCTATTTGTATATCATATGGTAAGCTCTTGATTATAAATTCCACTGTCTGGTCCTGCCATTATTTCTTAAGAAGAAATAATTCCACTGTCAGTAAAGGCACATGTCCCCAGCCATGAAAAGTGACTTATGAGACTCAGTGACACCTGCATGATGAAAAGCAGTCACAGCAGGTAACATAGCCAGAGGCAATGGCAGATGTGCTAGGAGTAATTATCTTTGCAGTTTGACAAGGAGTCAGGTGTTCATTTCCAGCACCTGCATCCCAGATAACCACTGATGGGCTTTGCAGACCAAGAATATTAGGGCTAATGTGCCAGGAGGACATTAACATACATTTGATGATAGATAAATAAATAATACCCCAAAGGCTTATGGAGATTAAATAATATAATCAAATAATGATTTAAAAGTTAGAATAGCAGGTGAGCTCCAGTTACCAAAAATGTCTTTGTATTTTCATGTTGTCCCCCAACCACTTTTTTTTTTTTTAGCTCAGAATTCTTTTCTTAAACATTTTCTTTTCTTTTCATTTGGGATAGCATAAATGGGCACTGACGGGGAATCCAGGCAGCAGCTTTCTGCCCTGATCTTTGTGCATTTACAATTTGGGAGAAAATTTAACAAATGTACACACTCCACCCATATGTGTGGGCTCATTTATGCCTAAAATAATAGAGCCAATGCTTAACCTACAGCAATTTATTTTCCCCCCTAACTTTTAAAATATTTTTTTATCTAATTTTATTATGTGTTTCATTTTTGAGCAATTGTCATTCACCAACAATAAGGGCTGACTGTGAGTGGCATACATTTATGTATGAGAGAAATGTGAGCAGAGTTACACTGAACTGCTATTAATATTATTAATTTTAATTTTTTAAAGAGTCACATACAGCCATACCATCTGGCAAATATGATGCCTTCTGTTGCTTACTTTTGCCATCTTTGCTGACACAGAGCATATGGATCACAGTAAATGAAACCATAATAATCCACTCAATTTAAACAAGGTATATTTCAAATCCAAACTCTTGTCATACTTTTTGCATGTTTCTGTGTTCAGATGTTCAATCAATAGAGCTCGAAGGGACCTTGGAGGTCTTCTAGTCCAACCCCATGTTCAAGGAGGAGACCCTATACCATTTCAGACAGATGGTTGTCCAATCTTTTCTTAAAAATCTCCAGTGATGAAGCACCTACAACTTCTGAAGGTAAGCTGTTCCACTGGTTAATTGTTCTCACTGTTAGGAAGTTTCTCCTTAATTCCAGGTTGCTTCTCTCCTTGATAAGTTTCCATCCTTTGTTTCTTGTCCTTCTTCTGGTGCTTTGGAAAATAAGTTGACTCCTTCTTCCTTGTGGCACCTTCTCAAATACTGGAATACTGCTATCATGTCCCCCCCCCTCCCATCCTTCTTTTCTCTAGACTGGCCATATCCAATTCCTGCAGCTGTTCTTCATATGTTTTTGTCTCCAGGCCCTTAATCAACTTAATGGCTCTTCTTTGCACTTTTTCCAAAGTCTCAACATCTTTTTTATAATGTGGTGACCAAATGCAGTATTCCAGGTGTGGTCTTTTTTTTCCACTTAGAGATCTACTTTATTAACTAGGATAATTTTACTCTTCCACTTTTTTCTACTTACAGCAGGTCTTTTAGACAAAGTATAGGGAGTTTGAGATGCTCCTATATAGCTACTTCTTTCAGTTCTCAATGTTGGAAATGAGTTCATGCTCCCCAGCAAATATTTTCATTGCTGCAGTCCTCTGCACTCATGAGCTCATCAGCATGTTGTTCAGAGAACCAGTGGGAAATTGCAAAAAGAAGTATCTAAACAACACAGAAAAGAAAAGCTAATTTTGTGAAAAATAATTGATGCTAGATTGATAAAAATGCTGCTAAGGATTTTCTAGATGTTTTGGACTTAAAATTGTCCAACTGCCCAGTGTTAAACATTTTTGGATTTTAGACAAAAATATCTTGGGAGGAAAAGATTATCTGCAAGGATATTTCTCTCTTGCTTGCTTTCTTGTTGTTGGTCTTATTGTGTTATTTGGATCTGCCCTCCCACCTCTTCTCAATGCCAATATAAACGGGTAGAATAGAACTGAGCTGCCAATAACTGAAGTCAGAGTTGACTGCTCAGCACTAAATATGCCATTGATTTGACTCTGCTTAAGGTTGTTCTTTATTGTCAAATGGAATAGAAAATTAAGCTTAGCTGCATCGAGAATTTGTGAAGAAGGAGGACAAAGTGGGAAAAACAAAAGACGAATTAAAAAGGGAATATGTACTTTAGGAAATTATATGTCTCTTGCTTGCAACTTTTGCACCAATTATTGCTAAATTATTTATGACTATTTTCAGATATACCCTTAAAAATTGGAATACCTTTGGACAAGCACTCTTCAGGCTATCAGATTTCCTTTCCTATTTAAGGATGCTGAAATTGTCATCTATCTATCTATCTATCTATCTATCTATCTATCTATCTATCTATCTATCTATCTATCTATCTATCTATCTATCTATCTATCTATCTATCTATCTATCTATCTATCTATCTATCTATCTATCTATCTATCTAATCTATCATCTATCTATATCATCTATCTATATCATCTATCTATATCATCTATCTATTATCTCTCTTTCTGTCTCTCTCTCTCATCTATCTATCTATCATCTATCTATCTATCTATCTATCTATCTATCTATCTATCTATCTATCTATCTATCTATCTATCTATCTATCTATCTATCTATCTATCTATCTATCTATCTATCTATCTATCTATCTATCTATCTATCTATCTATCTATCTATCTATCTATCTATCTATCTATCTATCTATCTATCTATCTATCTATCTATCTATCTATCTATCTATGATTATTTCAAGCCTGCAATCATATGGTTTATGATATACTCAAATCTTTTTTATTATGCATAAAAATTTATGCCTAATATTATGCACATTAGGCCATGAGATTTGTTTGTTGCTTGCCAGGCATCTTACCTTCCACCAAATGCATAAGAAAATTGTGGTAGACGGCAAAATGCCTGGCAAGCAACAAACAAATCTCATGCTCTATGTATTTGCAGAAAGTATAATAGAAATCAAGTAGGAGAACGACATATCAGTTTTTGCCAACCCACTTATCTTTTTCATTACCAATACAATCTTCAAACAACCAAAATATAGATGAACATCACCAGATGGAGTACATAGCAATCAAATGACTACATTATTTGTGAAAGGAGGTGGAAAATGTCAATTATAACAAGAAAACATGGCCATAGGCTAACCATAGAATTTCTTGTATGCAAGTTGCAAGTCAGGTTAAAGCAGAAGAAACAAAGCCAAACAGTTTCCATTATTGTGTATATACCTAATATTTTCAAGAAGAATATTAAAGATTGTCCTAAACCTCACTAATGATAAGCTAGAGGAACTGTGGAATGAAATTGAAGTAATGGTTAAGGACGAATTTGAAAAGAATGACAAAGACCAAGGAGCAGAATAAAGCACACTGGTTGACAGAACAAACAGTGGAAATTGCCAGGAAGAAAAAACAAAGCCATGAAAGACAAAGAGCTCAAAAAGCAATTTAACAAGAGTTTCAGAGAGCTGTTGGAAGACACAAGAAGCAGCATGACAGCAACATGTACAAAGACTCTGAAGATGGAAATAGACACAGAAAAACAAGGAAAGTCTTCCCCAAATTCTCTGAATTCAGGAGGTCCTAACTTTGAATTTGAATGCTAGATGATGCCCATGGATAGCTAATTGAAAGAAGATAAAGATGGAACAAATAACTCAGATTCTGTATAGTAGAGATGTCAACATTCATGACAGAAGACATTCGTTACTTACAAGATTCTCTAGTACTAGAAGATGAAATTAGATCAGTACCAAGCTATAGAAACTGACAGTGTTTACAGAAATATAGCAAGCAATAGAAGAAGCAATAAAGGTATTAACCAAACTATCCTAGTAAACCTGGAAAATGATACAGTGGTCAAAGAAATCAGTCTACATACCAATATTAAGAAAGGAGAGTTAACAATGTACAATATCTTTAATTTTACATGCTGGCTAAATAAACCAAGAGTCGTGCATAGAAAGGAGATGCCAGGTCTTTAACCTGGTTTTAGAAAAGGCTGAGAAATAATGTCAAGTAGTAGTAAAAATACTGCATGTACTTCATTGATTACAGACAGGCCTTTGATTGTGTCAATCCTGTCAAGCTGTGAAATTTTCTTAGGAAATGGGAATCCCAAAAGATCTCATTATACTTATGATAAATTTGCAGAAGGACAGGAAGCCACAACCCAGAGGGAACCTGATGAAATATACTGGCTCCAGGTTGGCAAAGAAATGAGACAAGGCTGTATGTTCATTCCTTAGTTATTCAACCTATGGGCAGAGAGAGCCTTGAGGGAACCTGGATGGGAAGAAGATTAATGTGATTTTAAAATTGGAGGAAGAAACATCAATAATCTGCAGTATGCGGATGATACTAGTTTTATAGCTGAAAATGCAAATGATAAGCAAGCTCTAGTTATGAAAGTCAAAGAGCGCAGTAAAAAAAATTAGGAGTAAAAATAAATAGAAAAAAGACCAAAGTAATAATAACAAGTTGAGAGCCACTTTGGTCCAATGGTTAAGGTACCAGGCTAGAAACCAGGAGACTCTCAGTTCTAGTCCTGCTTTAGGCATGAAAACTGACTGGGTGACTTGGAGTCAGTTGTTTTTTCTCAGTCCAAGACATCAGGCTCAGGTGACAAACCAGTTGGCCAATTCCTGTCACAACAAATGGTTGATCAAACAACAACAACAACAACAAAACAGAACCTGGACTTGTGGGAAAAATGTTAGGAAGGGAAAAAAAAATCTAATGACAATAGGTGCAGCAACCAACCTTAGATACTGAAGGGATGGATAGCTTCTTCCTGTTAGGAACAAATATCAACAGTAAAGGAAAGGAAAGTTAAGTAAGTCAAGAAATGTAGCAATGAAGATCTTGGAAGAGATAATGAGATGCTGGGATGTGCCTATGCCTTCAAAGATCATAACCATGCAGGGAATGGTTTTCCCTATGACCCTCTATGAAAGCAAAAGTTAAAGATTGAAGAAGCAGGATACAAAGAGCATTGATGGTTTTGAACTTTGTTGAAGAAGAATTTCTGGGAATACTACTGATAGCTAAGAAAAATAACAAATGAAGCAGAGAACACATCAGTTCAGAGCTATTGCTCGAGGCACAAATGATCAGACTCAAATTATCGTATTTTGGATACCTTATGCGAAGAACCAGTTCCCTTGGGAAGTGCCTAAGGCTAGGAATAGTGGAAGGAAAGAGGATGGCCAGCATCAAGGCAGATGGACTCTATCATAACAGTGATGGGTGCAATATTGGAAAACACAAAGGGTCAGGTTGGGATAGATCATCCTGGAGACGCTTTACCTTTGTGGTCATTAAGAGTCAACACATACCGGTTGTTAATGGCATATACTAATACTAACTATCACTTAGCTGAAACACCAATAAACAACACAAAAATAGGTATAGAAAGAGAAGCTACTGAGGCATTGCTGGCATTCTTCTAGGTTCCTTGGAAATGCTTTCACTCATTGAAAACAGCTCTTACACGGAAGGTAGCAGGTGATACTATGGTAACTAAAAAACTGCTCAATAGCAGTAACTGTGAGAGGGACCTTGGAGTCCTAGTGGACAATCACTTAAATATGAGCCAGCAGTGTGCTGCAGCTGCCAAAAAGGCCAACACAGTGCTAGGCTGCATTAACAGAGGGATAGAATCAAGATCACGTGAAGTATTAATACCACTTTACAATGCCTTGGTAAGGCCACACTTGGAATAGTGCATCCAGTTTTGGTCACCACGATGTAAAAAAGACGTTGAGAGTCTAGAAAGAGTACAGAGAAGAGCAACAAAGATGATTAGGGGACTGGAGGCTAAAACATATAAGGAATGGTTGCTGGAATTGGGTATGTCTAGTTTAATGAAGAGAAGGACGAGGGGGGACATGATAGCAGTGTTCCAATATCTCAGGGGCTGCCACAAAGAAGAGGGAGTCAAGCTATTTTCCAAGGCGCCTGAAGGCAGGACAAGAAGCAACGGATGGAAGCTAATCAAGGAGAGAAGCAACCTAGAACTAAGGAGAAACTTCCTGACAGTTAGAACAATTAACCAGTGGAACAACCTGCCTCCAGAAGCGGTGAATGCTTCAACACTGGAAGTTTTTAAGAAGAGACTGGACAGCCATTTGTCTGAAATGGTATAGGGTTTCCTGCCTGAGCAGGGGGTTGGACTAGATGACCTCCAAGGTCCCTTCCATCTTTATTATCATTATTATTATTATTATTATTATTATTATTATTATTATTATTATTATTATTATTATTATTATTATTATTATTATTATTATTATTATTATTATTATTATTATTATTGTTGTTGTTGTTGTTGTTATTATTGTTGTTATTATTGTTGTTATTGTTATTATTGTTATTATTGTTATTATTGTTATTATTGTTATTTGCCCATCCCCACCCAGCCTCTTACATCCTGCAACTGGAAAGAGACCAGTTGCTTCCTTGGTAGCAACTGCCCTAGAATTTGTGGCAGAAAACCCAGAGAGAAAATATGAGGTTTTTCCAGAAGCCACTGTTAAATCCCATGGCTTCAAGGTTGTTTTGCTGATAATAACCATAGCATGATCCACAGGGCTGCTTTATGATTTAAATTTCAATGTTTGCTGGCAACATTGAGAGTGCTAAAAACAAATGGAGATTGTGAAGAACTCCAAAAGGATTTCTCATAAGTGGCTGCATGGTCGATTATAAACCAAGTCCAATTTAAATGCAAATGGAGGCATATTGGAACATGCATGCATAAATAGCAGAAATACAATGCTTGGATCCAAGTTGGTGGAGACTAAACAAGCGTAGGAATTTGGAATCAAGTAGCTCAGTGGAACTGGCAGTCCAACATGTAAGTTGTAACATTGGAAATTCTACATTATGGGAATGTAAGGAAAATAAGCTTGTAATGTATGCAAGAATAATTCTTAGAATTCTGAATAGAGTTCTAATGGCCAAATCCCAAAAGCCTGTTGCAGATATGGTGTATCTACGGTATATCTACCTGGAAAAAAAACAGAGAAAGGACAACTGAAACCAAAAAGAAATTGGAAGAGCTTCAGAGTTCAGAGAAACCATTTACAATATCATCACCATCATCAACAACAATATCTTGCTGACTGTGTGATCATAATAATAGTAATTCTGTTGAGAAGCAGGCTGGTCGTGGACTACATTACTTGGATAGCATGTATTAGAGTAAACTACAAAAAGAGCAGTTAAGTATAAATGTATATTTCTAACACTCAAGAGCTGTTATATCCTTTGTGTATTGTTGTGCACCCATGCTGTTAATACTCAAAGATCTTGACTACACTCTTATACCATATATAAGAGTGATACTAAGCAACAGTTTAGAAGCAGGAAATTTGCATTAACAAGGACAAAAGGGTCTCTCATTAGATATGCAAAGCAACATTTCTGCCTGCATATAAGCTAAAGAAAGGTAGAAAGCAATAACAAAGCAGACAGGAAAATTTGCCCACTTAAACACTTAATTCTCAAGAGGAGAAAGAAGGGATAAGGATAATCATAATTAAAAATAAACAAAAAATAAGCAAAGGTACAGCAGGTAACAATCAAATGGGAAAGTTAAGGATCTTATTTAAGAAAGTGACAGAAATCAAAAAAGTTTTAATGTGAAATTACATAACAAAAAACAAAAAAGAAAACATTTGTAGAAGGAAGATATATAAAAAAGAGATGGCTCAAATACATAGGAGATCTGAACAACAACAAAAATGATGATATATGCAAAGATTTGATCACTGAACCAGAACCAGACATTCTGAACAAAGGAAGCTAAATGGACTCTAATGAATTTTCCTAATTAGGACAAAGCTGCATACTTTGATGATATACCAACAGAACTGTTTAAAATCTCAGAAGATGATATGAGTATGGAAAAGAAAGCAACGGGATTGGAAAATTTACATTTATATTTCAATACCAATAAAATGCAATATGAAAGAATGCTCAAACTACTAAACAATTTCATTTGTCTCACATTCTTGTACTGGTCTGCGACCATAATAAAGACTGAATTGATTTGAATATGTCACATTCTAGTAAGAAAATTCCCCAAATTTTACAATATAGACTTTTGGCAAAACAAGGAACAAGAACTGAGATAGTGTTCAAACTATCAGGGCATCTATGGTCACACAGGGATAATGAAAAAGTCAGGAGAATTCCAAGAAGACACATGTATTTTCTTTATTGATTATCCAAAGGCTTTCAACTGTGTAGATAATCGCCCTTGTAAATATGGGTATATTGAGCCACCTCAACTGATTACAGAAAAATTTGGTTGCTGACCAAGAAGCAATACTGAGAATGGACTGCGGAGCAACTAAATGGTTCAGACTGGGAAAGGAATACACTTAGATTGTATACTGTATCTCATTTAACATATACACAGAATCAGTGGTGGGATTCAAATATGTGAACAACCGGTTCTCTGTGTGGATGCCACTTCTGGAAGTCCATTCTGGGCCTGGCCAACAAAAAATTAGCTACCGGTTCTGCTGAAGTGGTGCGAACTGGCTGAATCCCACCACTGCACAGAATGGATCAAGAGAAATGCTGGACTGGGTGAAATAGAAATTGGAATTAAAACAGGGAGGAGAAACTTCAACACACGAAGATAGATTAATGGGAAAAACTTTATTAAAAGATATTGCTAACCCAATGCAAATTAATGGAGAAGAGGCAAATGCTAAAAAATTCACAGGGATGCTGACTGTAGCCATGAAATAGAAACCCACTTGTTCTGAAAAAGACAACAATCGGTATAGACAAAACCATGAAGTGCAGAGACAAAATACTGACAACAAAAGGCCTTTGTTTTCCCAGCTGTAACCTATGGACTATCAGAAAGACTTAATAAGGAGAAATTAATGCCTTTCAGTTGTGATGCTGGAGGATATTGCTAGGAATCCTTGGGTTCCAAGAACAAAAAGAATAAAATAAAATAATACCATGTGGAATTAAATCAGACTACTTGAAATAATAAAGAAGCTGAAGCTTAAATATATGGGGCATAAATTGTAAAAGCAGTTATGTATCACTAGAGAAGACCCTGAGGACCTTAGAAAAATTAATGGCAATTGAAAAAGAGTTTGATATAAGAAAAGGTAACTAGATACTATCACTGATGATCAAGCATGAGTTTAGAACTCTTAAAAATAGTTACTAATAGACCACCTAGTGAAGATGTTTGATAACAAACAGTAAGAAGAACCTGAATGATACTAATGATGTGCAGATGCTTTTTTCTAAGTCTATGGCTACCATAGTTAGATAACAAAAATACCAATCCTACCATATGGTGAACAAATGGATCCTCAAGCAAGTCAATCCAGACTTCTCACTTGAGGCAGAAATGACCAGGTGCAAATTGTCGTATCTCAGACACTTTATACAAAGACTTAGCTGTCTGGAAAGTCTATAAGGGATGGGAAAAGTAGAAGGAAAGACAAGAAGATAACCAGCAACAAACAATTACACTAGCAATGGGTACACTGTTGGGAGGCTGAATGATCAGGCTGGAGACAAATTGCCCTGGAGAAAATCTGTGTGGTTGGTAAGAGTTGATTCTGACTTGATAGTACATCACCATTATCATCATCATTCTCACTAGATAATAGCAAAGAGCTATTTGTTGAATGTTTGTAGTCTTTCTTCCTACCCAGTCACTCAGGGCATCCAGGCTCCATTTTCATTGGTTAATCTAAATCTCTACAAGGCAAAAACATTTTAATGGAGAGCTGCCACAACTTGCAAGTACATTAGGGCCCATTTATATTTCCAAGAATGTACAGTATATAAAATAAGACATAACGGCTGGCTTCATAGGTTTCACTAGATGTAATCAATTTGCTTGATGGTGAATTAATGTACAGTAATATGTAAAATTGGCCACTGTGATTTTTTAACCCATGGTTTACCACTTCAGAACACTAATACTTCTATTCTTATCCACAATGCATTAAATGACAATATATATATATATATATATATATATATATATATATATATATATATATATATATATATATATATATATATATACATACACACACACACACATATATATATATGTAGGTCTTTGGTAATTCGGGTTTTCTCCCGCGTAAAATTGGAAGTGTCTTGGCGTTGTTTCGACGAAGTCTCATTCGTCACCTTCAGGCTGGTGTCTCTTCGGCTTCGTGCTTCTAGGAGCAATGTGTGATCGCAGCTGTTTCTTCCTTTTAACTGCCAGTGGGGGTATGAACTGATTGGGTGGGAGCTTGGCTGTGTTCTGATTGGGTGGAGGTGTGTTCTGATTGGTTAGGGGCTTGGCTGTGCTCTGATTGGATGGTGATTGGCTGTGCTCTGATTGGATGGGTGTGTGTTCTGTTTCGGTGGGGGCTTTGTTGTGCTCGGATTAGTCTGAGTTGCAGCGGGATTTGAGATGGAGAGCTGCATTGCTGTTGTTTGGCTTCGCGTTTGTGGTCGTGCCATATCATCAAGGTGGGTGTCAGTTTGCTTCATGTATGGATTGGAGGGGTTTGAAATGGCTAATGATGCAGCTGTGGTCTGGTTTCTGGTTTGTGGTCGTGCCTCATCATCAGTGTGGGTTTGGGTTTTGCGTGGATGTGTGGTGGTGACATCCTGTGTGGTTTTTGTGAGTGTGGGTCTAGTGTCATTCTTTGTGTTAGGGACTCGTTTGTCAATAAGGGTGGGTTTCCAAATGGCTGGTAGGCGGGAGGTATTATCTCGTTTGTTCATGCTGTGTGGGCATTTTTCTATCTCGATGGCTTCTCTGATTATTCTGTTGTTAAAGTGTTCAGTTTTGGCGATAGTTCTGGTATTTTTAAAGTCAATTTTATGTCCTGTGGCTTTAAGGTGTTGGACCAGGGAAGAAGTTGGTTCCTCTTTTCTGACTGAGTTCTTGTGTTCTTCAATGCGTGCACTTATTCTTCTGTTGGTTTGTCTGATGTATGTGGTGGGGCAGGCGATGCATGGGATTTCATATACTCCTTGATTTTCTAACTCAATTTTGTCTTTGGGGTTTCTTAGGATGGTGGATATTTTTCGGTTTGTGCAGAATGCTGTCTTGATGTTGTGTTTGTGGAGGATCTTGCTGATTCTGTCTGTGGTGCCTTTTATGTATGGGAGGAGGGCTTTGCCATATTCTTGTTCTCTGTCTTGGATTTTAGTTGGGGTTTCTTTTTGGATTAGGTTGGTAATCTTATTTCTTTGGAATCCGTTGGATGTTAGTACGTTAGTGAGAGTGTGTAGTTCGGTTTTTAGGTGTTGTTCGTGAGCTAAGCGTTTTGTTCTCGAGATGAGTGTCTTGGCTACGGAGTTGATCTGTGCTGAGTGGTGGTGTGAGAGTGCGTGCAGATAGCGGTTTGTGTGTGTTTTCTTCTGGTAGATGGTGTGTCCTAGGGAGCCATTGGATTTCTTGTAGACTAAGACATCCAGGAAGGGAAGTTGGTTGTTAGCTTCTGTTTCCATGGTGAACTGTATTTTGGGGTGTAGGCTATTGAGGTGTGTGAGGAAGTTGTCTAGTTTTTCTTTCCCATGTGGCCAGATTATGAATTATGAACGGATTCCAAAGAAATAAGATTCCCTTCCTGGATGTCTTAGTCTACAAGAAATCCAATGGCTCTCTAGGACACACCATCTACCAGAAGAAAACACACACAAACCGCTATCTGCACGCACTCTCACACCACCACCCAGCACAGATCAACTCCGTAGCCAAGACACTCATCTCGAGAACAAAACGCTTAGCTGACGAACAACACCTAAAAACCGAACTACACACTCTCACTAATGTACTAACATCCAACGGATTCCAAAGAAATAAGATTACCAACCTAATCCAACATATATATATATATGTTCAATGACACAGTCCTCGATCTCTGGGAGAAATATAAACCAGCTGTTTATTGTTAAAAAGTTTAAAACAATAAAAACAACTATTTACAATATTAAAACAACTTAGCTTTCTCTGGTCCCCTGCCAGCGTCCTCAGAGTGAAGTTTTGGGGTGGAGATTATTTTTATAAACCTTGCTAGCCTAATTGCTTACTCATTGACCGTGTGATAGGGCCATCCATCCTGGCTGACCATAATTGCCTTAATTGTCCCGTCTCCTCTTTTTTGCACTCCAGTTCTCCAACCTTCCTCCCTCCCATCCTTGTCAATCCCCTCCTTCCTGGCGCTGCTGCCGTTGGCATGCTTTCCAGCCGCTCCCCCGTACTCGTTCTGGGCCTTACATCCAGATCCGGTGTCTTAGATGCCTTTCCATTGCTGCTCCCCTCCTTTCCATCCCATTTGTCTGCCTGTTGTTCCTGTCTTCCACTGTCTATCCCTATTACTGCTATTTCTTCCGATTTCCTTCCACGCTTGGATGTGCGTGCGCACAGCCATATCCCGTCCCTCTGCCTCATCTGCCTACGATCAGCTGGGCTATCTGCTGGCTCACTCCTGAATTCACCCCCTCTCATCCTTGCAGATCCTATCCTTCCTAAAGTTGCTACCGTTGGTGCGTTTGCCAACTTCCTCACCTTCCCCCCCTCCTTCTTATCCCTTTGAACCATCCGCTGTACCTGCCTTCCATTATCTATCCCCCTGGGTCCTATTTCTTCCAATCTTTGTACATGCCTGGGTGTGCACACGCACAGCTCAGCTGAGCCACCTGCTGCCTTGATGCGCCTTCCAGACAAACGGGTGGACCAATACCAACAGGAAGGGGGCGGGAATGAGAAGGCATCGAGGATGCCAGACCTAGCCGTACGACCCAAAATGCGTATGGGGGTAGGGATGGAAGGCGCATCAAGAGCAATGACACCAGGAAGGATAAGATCGGTAAGGAAGGGAGAGGGTGGAACTGAGGGCGAGGCAGCAGGTGGCTCAGCTGAGCTTAGGCAGATGAGGCAGAAGGATAGGATGCGGCTGTGCGCACGCACATCCAAGCGTGGAAGGAAATCGGAGGAAATAGCAGTAATAGGGATGGACAGTGGAAGACAGGAACAACGGGCAGACAAATGGGATGGAAAGGAGGGGAGCAGCAACGGAAAGGCATCTAAGACACCGGATCTGGATGTAAGGCCCAGAACGAGTACGGGGGAGCGGCTGGAAAGCATGCCAACGGCAGCAGCGCCAGGAAGGAGGGGATTGACAAGGATGGGAGGGAGGAAGGTTGGAGAACTGGAGTGCAAAAAAGAGGAGGCGGGACAATTAAGGCAATTACGGTCAGCCAGGGTGGATGGCCCTATCACACGGTCAATGAGTAAGCAATTAGGCTAGCAAGGTTTATAAAAGTAATCTATATATAATGACATCATGACACAGGCTGCACCCTTTTGTATTTGTGTTGTGACACTGCATGGTAGCATATAACAGACAGAACCGACATTATAATTTCAGAATGCAGATTTGTCTCTTGCTTCCTCTGGTGGATGCCCATAATTCAGCACAGTATATAAACTCAACCATCATGACATTACTATGTGATTCCATCAGTCTGTTTATATACAGAACAAAAGTGTAATTTAAGAATCTTTTAAAGACTTGGCTAAAGTGCCTTTATTAAGAACCTTTTGGTTTTTCCCCAAGCCTATAGCTGTGATATCTTCTGTTTATCTCCAAAGCATATATCTATAGCAATCTTTTGATACTGAATTTGAACATACAGCAATTTCTAAACTAAGCAATTATATTGGTTCTCTACCCACACACAAATGACAAATCATTCTTTTTTCTCTCTTCCAGCTTGACTGTTGGGCTATTACAGCAAGTTATTGCTGTGAAGAAATTAACACCTTCTTGGACAAATAAAATATTATCAACCAACTTCATGACTAATAGAGCTGGCTGCCTAAAATGCACCATAGGGATGCTTAAAATTGAAGCAAAGAAAGGACTCACAAAATAGAACATAATTCAAATGATGAAAAAGGACCCCATAGAAGAGTCAGATCTCTCCAATTTTAATAGATAGCATGCCCCATCATCATAATGGGATTATTTTGATGCAGCTCATTACAAACTTGAGGAAATCCCTTAAAAAACAATATTACAAAAATATAGACTTTTCTACTTTAACGAGGGTCCAACCCATTGATGAAAAGAACAAATACTAAACAAAGGGATAAAAAGGGTAAAGACAGGGCACATATAGTGACATAAGGAAATAGGGGAAAGAAAAGGAAGTCTTGTAAAATATATGGTTAGTCCTTTAATATCCTACCTTTAGACTTATGTCAACTGTAACTATTCATATGGAACCTGAGTTGTATGTTTTTCCACAAATTAAGATGGAATGGAAGATAAAAAAGATAAAAAAGTCAAGGTACATTTCATTTGCAAAAAGGGCACATACTTTGTTTATAAGATAGCAAAATTCCCCTTTTATGCTAAATTAGGCTAATGAAGATTTACTTTCAGTCATTGTTATATTGTCCTTTCATAATCATTATTTTGAAATTGTGCTCCCCTGTTGTCTTTTGTCTTTCTTTTTCCCTTTGTTTGTAAAGATTA
The DNA here is from genome assembly GCA_023970755.1 of Azemiops feae. Taxonomy (NCBI): domain Eukaryota; kingdom Metazoa; phylum Chordata; class Lepidosauria; order Squamata; family Viperidae; genus Azemiops; species Azemiops feae. The sequence goes on from JALGBA010000099.1 coordinate 2,844,237, forward strand.
TAGAAATATGTTTCTAGCAGATCTTTTATTAGCTTTTGTCAGTTGTTTCCCACAAGGATGGCAGATATTTAATATAACTGGACTTGACCGATTTTGTGTATGTTGTTCAATTAATCTTGAAATATTCTTTTTCAGGTTTTAATTTATCTTTCACTCAGTGGTGTGATATACTCTTATTATCACTTCTTTTTATCACTTTAAACAAAAATTATTTGACAAGCATGTGCTTAATCAAAGTATGATGAGGTAAGTCCATTGTGCACAGCTGAGTCAATTGTTTTAATAATGATAGGATATCTAAAAATTGTTTACAACTGTTATATGACTATGACAGTCTTCATATAATCCTTCTTCCTCACAACAAACCTAAGTGGCGACTGCCAACAAATATAGTACCAATAAAGGAGAATATTTGTAGCTCAGAGTTGAAATGAGGGGTCCTTGGTGCTCTCTGAACTTACTTGTTTTCTTGCAGACATTTCATTACCGGAACGAGGTAACGTGACTAGCACTGATGATGTTACCTAGTTTGGGTAATAAAACATCTAACAAGAAAACAAGCAAGCTCAGAGAGCACCAAGAACCCCTCAACAAATATATTGCCAAAGTGAGGCCACAGACAAACAAATGTCAAATAGGTAATATAAAAATAACAAAGAGATATCAGAATGTTTAGATAAAATGGGAAGTTTATAAAAGCCCTCCCACTCCCAAAGAAGAAAGCTTCTCCCTAATGACTATGTATGCTCAGCCACAAAATCTTGAGATCTGTTAGGGAAAAAAAAGAATTAATCAACTGGGCAAAGTACAGAATTCCTCCAGTGGTTTCTCAAGGAAAAGATTTATTGTCTTCCTATAGCATGGGTGTCAAACTCACCACGTCATGTGACATGTTGCGACGTATCGCAACTCTTTTTGCATTGTTGGCAATGGGGTGGGCGTGGCTTCGATATGATGAAACCGGCCCGCGGGCTGGCAGTTTGACACCCCTGTATAGTGTTCTTTCAAAAGTTGTTGGACTTCTTCTCTCAGAGTGCTATCCTGCCCAGTTATGAGGAATGCTGGGAATTGTAGTTTGGCAATACCTGGAGGGCAGCAGGTTGCCCAGCCCTGTGGAAAGTGATAATATACTTCAACCAGGTGTTGCAGATTCCACATATACTTTGATTCTTCAAGCACTACCCTTTCCCCGGTCTTTTACTGAGGAAAAGATTCAACCTTTTCTGCCTGAAAGTTTTAGTGTTTCTTTGTATCAAGATGTATCTGCCTTGTCAAAAGAAAACTGTAGTAGTCATTATACATTATCCTGTAACATTTCAAGGCACAGGAATAATCTACAGTTGGCAACTTGATTCTAAATATTTCTCAGTACTAATATTTCCAAGTGTGTGGGTGGGTACATGGAAGGTGGGTTGTACTATGAGATAATCCAAGAATATTATAAGGACTTCATGCCAAGATTCAATCTTAAATTTTGGTTATTTAATGTGGATCGAATTGTAAAGTTATATACATTTATAATTATAAAGTTATATATATTATAAAGTAAAAAATATAAATTATATTAGTTTTTATCAGTTCTGTCACTGCATATGCGGAATTACATGAAAAAAATAATCACAGAAGATAAATCTGCAAAGTAACGGTAAGAATAATTAGTTGCCAACCCCTACTTATAAAGTAATAGAGTTTTCTAGTGGCTACATAGATTTTATGCAGCCATCATGGCTAACTCTATTTGAACATTTTTTTTTGCAGAAGACCTGGTCAAATACTTAAAGGGTTTAGTCAGTGAAGCTGACAATAGCAGCTTACTCGCATCAGGATATTGACCAGCTTGAACTAAAGTTCACCCTCATTCTTCATTTCAGGACTGAAGAGAGGAAGGATGATAGGAAAGAATTTGCCTCCTTAGCCAGGTTGAAATAAAGGTCAGATTTACAGATTTTAGACATTACAATTCAATCCCCATCTTCCAAACTTTCAGAACTGTTCATGATACTTAACCATTTTTACCTGTTATAAAATTATGGTTGGTTGCACAATTAGCCAGATGTTTATACTGGATTTGGCATGTTATCCATCTAGCTATTATTATTATTATTGTTATTGTTATTGTTATTGTTGTTGTTGTTGTTGTTGTTGTTATTGTTATTGTTATTGTTATTGTTGTTGTTGTTATTGTTGTTATTGTTATTATTTACACAACAATGTGAAATCACAGCTTCCAGTTCTTTGGCTAGTGTTGCCCTTCATATGCATTAAATTCTTCCCAAGAATCTAGGATATCATAATGTATTGGTGTAATATATATGCAGATCCTTTTGGCCTTTTGTAATTGACAGATGGAAATTTTGTCAATGTGCCGATTTTTTTAAGCACTATCAAGGATTTTTTGGTATGGCACCCGCTGTGCTGATAATCATTGGGCCCAGAACAGCCAGTTTATGCCATAATCTTTCAACTTTGATGTTCAGATATCGATACTTTGCAATCTTCAGTTCTTTGTCTTCTATTCTACTCTTCTTTATTTTCTCTTGATCCTTACATTCTTCAATTTGTGCCCTTTTATGTTCTTTAAATTGCTCACATATATCTTAATTTCTTTTTTTTTTTTAATCTTGGCTTCCAGTCTGATCTTCTCCTACATTGGGACTGAATATGATTTTGCTTTTGGTCTTCTAATTTTGATACCCAGTTCTTTTGTACACTACTGCTGTGGTCATATAGGCAAAATGACTGGTCTTTTCGATAGAAGTTATTTCAATCCTTGAAGGTATCTTATACAAATACTTCATTATGGGTGCCAAATCATTTTTGGGGCACTACTTCTAATGTTGCCTAGCCATAGTTCCTGAGACCCATAGTTCAATTGGGTCTCCTTATCTCAGGACAGAGGCCCAGGAACTCTACATACAATGTGCTCCATGTAGACCAGGTGATGAATGATCTGGTATAGGATTCTTTTACTGTTTTTGCACCATGTTAAATGGGTTGATGAATATATTTAGTCTGCCTCTTTCCACTAAGATCTGTCTGACACTTCTGAAAGAATACACTACCACCAGCATAGCTCTCAACCTATCAAAGCATCACAAGCCCCTTCCCCACAACAAGTGGGTATTTATGGAGGGATGTTGATAATAATTACTATTACTACTATCTTCCTCCTCCTTCTTGTTGAAGCTTAGCACATATATTTTGCTTGTTATTTGCTTTTTAAAGAAAACCGTGCTATTGGTTTTCTTTAAAAATTGGCAATATGCTACTAAAATTTAATGACATAATGACAGAAACCACAGAGGGTTTAGGTCTGAAGTGGCCATAGAGCCTACTTTGGCCTACATAGACAGACCCTGATTTTCTAGGATTTCAAGCACCAACTTGAGATGCTAGGAATTTAATGTTTGTATTCTGCAGGCCAGTAAATGTTCTAGTATTGAGCAACTGCACTCCAAGGATTTATAAGTGGATAATGAAGATTTCATATTAACAGTGTTATTTTCTTCATCCTTCACAGATAAATTCCCATTTTCTTCAGTAGATGTAGACAACCATTTGTCTGAAATGGTATAGGCTTTCCTGCCTGAGCGGGGGTTGGACTAGAAGACCTTCAAGGTCCCTTCCAACTCTATTATTATTGTTATTGTTTCAATAGTTATCTCATCACTAATGCTTAACTTAGTTGATTGCTAGGCAGGATTCACTCCAAATTAGAATTCATATCCAGAGTTTGAAGTAGAGTGAATCCTGGTCGAATTTAATAATTATCAACATCATTGTCAAGTTAATATGTAACTGGTTAAATCAAGCAGGGAGAAGATGTAGGATAGAAAATATGCTCTGCCAGTCCTTCATAACTCAGCTCAATATTTAGCTATTATCTCTGCATTAGTTTTAGCAGGCTTTTTAATGGAATATCGCAATAATCTCACAGTACCCAAATGATGAGGAAAAAACCACCAACTGGGAAACTTTTGCAAAATGTCACCTAAATCTTAAATAATTACTCATGTTTCCTTTTTATGATATTAATACAAATATTATCAATATTATCAAATATTATCAAATGGACTACTAGCACTGATGATGTTACCTAGTTTGGGTAATGACATTTGCAAGAAAACAACCAAGCTCAGAGAGGACCAAGGACTCTTAATTTCAACCCCGAGCTACAAATATTCTACAAATGGACTGAATTTAATTATTTTTCAAGGGCTGATGGCAGCATGTTTTTTTTTTTACTGAAATAATCTCCTTTGCCATATTAACTTGATTTGTGTGGCCAGTGCATGCCCTTCATGGATAAGAACTGATATAACATCTGTTTTCCCCTAAAATAGTTGTCCGGTAGAAACTTGTTTGTTCACCATCATCCTGAAGATTCACGTCACAGCTTGTTTTGAGCAGAAATTGGATCAAATGGAGATGATCCTTGTAAGCTGCAAGATGAAGAGGTGTCTAGCGATGTGTCCCATCTAGTACTCCAGACCTCTATTATCCTCACAACAACTTCCCTGAAAGATGTGTTGGGGTGAGAGAGTGATTGGCCCAAAATCACCCAGCTGACTTTCATGACTAAGGGAGTTCTAGAACTCACAATCTCCTAGTTTCTAGACCAGCACCTTCACTACTGCACGGAATTGGTTCGCATAATTTTTCTACTATGCCACTGGCAAGATAGAATCTCTTAGAATATGATGTGTCCTTTCCCCAAGAGAAAATGAAGATTCTGGGAGGTGTAATGGGGGATGTCCTCTTTGGTGGCATTCCAGAGCAGACTTAATCTTTAGCCTGCAGCATTTTGCATCTACAACTTTTCTAGCCTTCTGAAAGATCTTGAAGATCTGGCTTATCCCTCAGGCACTGGGTCTAGGACAGGGGTAGGCAACCTTGGCTCTTTTATGACTCGTGGACTTCAACTCCCAGAATTCCTGAGCCAGCTTTGCTCAGGAATTCTGGGAGTTGAAGTCCACAAGTCATAAAAGAGCCAAGGTTGCCTACCCCTGGTCTAAGATGTTAGTTGAGTTCCTGTATATGTAAGTTATGATATGGTACAGGTGAATTTTACCTGGAGCCTTGGTTGTTTTGTATTGTACTGAATTTATCTTACTTTGGTCTATTTTAAGTTTTTAAATAACTGATAGCTGCCCAGAGACCGCTAGGTTGGAATGGGCAGCCTTATAAATCTGATCAATCAAGCAATCTGAATTTAGCATTCCTTCATGATTATTATCAGCTCACTTCCTAATTTAATATTGGATAATTTCCCCATTTAATGCTTGTAGCGTTTCCAGACATCATTGTACCAAAAGGAACAATTATTTTTACACTTTCAGTAATGGCTCAGTGTTACCATGAAAACACTGTCAAAATGACTTCCCTGCATGCTTAAACCTAGTGCCTCAGGGAGAAGGCTCATTGGTTCAAGCGTTTAGAAGCAAGGCAATATTTGCCTCTTTGTTCCATTTAGCTCCTATTTTTTTAAAAATAAAAAAGGTTTATGTCAAAAATCCATACCATCTTTCTTTCCTAAACTATAAAGCTATTCCATTCACGCTTTAAGGAAGGTGCTCCACTTTCAATTATCATTTTGTGTCACGTCTCCTTTCTTTCACAGCTATATCCTGACATATCAAAACCTAGGCTTTGTGCTTTGCCCTGCATGAGCCACATATGTGAAGTTAGAAATGTTATTCATGTAACCCCCCCCCCCCCTGCCATGTAAAGCAAGCACACATCTCATCAATGCTCAGCAGCACACAGTAGCCCTTGTGCTCTTTTGCTATTAGCACAGGATAATGATTTGCCAATTTGAAAACAGAACTAGGTCGTATCTTGTCAATCTCAAAGCATAGCCTGACACAAATATCTCTTCTTTCATTACTTCTTTCAAACCCCTGTAGGTCAAAGATTCATGCAGTCGACATTGAAGAAGCCATTGTATTGACAAGTTCTGAGCTCCTAGAGCCTCCATTGAGACATACTCCAATGTTTCCATAATGAAATCTGTGGCTCCCAGAGGCTGAAGTGGAGAGGATTCATTATTCAGATGAAAGTAAAATAAATGTGGTTAGTGATACCTTTCATTAGAGAAGGGATGAAAGGATAGTTGGCCAGACAGATAGTTAAAAATTCTATCTGGTACTAGTGCTCCAAAGGATGCAGTAAGTTGTTTTCTCCGTTCTCTCCACAAGGCCATGAATACTTAGAAATAGGTTATGAACAGCCCTGGAGATAGAATGGATCTAACACACACACAGACACACACACTAGCCCCAAATCCTGGCTGGCAGAAGTTATGGAAAACCTATGACACACCCAATTGTGACAGAATAAATTTAGCATAAGAATAGCTAAATTCTTATAGCTCTCAAGTTGCCATTTCTGGAAGAATATCAGTCTGACAAAATTAATGTCAGGTGTGAACAGTCAGCTCCACATCTGAAGTGTTCCATCAGCTATTTTATTTCTCAAGCTTATAACAGGAATCTTCTCAGACTGATAGTTTGCCTCTGGGTCAGATTAGATAAAGTTTAATGGCATTTAAGGGGTTAGGGGTCAGACTTCACCCTCTTGTGCCCATGTAGGGATTCCAGACTAATTGCCCATTTGATTCCTCCCCCTGGCTTGGCCAGTTGCTCTCTGACACAAAGTATATGTCAGATTTTACGTGGTCAGATATCTTTAAGGGATCTGAATACCCAGTTTCCCTGAAGTCGAAGCCCACATAACCATGGAGACTGGTTTCCAGTGGGAGAGGGTCTGTCTACAACATCTTACAGTAGCCAATAGAAGCTGGGCAGAATTTGCCTCTAACTGCATCCACAATCCGATTGCCAGTCAAACAGGCTAGATTGTATCTGTGGCAAAAATGTGTCAGGATGAGAGGGAAAATCCTACTTTAAAACTAGAATAGCTAAAAGCAACTTTATGATGCCTCGGCTGTGGACTGTGCTGGGATGAAGGCAATAACAGGAGGATATGGCATAAAATAATGGCATGTTCATATGGTGGTTAAGTTGGATAAGAGCCCTAAAACTGTTAATGACAATACCAAGGTGATTTGTAAGGTTGCTTCTCATAAATGCTATTAAAATTCATTTTTAAAAGAATGTATGTGTGTGAAGAGGTGTGTATGGAGACTGGGAGGTCATAGAAACAGACTGAATTATTCAAAAGACACAAAGGGAAAGGACTGAATCTTCATGAGAAATGTTTCCCCAAATGGGCTATTTGCATAAGGAAGAGGAAGAGTGATGATGGAAGTGGATTGATTTTTCACTGGGACTTCAGGAGGGATGATAGAATTAGCTTACATAAAACAACAAAGATGGCAACAAAGGAAGTTAATTGCATTTACTTAAATTTAAGAAGTGTGGCTGCTGCAACCTAAGCCTCCCTAGAAGAATTTATTGTAATGCCTGTGGCTTCTTGTGGTCTGAAAGTGGAAACAATCAGCAATGGGAGAGGCACCCCATCTGCGGGGCATCTTCATTATGCTCTAATATTGAGCATATCAGACGGGGCCCCAAAAAATGAACTATTGAAAAACAAGGAGATATTGATATTAGCATATCCAGAGGGATCAAATTTGCAAGAATGTGAAAAACAAATTGAAAAGAAAAAAGGATCCCGTCTCCTCCCAATAACCTAATGAAGACTTAACACATCTGCAGCAGCAGCCAAAAAAGCTAATACAATCCTGGGTTGCATCAACAGAGGCATAGAATCAAGATCACACAAAGTATTAGTACCACTTTATAAAATCCTAGTAAGACCACACCTGGAATACTGCAGCCAATTTTGGTCACTATATAACAAAAAAGATATTGAGAGTTTGGAAAAAATTCAGAGAAGAGCAACTAAGATGATCAAAGGCCTGGAGACTAAAACATACGAAGAACGGCTGTGGGACTTGGGTATGGCTAGTTTAAAGAAAAGAAGAAATAGGGGAGACATGACAGCAGTGTTCCAGTATTTGAGGGGCTGCCACAAAGAAGAGGGGGCCACGTTATTCTCCAAAGTACCAAAGGGCAGGACGAGAAACAATGGTTGGAAACTGATCAAAGAGAGAAGCAACCTGGAATTAAGGAGAAACTTCCTGATAGTGAGGACAATTAACCAATGGAACAGCTTGCCTCCAGAAATCGTGGGTGCTCCATCACTGGAGATTTTTAAGAAGAGGCTAAACAGTCACTTGTCTAAAATGGTATAGATTTTCCTGCTTGAGCAGGGGGCTGGACTATAAGACCTCCAAGGTCCCTTCCAGCTTCTATTCTATTCTATTCTATTCTATTCTATTCTATTCTATTCTATTCTATTCTATTCTATTCTATTCTATTCTATTCTATTCTATTGGAAGAAATATGATAATTGAGGAGAAGAAAAAGAGTATAATAAATATTCTGGAAGAGACAGTTTCACACACCAAAGTAAGCACATTTGGTATAGCATTTATTGAGGTTTATGTATAAACCTAGCCATTTTGACGCATAAATGATGGATCCTAGCTTAGTATTATGTGTAAAAAAGGTGACAATATGGCTTCTTCAATAATGATATCGAAACAATAAGTTACCACAATTTATTACTACGTCATTATAGGTACTCAACTAATCATGTCTGTTACTTTGGGAATGAAATAGGCCCATCAAAAATAAAATAATGGATTTTGAACACTCAGTAAATACATAGTGATTTTAATTAAAAAGTATTCAATGTTTATCAACCTTCTTACATGCCAAATAATTCTACAAGTGGGATAGAGAAAGTAGGATAGAATTCAAAAACAGGAAAGCTAAATTTCTATTCAGATTGTTTTCTGAACGTTTTTAACATAGAACATAGAATAACAGAGTTGGAATGATTTGGAACGGACCTTGGAGGTCTTCTAGTCCAACCCCCTGCTTGGGCAGGAGACCCTTTACCCATTTCAGACAGACTCTTCTTAAAAATTGCAGTGATGGAGCATCCACAACTTCTGAAAGCACATCACCTGGGATGCAGCAAGGCATGGTAAAGTTTATGTGATTTGACCATGAAGTTATACTAGACAACCTGTGCTTGGTTGGGTTATTGTTTAAGACATATTTCTTTACCTAAGCAGAGAAACAGGATGATCCAGGGAGTGCAAAAAAAGCAGTGTGATCAGGAGCAACTTCTGACTTTCTTCCAGCTTCCCATTGAGTTGAGCCTCTGGCTGTAAACATTGGAAATTTCCTTGTCTTGCTTTGCCTTATCTTGCCTTTACAAGACAAGTCAGTAGCTGCTGCTGGGTGGGAGAGGGAGTGAGGGATTGTGAGACTGGCTGGGAAACTGTCACAGAATGTTTTAAATGGATATCTTGTGACCACAGCAGCAGCCAACAGTGTAGCAGCAGCCAGTAGCACTGAAGCAGCCACAACTTCCCCAGCTTTCATTCCTTTGGGAGTCATGGCTCTCACATTTTGGACGCATTCTGTAAGTTAGCCCATTTGAGATACCTTGGTTGCCCTAGGATGTACTGTTTTGTCCAACTAAAGGTCATGACAACAAGAGTTTTAGTAGTCTATAGATCCTTGAGAGCAACCTGAAACATGCTGGTGGTATGTGAATATCACCCTTCTTCCAGGAATGGCTTCTTTTGCAAACTGTCTGGACTAGTTTAGATGGCTTCAAAAAGAAATGACATGCAGTCTCAGAGGGTTAGTCAGTGAGACTCTCCAGTTTCATTAATTCATTTTCTCCCATTAATTCTTTCGATGTACAGTATATCCCACTTTTCATCTGGGACTCTATATGGCAAACCTGCCTTTTTTTCTTGAAATACATTTTTTGTGGGAAATCTGTATATAATGTCTCAACAGGCATGGTGTTTAAAATGTTAAGTTGAGACTGTCAGCAATGAAACAATGTTGTGTCACCAATGGATAAAGCTAAGGACTTCTCCATCACCTAAAGCTCTTCACTGCTGAAGATATTATAATTGAGACGATTAGTCATAAATGGATATCCACAGGGGACGAGGGGTGGTGGTGGGGAAACTATATTGATGCCCAAATGATGACATGCACATGGTAACATAAATGTTGCAATTTATATATGTTTATCCTGACACAAGTACATGAATGCGTCGTTTGTGTGACTATATCATACTGTATGTGCATGTGTATCATTTGCGTGGCATTAATTTTTTGCTGCAGACGCTGCTAGATCAGTAATGGTTTCTCCACAGGCTTCACTTTTCTTTTCTTTGAAGGCACATCTGTTACATGGGTAAATTTTTAACTTACCTTAACTTAAGCTAACTTAATGGACTTAACTCTCCCCCCTTTTATCATAATGTAACCTAAAATGTTTCATTGACTCAGTTTTTGCTGCAGCTGCTCCAGTGTCAAAGTTGCAGATAAGCAGATTAGAACTAAAGAGTTGTTAAGATCATATAATGAACAACAAATTATTTACAGGATTGTTTTACCTTGTTATCAAGGATTGGGCTGAATTTGAAGCATCTCTTGAGAATGTACAGCAATAGAGGCTGAAGTTTTGGATTGACAGCCCTGTAGTGTTAGAACTGTAAAATAAATCATAGTGGAATGGAGAAAACATGCACCCGTTATTCTGTTTCCCTCCTAAACTGCTCTCCTTTGTTCAGTTTTGCATCTTCTTGCCCTGCATTGGCTGGCAGAGTAGACTGTATTCAGTGGTGGGATTCAAATATGTGAACAACTGGTTCTCAGTGTGGATGCCACTTCCGGAAGTCCATTCTGGGCCTGGGCACCAAAAACTAGCTACCGGTTCTGCTGAAGTGGTGCAAACCGGCTGAATCCCACCACTGACTGTATTATTCTCTCTTAAACTGCAACCTTTTCAAGCAACTGCTCAAAGACATTGTCTAGTCACTGTGTTAGTATAGATCCACGAGGGCTGAAGAATTTTGGAAATTGAAATCCACCCATCTTAAAATTGCCAAGGTTAACAAACACTGGGGTAAATAACTACTTGACTACTCTTTAGGTTCAGGAAGCCAGAAGCTAAGCAGAGAAAACTTTCAGGGGAAAAATAAAAAGCCAAATAAAAATGAGTCCTGTACTTTGGGTGTTTCAAAGTTTTCTTGGCTACAGCTGGAAAAAATTAAGCTAAGGGCATTCAGGACAGCTGTCCTTTCCCAAGTCCTCACATGGATCCATCTGCCTCCTCCAGCTATGTTAGCTGAGTGCCCCTCAGGCATGCTTATGGGCGTGCCACATAGCTATCCTCTTAATATTGATGTTTCATATTAGGTTTTATTTTCAATCCTGCAGCTTGAAATTTGCTTTTACAATTGCAAATTTTTGCTGATATAATTAGTCAAGAACCACACATTTCTTCAAGAGTTTAATAAGATTATCTTTATGGATGAATGCCAATTATCATGCCAATCACTCCAGACAACTACAGAATTTTATGGTATCAGTTTTATCATGCCTATTATCACAATATTTTTGGATGAATGATCATTAAAAACCTGTGCAGTGTTTATACAATGACACTCCTAGTGTATGCCTAAATATCTTTCCTGATTTGAATTTCAGTGGCTGTGGCAAAATCTTTTTGGGTAAACTTGCCTTTGGTGTAGGCTTTTTAAAGTAGATAATGGTTAAGAGTAAAAAAGTTACCTTTTCTTAAAGCTTTCACTGAATCAATATCAAAATAGCATTTATTTTTACAATTGAACAATTATCCCTCAAATATACTCTGGAGCCCATCTAACTCAGTGGCTGTGAAACTCCAGAGCTTCCCTCTATACAGGGAAAAGAAGTGTCACTAGCTAGATCCTATTTGGAGCAGTCTACATGTGCTTTTCCTTCCTTCCTTCCTTCCTTCCTTCCTTCCTTCCTTCCTTCCTTCCTTCCTTCCTTCCTTCCTTCCTTCCTTCCTCCCTCCCTCCCTTCCTCCCTTCCTTCCTTCCTTCCTCCCTTCCTCCCTTCCTTCCCCACCCATCTCATGCAAGTGACTCTTTTTAGGGATTGCTCCCTCTACAACGGTTCCCAGGCCTTTGCTGTGCTTTTCCAGCTGTTTGCAAACACAAATGTCTTCATCCCCTTCTCATATTATCTTTTTTTAATCCTAAAGCAGATCTTTTCTTTTCCTTTTTTTTTTTTGCCTTGTGGTAGCCTTACTTCTCTACTGCAATTTAAGTGCAAGGCAGTTAATGGAGGGGAGGATGGGAAAACAAGGGGAACATGCTTCACTCAGCCTGGACAGAAACTGAAGGGAGAGGTAAGTGTTGAACGAAGCATAACTATTTAGGGTTGAATAAAGTTCTTTGATTTAATAGGCCATTGGTGTATCCACTGTAGCTGCCAAATAGCAAAGAATAAAGCAGTCTGACATTCTTGGACAAAATGGCTGCCCAGGGTGGTAACCAGCCACCGGAAAGGAGAGACTGTGTCAGTCATTGTAGCCAATCAAAAGTGGGGCTGCTATTAGAATGGTACAAAGCTCTGATGACTGCTTGCTCTGATTGATTTAAGAAGGCTCAGACTGAGGAACAGCAGCTTCAACAGAAGCCAATGCAGGTGAAGTGCAATGGCTGATAATGGAAGGAGGAGGATGTTACCCATTCCAATGCAGCAGTTGTCAATCTGTCCAAATTTCAAATTATTCCAGAGGTGAACTTCTTTTCTGCCAGAAGTCACAGTTTCTTGGATAGAGTTTATCAAAATCCAGAAGGCGTCAGCAAGTAGAGAACAAAGTGGCATTTTTACTTTATGCCTCCCCCAATCCCCCACCTCAATTTTTCCTGGCTCTTCCAGTCTCTTTCTGCTCCCCTTGTTTCCTTTCTCCCCCTGACTTCTTCCCCTTCCCTATGTCTGAAACCAGCTTTCCTTTCTCTTTCCTTTGATTTTCTTTTCTTCTCTCTGTCTTTCTCTCTTGTCTCCTACAGGCAGGAAGGACAGGTCAGAACTCTGCTCTAATCACCTGCCAAGAATTGTTGAAATTAAGCTGAAGGCAGCCCCTCCAGTTACAAATTGCCCACCTTTGAATTAGATCAATTCTGAGAAAAGAATCAATACATGCATTCTGATTAGAAATGTTAAAGCCTGAAAAAGATGAAGATGGGATAGGAAGGGTCTTAGTCAGCTCCATTGTTTTCTGAAACTTTACATCATTCTGCAAAGTCATCTGGTTCTCTGGTTCACTTAAACAACATTTACAACCTTATTTGGGTTGAAAACATGACATTTCACTTGGCAACCTAGTGTCTGACATGGCATGTTTACTGACAGTTTATTTTTATGAGTGGCATTGTTCCACCTAAGGAACAACAAGCGCAAACCAGGAATTAATAAGGTTTGTTGACCTTTAGAACCAACACTTCACTCTTTATTATTCTCCTAATTTATTTGAAATTGCATTTCATTTTCTTGTCATAGAAACAAGACACTAATTTTACTTCCAGGCTTGTTTTTTGATTCAGAAATTGACAACAGGGGAAGAAAAAGATCCACACAATTTTCTTCATCTTGAATAGAATAATAATAAAAAGTCATTCTTATATAAACAGCCAGCACGTTTGTTGTTGATGTTCATCTGGTTCAGGTAAGCCTGTAATAAATCTTAGTAAAGTGACCGGTTCTATGGAAGATGCTTCAGTTGTCAATCTTAACTTGAACCACAAATATTAAAGGCACAGGGGCCAAATATGTACTTGGAATTGAGCCATAAATTGTTATATTCTGGAACACCCTCTATTTGTTGCAAGAAGCTTAAAACAGCTTATATTAGAATTAAGCCATTTCATCCAAACTCATTTCATACCTTAATATGGATTTGAACCAGATCTCAATGAACTATGTTTGAGATATTTTGAGATATTAGATGATACTGGCCTTCTGAAATCTTATCTCTCAATATCACTAAGAGGCATAAGAATCTTGATATTTCTTTTGTCTGCTAAATGGAAAAAGTCACAGTGAATATACTTGCTAGAAAAAATTGTATGGAGGAAATTTTTGGCCTTTACATTGCAATCTGTATGTGTTTGTCTTCCATGGCCAATTAACCCACGGTGGGCAAAAAGGCACATTTACCAAGATAAATACCTGAGTCAGACTCATCAGCTCACAGTGACACTGTTCTCGTTAAAGTGTTCATTTTAGAAAGTAGTTGCTACATGGCCCATTGCTTCCTCATGTCTTTTTGTTCTTCTTCTTCTTCCTCCTCCTCCTCTTTTAAAATTGGTTGAAGCTCTTATTTTTATGAAGTTATTGATGCTATATATATATGTATTTTTTGCAGGTACAGTACTTGGACTGGAATGTTTGCGAAAGGCTTAACAGTTGCTTTGTATTTTATTGGCTGAATATTTAAGGAATCTGCCCTTCCAGATGTTCTTGTATTACAGTTCCCATCATCCTTCCTATTACTAGAAGTTGGAGTTGGAATTGAAGTTGGAGTTCCTTACTCAGCCTTACATAAATCCCAGGTTTTCTCACTGCTGGATTTGGCAGATAGGAACGTGGAAGAAAAATGAACATTTATCCTCAAGAGTTTGCCTTCATGAGTTAAAATTTGAGTCTTTTTGAATCTAGCCTAGCACCCAGTAAGCTAATCTACTATTGGCTATAAGGATATAAGAGACCGTCTTAAACTGGGTCAAGACATTGGTCCATCCAGCCTACCACTATTGCTATTGTTCTCCAAAGTCCTATTAGATAGGAATTTTCCTAATCCATTTCTGAAGGTTCCTTAATCTTTGATGCTTCATCAGAAAAAGCATGCAATCTACCACTCAGCTAGAGACCTTCCCTCAACTCACCTCCAACTTACTATCATACTGGATAGCATGACTGTACTTCTTCAATCATGCCCAGTCATGCAAATTTACAACCTATGGTGGTGACCATGGGACAGAATATGAGTTTTAGGAGCTGCTATGACAATATCCTAAATGTTCTGGAAAGTTAGCATTCAGATCCATACAGTGAATGATACATTTCTAGAATGTGTCCCTGGATTCTTTCCGGAAGAAAATTGCAGGATGTAGACTTGACTACTCTGGAAAAGGAAGGAAGGAAGGAAGGAAGGAAGGAAGGAAGGAAGGAAGGAAGGAAGGAAGGAAGGAAGGAAGGAAGGAAGGAAGAAGACAACTGGAATAATGGAATTCAAGTTAAAAATGAACTTCCAAGACTGAGCCTTTCTACTTTCCTTGAATCTTATCCTGCTTTTTTGGGGGGAAATTCAAAGTGGCACACAGAGAAGTCCCTCCTGATTTTTGTAACTAGAACAATAATCCAGGGAGATAGATTGGTTTGAGCAAAAGTAATCTTTGTGCTTTATGATCAAGGGTGAACTTGTTTGTGTCCCTTGTACAAGACTAACACAATACTATCCTATGCTGGCAAGTATTCAGTTAATAAAATAGCTGAGCACTAAGAATCAAATCAATTTGGCAACATCATGCATCAACAGAGGAAAAAGTCAGCTAATCTGAAAAATATGGAACTGGTCAAAAGGATGTTTAGACTATTTTTTTTTTTTACAAATTCTGGACTTCTTTTATATGAGTAATCTATCAGAATCCAGTAATATGTGTCCATGATCCTTCACATAGATTCACTCATATGGATCCTCTGCTCTGGATCCACTGATCCAGTACAAGTGCCAGTTCCCTAGGCTTTTGCCATCATACACTTAGTCCTTGACTTACAACAGTTCATTTAGTGACTGTTCAAGGTTATAACGGCACTGAAAAAAGTGGCACGGCCATTTTTCATACTTACAACCGTTGCAGCATCCCCATGGTCACGTGATCAAAATTCAGATGATTGGCAACTGGCTCATATTTATGACGGTGAGAGTGTCCCATGGTCATGTGATCCCCTTTTGCTTCCTTCTGACAAGCAAAGTCAATGGGGGGAAGCCAGATCACTTAACGACTGTGTTGAATTGTCGAGGACTACCTGTATTGTATTTTCTTTTTCATCGTACAGTATTTCTAACAATAAGTGACTTTTATTTTCACTATTCATTTTTCCTGTTATTTACAGAACTATATAATGAAGCAGGGTATTGTAGGTGAAGGGCTAGAAGAGGAAAAAACTTAGGTTAGTCAGTATCCTTCCAGTATATATATATATATGTGTCTTTAATAATTTTAAATATTGGAATCCCAGGTATGGACATTTAAAGTCAATTAAATAAAATAATGAACTCTGGGATATTAGAAAAAGGCTTCTTTATTGCTGAGCTTTCGTTAACAACCTGTTAACATCATCAGAGCAAAGGGCTAAATGGCAAGGGAGCATGTGCATAAATTCACATAACAGTTGGAAAACAGTTACATTGTGGCATGTGCACATAGCGTGCTTAGGAAGCTCGTTTAGAAAAAATCACATTGACGGTAGTAGGTATACAGTAGAAAGTCTCCCGACAAGATTTAAAAGTCGCGCTTGACAGCTGTCAGGCGCGCAAGCCGGAGCGTGCCTGTCAGTTGTTCGGCGCGAGGTTAACAGGGAGCCGCGCGGAGTCTTGTGCCGGCTGGATTCTTTTAGTGGAGAGTAGCTTGGATGTTCGTCTCGCCCTCTCACGTGCAGGTGTTGTGGGACAGCTGACAGATCCAGTCCCACAACACCTGCACGTGAGAGGGCGAGACGAACATCCAAGCTACTCTCCACTAAAAGAATCCAGCCGGCACAAGACTCCGCGCGGCTCCCTGTTAACCTCGCGCAGAACAACTGACAGGCACGCTCCGGCTTGCGCGCCTGACAGCTGTCAAGCGCGACTTTTAAATCTTGTCGGGAGACTTTCTACTGTATACCTACTACCGTCAATGTGATTTTTCTAAACGAGCTTCCTAAGCACGCTATGTGCACATGCCACAATGTAACCGTTTTCCAACTGTTATGTGAATTTATGCACATGCTCCCTTGCCATTTAGCCCTTTGCTCTGATGATGTTAACAGGTTGTTAACGAAAGCTCAGCAATAAAGAAGCCTTTTTCTAATATCCCAGAGTTCATTATTTTTTATATATATATATATATATATATATATATATATATATATATATATATATATATATATATATATATATATATATATATATATATATATATATATATATATATATATATATATATATATATTGAATATAACGATCTCCGGGAGAAATATAAACCAGCTGTTTATTGTTAAAAAAGTTTAAAACAATAAAAAACAACTATTTACAATATTAAAATAACTTAGCTTTCGCTGGTCCACTGCCAGCGTCTTCAGAGTGAAGTTTCAGGGGTGGAGATTTCTTCACTCTGAAGACGCTGGCAGTGGACCAGCGAAAGCTAAGTTGTTTTAATATTGTAAATAGTTGTTTTTTATTGTTTTAAACTTTTTTAACAATAAACAGCTGGTTTATATTTCTCCCGGAGATCGAGGACTGTGTTATTGAATAGATATGCCCGGGATTCACATTTTTGCAGTCATTAAAGAAAGATATATATGTGTATATATATATGTCATAAAGCAAATAAATAAAAGCGATCACCGGGATAAAAATCTTAAAACAAAGATTGTTTAATTTACAAAGCTGAGCTTTCGTCGGCCACACTGCCGACATCATCCGAGCATATAATGTAAAATTTGGGAGTCCATTCTTATAAGACTGGCTGTTTCTGCGCCCGGGCTCTCGACCTAGTCATCGGTCCGCTCCTCGGCGTCGGACGCACTGTTCTTAAAGGGGCCGTTTCCACAAGTGTCCTCTCTCCTCCAGTTGCCATTGTTCTTAGGGCATGTGTGCTGGCATTAGGGGGTCGAGTGTCCGATCACTCCTGCTCCTCCCGTTTTGTGCTGGGGGATCGGGTGTCAAATCGTTCTTGTTTCTCTCCTCCCCCTCCCATCGCCATGGTCCCATTTGTATTAGTCTGTCTCCATGTCCCTGAGCTACCCGTGGAGCATGTAGTTTCTTCAGTGCGTGTGCGGGGGCACAGGAAATAGTCGTCTCACGGTCTGCACACGTTCGTTGTTTCCTTCATCGCTGAGCGCGGTCGTGTCCCTATCGTCTGGTTTTTAGCAGGGCGTATCTTTGCTGTTCCCCTTCTCTTCCCAGCCTCCACTGCCCCTCTTTCGTGTGTGTGTGTGTCACGAGATTGGCTGTCTGGTCCTTCCTGTTCGTTGTCTTGCTCCCCCTGTTTTGTATGGATCGGGGTGTGTGTGTCTGGGGGACCTATGGGGTAGGCTTCCTCCGTTCTTTTGCTCACCGCCCCAGTGTCTCCTTGTATGTGGGTTCCTGGGGGTTGTTTGTCTGGTAATGTTCGATTGCCCCCCCTTCCTTTTTGTGCCCCGCTGGGTGTGGGGCATTGTTTTATTTGTGGGGTGTGCTTCTGGTTCGTTGCTCTCTCCGGGGATTGTGGTAGTCCTCCTTTCTGTTGCCTCGTCCTTCCAGTTGTGCCTGGTGTGGGCAGGTTGTTTGTGTTGCCAGTTGGTATGATGCCCTCCCCACCCCTTTAACATTTGGTATGCAGGGCCAAGCTCTATATGCCGGTTGATTGAGTTTTTATCCGACATCCAGGCTTCTTTGAGCAGGCGGCCTCCCTTGGTGACATCACGGGATAAAGTCTCCGCGTTGGCGAGGTCGAACTCATGGCCATAATTGGCCATATGAGTCCACACATGCGAGTGCTGTTCCTTCCTCTTAATCGCCAATTCATGTTCGTGGACCCTGGTTATAAGTCTCTTGGAGGTTTCTCCAACATAGTTACAGGGGCAGTTTTTGCATCTAATCCTGTATATCACTGAGGACTGCTCCCCAGTGGGCAGTGGATCTTTTGGGCGCATAATCCTGGCGCGTAGGGTCTGGTCAGGTTTGTGGGCCACCCTCACATTAAAGGGGGCCAACAGTCTGGCCGTGGCCTCCAACACGCCATTGATATATGGCAAGGTTGTCCGTGCCGGTTGGGTTGGTGCCCTGTCGGCTTGTGCGCTCGTGCGAGGTCTGTATGGTCTGCTGTGACGCCTAACAAAATCCACTGGGTATACATGTAGGTCTTTGGTAATTCGGGTTTTCTCCCGCGTAAAATTGGAAGTGTCTTGGCGACGTTTCGACGAAGTCACATTCGTCATCTTCAGGCTGGCGTCTTTGGCTTCGTGCTTCTAGGAGCAAATTTTTCGGGAGAAAACCCGAATTACCAAAGACCTACATACAAACACCCGTGAAAACCTCAGAAAACATATATATACATAATATAAACCAGCTGTTTATTGTTAAAAAGTTTAAAACAATAAAAACAACTATTTACAATATTAAAACAACTTAGCTTTCGCTGGTCCCCTGCCAGCGTCCTCAGAGTAAAGTTTTGGGGTGGAAATTACTTTTATAAACCTTGCTAGCCTAACTGCTTACTCATTGACCGTGTGATAGGGCCATCCGTCCTGGCTGACCGTAATTGCCTTAATTGTCCCGCCTCCTCTTTTTGGCACTCCAGTTCTCCAACCTTCCTCCCTCCCATCCTTGTCAATCCCCTCCTTCCTGGCGTTGCCGCCGTTGGCTTGCTTTCCAGCTGCTCCCCCGTACTCGTTCTGGGCCTTACACCCAGATCCGGTGTCTTAGATGCCTTCCCATTGCCGCTCCCCTCCTTTCCATCCCGTTTGTCTGCCCATTGTTCCTGTCTTCCACTATCTATCCCTATTAGTGTTATTTCCTCCGATTTCCTTCCACGCTTGGATGTGCGTGCGCACAGCTGTATCCCGTCCCTCTGCCTCGTCTGCCTACGATCAGCTGGGCTATCTGCCGGCTCACTCCTGAATTCACCTCCTCTCATCCTTGCAGATCCTATCCTTCCTAATGTTGCTGCCGTTGGTGCGTTAGCCAACTGCCTCACCTTCCCCCCTCCTTCTTATCCCTTTGAACCATCCGCTGTACCTGCCTTCCATTATCTATCCCCCTGGGTCCTATTCCTTCCAATCTTTCTGCATGCACAGCCGCATCCTATCCTTCTGCCTCATCTGCCTAAGCTCAGCTGAGCCACCTGCTACCTCGCCCTCAGTTCCACCCTCTCCCTTCCTTACCGATCTTATCCTTCCTGGTGTCATTGCTCCTGATGCGCCTTCCACCCCCACACGCGTTTTGGGTCGCGCGGCTAGGTCTGGCATCCTCGATGCCCCCCCATTGGCCATTCCGGGCCGCACGTCCAGATATGCTTTTAATGTCTGATATGCCGGGGGCAATTCTACGTGTCGATTAATCGAGCCCGCATCTGAGAACCAGGCCTCCTTCAGTAGCCGCCCTCCTTTGGAGGCATCCTGGCAATCCTTGCAGTGCACCCTATAGACCACCGATGATTGCCAGTGTAATTACACGGGAGAGACGGCCAAACGGATAAAAACCAGGGTACATGAACACAAATTGGCCGTCAAAAGGCAGGAGCAGTATTCCCAAATATGGACACATATGGTGAATAATGGACACTCATTTGACTTCATGGGGGCAAAAGCCATCGCCCAGGATGCCTCCAAAGGAGGGCGCCTACTGAAGGAGGCCTGGTTCTCAGATGCGGGCTCGATTAATCGACACGTAGAATTGCCCCCGGCATATCAGACATTAAAAGCATATCTGGACGTGCGGCCCGGAATGGCCAATGGGGGGGCATCGAGGATGCCAGACCTAGCCGCGCGACCCAAAACGCGTGAGGGGGTGGGGGTGGAAGGCGCATCAGGAGCGATGACACCAGGAAGGATAAGATCGGTAAGGAAGGGAGAGGGTGGAACTGAGGGCGAGGCAGCAGGTGGCTCAGCTGAGCTTAGGCAGATGAGGCAGAAGGATAGGATGCGGCTGTGCATGCGCACACCCAGGCATGCAGAAAGATTGGAAGGAATAGGACCCAGGGGGATAGATAATGGAAGGCAGGTACAGCGGATGGTTCAAAGGGATAAGAAGGAGGGGGGGGAGGTGAGGCAGTTGGCTAACGCACCAACGGCAGCAACATTAGGAAGGATAGGATCTGCAAGGATGAGAGGAGGTGAATTCAGGAGTGAGCCGGCAGATAGCCCAGCTGAGCGTAGGCAGACGAGGCAGAGGGACGGGATACAGCTGTGCGCACGCACATCCAAGCGCGGAAGGAAATCGGAGGAAATAGCACTAATAGGGATAGATAGTGGAAGACAGGAACAACGGGCAGACAAACGGGATGGAAAGGAGGGGAGCGGCAATGGGAAGGCATCTAAGACACCGGATCTGGGTGTAAGGCCCAGAACGAGTACGGGGGAGCAGCTGGAAAGCAAGCCAACGACGGCAACGCCAGGAAGGAGGGGATTGACAAGGATGGGAGGGAGGAAGGTTGGAGAACTGGAGTGCAAAAAAGAGAAGGCGGGACAATTAAGGCAATTACGGTCAGCCAGGACGGATGGCCCTATCACACGGTCAATGAGTAAGCAGTTAGGCTAGCAAGGTTTATAAAAGTAATTTCCACCCCAAAACTTTACTCTGAGGACGCTGGCAGGGGACCAGCGAAAGCTAAGTTGTTTTAATATTGTAAATAGTTGTTTTTATTGTTTTAAACTTTTTAACAATAAACAGCTGGTTTATATTTCTCCCGGAGATCGAGGACTGTGTTATTGAATATATATATATATATATATATATGGGATTTTTTTATATATATATAAAACTTAGGTTAGTTAGATACTGACTAACCTAAATTTTATATATATAACCTAAGTTTTATATATATATATAAAAATCCCATCTCACTGTCAGCTGTTAACGTGAATGCACCATTCTAATTACAGTGATTTAAGCACATCTGTCCTTGGGGTGAAGTTTCAAACATTTTAGCCCAATTTGCAGACCACCTAAGAGGAAGCACTTGGATTTAAGCCAATTCTGTCCCATTGATTTAGTTGAAATGAATTGGCTTAAGTTCAAGTACTTTAAAAAAAACATTTTTAAAACTTAACTGGTTGAGATTTGGGTAGTGAAGAATATACAATGTTCCATTGTAATACAGAGTTAACCTGTAACCAAAAGAAAAGGCTAATTTGTTAAGACTGTGGAATTTATTTGGGAAGGGAAATAATTAAGAATGGAGTTAAAATCCAGTAAAATTTAAATTTAAAACGATAGAATCAAAACATGAATCTTTGAGCTCTCCTGAAAAAAGCAAAATGAACAAAATTAAGAAAGAGATTGTCCCAGAATTATGGTTTAAAAGTACAGAAATATCTTCAGATAGTGAAAATTGAGTGTTCTTATGAACTGGGTACAGTTTTTTTGGAATATATTTCATTAATGGTTTCAAATAAGTGCAAAAGATAGACGTTTACATTTACTAATTAAAAACTTCATATTTATTTAGCATTTAGGTTATCCAGATCACAGAATTCAATTCTGTACAGGTCACACAATGCTGTTACTGTATCTATGTGGCACTGCACTGGGTCCAGGCAAAACAAGCATGGTTTAATCTGTGCATATTTTACCTGTGCAAGGAACAATCATTAGCATGGAACATAGTTCACATCCTGATGAAGGTGCTTCTGATTGGCAGTTCACTTGCCTAGCCATTATGCTATTTAAGACTCACAACACACATGTTGTACTAGGCTTTATGAAACTTCGGAAAAAAGGCTTTGGAAAAAGTGCAAAGAAGAGCAATTAAGAGGATTAAAGGGCTGGAGACTAAAACATATGAAGAATGGTTGCAGGATTTGGGTTTGGCTAGTCTAGAGAAAAGAGGGACTAGGGGGGGAACATGATAGCAGTATTCCAGTATTTGAGAGGCTGTCACAAAGAGGAGGGGGTCAATTTATTTTCCAAAGCACCAGAGGGCAGAACAAGAAACAATGGATGGAAACTAATCAAGGAGAGAAGCAACCTAGAATTATGGAGAAACTTCCTAACAGTGAAGACCATTAACCAGTGGAACAGCTTGTATTCAGAAGTTGTGGGTGCTTCATCACTAGAAGTTTTTAAAAAAAAACTGGACAATCACTTGTTTGAAATGGTATAGGGTCTCCTGCTTGAGCAAGGGGCTGGACTAGAAGACCTCAAGGTCCCTTTCAGATCTATTCTGATTGAAACTTTAAAGACTAGAAACTATGTTCTTATCCTGCTTGGATGATGATTTTAGACGCAATAGTATAAAAGAGATTTTGGGCATTCCCATAAGAATTTTGGATGGTGGCATTTGAATTTGTATCCTATGTTACAATGAGGATCAAATCTGGAACTGGATACAAAATAATTGAACTATTTCTTGTAAGAGAGAGATAGTTTACTTTAGGGAATAACTATAGTTCATTTGTACAGCACAGAGTTTGTCTGAGGAAAATCCCAGGTTTAGTCCCCTGCATTTCATGAGATATAATCCTACCTAAAACTCTAGAGAGAGAGAGAGAGATGTAACAACATACAATTTCATAAGATTGTTGTATTTAAAATACCTTTTGTGTATTTTATTACTAATAATACCACTATTGTGAATTATTTTGAACACACAATGTAATTGAGTAGAATATGATGTACAAATAAATTGCTTATGAAGGTTTGTAGACAGGCAACTCATACTGTAATTCAGGCCTAGCTTATGAAATTTAAAACACAACTGGATTAATATTTGGATGTCAGTACATTTGAAAAAGACATACTAACTGTGTTCTTCTCATAGGTAGGTAGGTGATATGCAAAGATGTATTGGCTGACCAAGTAACCAAGATCAATAGTGATTCTTGCTAGGATGTGCGAAACCTCCTGTTCTAAAGATGGAACATTTCAAAAAATTCCCTGTTCCAAAGATGGAACATTCCAGAAAGAAAATGCTGATCTGGCTGTTCCAAGAGTGCTCCAGATGTGTTTCACCTATTGCAGAGGTGATCTGGCCCTCAAACAATTGAGTGTATTAATCTTATGCAGAAAGATTGGGTATGACAAAGTCTTGCATGGAGAAATTGGGTAGAAGTAGTAAAATGATGGGAAAATATACTGTTAGAAAAGTTTCTTCAAGAAAGTACTCCATGGAAAATTAGGTCAGGAATACACAAGGTTTCAGGAAAAAAAGTGACTTTTTATTGCAAGGAAAGGCATGTGAGAATAGGATACATAAAGATTTGCAGGATATACAAGTACTGGTTGGTATCATTAGGATAGCCCATTCATTTTGTATAAATAAAAACATTCTGTTGTACAATAAACCAGCCAGTTGAGGATGTCTAAAGCTAAACTATTGATTTGTACTTTAAAGATCAGTATCAGGGAACTGCAAGGCTGTAGCTAAACCGGGAAACCCAAAAGCATTCTAGAAAAAGGCATTGGTAACCTGCTTCCACAATGTTGCCAAGAAAACTATACTGATTGCCCATGTAGTCATCAAGTGTCAAGCTATATTTGAGAGAAACTTTCCTTTACAAGATGGGACTCCTATATTGGCAGCCCCCACAGAGATACAATAAGTGTCTGATCAGGCTCCAACTTCTTATGGAAATCATTTCTTATTTTGATAAATTATAAACCTGAGCAAAATTGGAAATGCAAAATAGGGCCAGCTTGACTAGAAAATGCACATTTATTTGAGTCCTGACCTAATCCGGCATGGAAACAATCCAGTCAGTGTCCTGGGGGACAGGAGGGGAGGAGGCTGTGTTCAAAAGCCATTCCTAATAACTTATTCCGCTTGTCTCAGGGAAATTCTTAATCCTGGTAATATTTTTCTTTTTGTCAGTCTCTAATGGGTCATGTTAAATCAGCATGCAGAGCAGAGATGAGTCACAGCTTGACCTGCAAATGGACTGCTTTGCTTCCAAACAAAGTAGCTGTCACTTTTGCCAAAGTAGGACACTTTCTGCTGGAGGTCTGACTGATTTAGTTTACACTACATTAGCCGAAGTGTTCCGTGACTCATTGCTTCAGAGCCTATGCCGCTGAATTTAAAAAGATTAATCCCACCAGCATTTGTGTAGCTGTTCAGCATGATGAAGTTGTTTGTCTGAATATTGGAGAATGGTGCATCTGGTCTTAATCCTCCCAAGGGGCTTGTCCACCAAGGAATTTCTTTCACTTTTGGTTGACTTCTAGGAGAAATTGAATGTCTAGGCAATAGAACGGTATTTGGAGAAAGAAAGGTATGCAGTATATATGGGTTTGAAAACTGAGACTATTTTTTTCTTATTTATGGGCTGTATTTTCTATGTGCAATCTGAAGTTCTCTACACCAGCTTGTGAATTGGTGAGCAAGTGCAGATGATTGAATAGGGCTGGGTAAATTAAGAACTGAAAGTGTCATATTGATATTGTTTCACATTGTAGAGTGAATTGGGCTGATTTGCACCTTTTGGGCTAAAACACTTCCAAAAACAATTATTTGAGTTGACATTTCCCTAAATTTTGCAGCGCACTTCAGGATTCAGAAAAATACAATATGGCTACTTAAAAAAAATTACAAAAACCATCTGTTGGTATATATTCCACACAATATTTTTTTCCCAAAACTGTTTTTTAAAATATTTTTAGAAATATATTTAATGTACAGAGAATGCATGCTTGCATATGATTTTTGTGCATTTTTTAAAAAATAGATTGATGCAGTGAAAGACAAACTAGATCTATGAAACTGATCGGGACTGAAATTAGATTGATCTGCCTATTCCAGCTAGAAGCCAAGTCCGAGTCTGATATGATAGTGAAGTGATGCTCTTGAAATATTAGGTCAGATAGTTCTCTCTATCACGATACACATGCAGTATTATTAAAACTTTATCATCTGCACACACACTTTGATTTAGCCCTCAGTGCTTTTCTGAGGGAGGCGCAATGGCTCAGTGGTTAAGACGCAGAGAGTGTCAGCTGGAAAGCCAACAGCCCAGGTTCAAGACCTGACTGCCACATGATCGGGTGAGCTCTTATTACTCACCCCCAACTCTTGCCAACTTAGCAGTTCGAAAGCATGCAAATGCAAGTAGATAAATAAGTATCACTTTGGTGGGAAGGTTACTGCATTCCATATTTTCATATTGGCCACATGATGATGGAAACATCTCTCAGACTGTGCAGGCTCCCTCAGTTAGAATTGGAGAGGAGCACCACCCCCTAGAGTTGGTCATGACTGGACAGGGGGAAACCTTTAAATCCTTTTAATGCTCTTCTGAGCAATTATAGGATTATATCTTGTTGAGTACACTGTTCTCTTTTTGCTTTCAATTTTAAAGGAATTGGTTTGATATTGACCTGCTTCACGTATTATGATAAATAAAAATATTATTTGTTTGGGATTGCTTTAATGAGTTATATGAACCCAGCTATCCTAGTTTGTAAAGAAAGTTTTAAAAGCTGTTTTAACAGAAGTGATGGCTTGCTAAAACACGGTTAAGACAAATCAGAGTTTAATGTGATGTGTGAACCTAGATAATGAGTAGGCAAATAGACTGTTCCTTTTATTTTGTGATTAACCCAAGATATACAGAGTGGTCCAAAGAGTGGTCATTCCTCTCACATAAGCCTCCAACTATTCCTGCATTCATAACTGGAGAACTCAGAAAGGGGATATTTATATTGAATATCATCCACAACCACGATGAATAAAAAATGTTTTTCAAAATCTGGATTTTTAAATATAATTTTATTGTTGGTTTCTGAAAGGAAGAATATATTTTTATTCAGTAAAGGATACAGCCTCTAGGCTGACTAGTGCAAATTTGATCTTTCTAACTGTTCATTACATAGTGAGGAATATTTCACTTCTCACTAGTACTAAGCCATAGCTAGCACAGGAAGTAGCATGTGCTGTCTTTTTTTTGTCACAGTATAATGGTTGTGATAAAACTGTGCTCTGGGTGAACCTGTGCCACATTTGTCAAAATGTGCAGAAACTGACCTGTATTAACTTTACTATTAGCAGGAAACTATCCATGTGGTAACTCTTATTTAACTTATTAAAAAGCATCATGTGAAAGCCTTGATTAACCAAGGTATGATGGGTGGTAGAGGTTGATATATCCAACTGGTGACTGCCATGGCATAGTGAGTATTGCAACTTGGGAAGTTTGGAGTGGTTTACTATGGTTCATTGTTTTTAAGACTGGACCTGGAGCACGTCTTGTCAGTCCTGATGCAGTGAGCAGACATAAGTCTTGCAAAAAGTATGGCCCTATGCCATATATAGTGGTTGGGTGAAGGCTAAAGTTTGTACATGGCCAGCTTGTACAGAAAGGGAGAGAGACAAACTTGATTTAGGACATCAGAACTCTCAGAAATCAAAGCTAATGCAATTCATAGCACTGCCTGAAACATCTGCTCAATTGCTTCAAAGTTCTATATTCCAACTTCTTGAAAATCCCCAAACTTCCATTAGGGGCTCTGTAGAAAGATGTTCGGCATATAAGGTAGATGGATGAAGCCTGTAGCTTGCACATGCCCAGCTCGTACAGAAAGAGAGAGAGAAAACTTGATTTAGCACAACATTAGAATCCTCAGAAATCAAAGCTAATGCAATTCATAGCCCTGCCTGAAACATCTGCTCAATTGCTTCAATGTTCTGTATTCCAGCTTCTTGGAAATTCCCAAACTGGGGTCAGAGGCTGTGCAGAAGGATGTTAGCCACTTGCTTTTCTCAACCTTAGATCAAAATGTCTAGGGTTTTGCTCCTACTTTTAAAACATTTTTTTAATCCCCAGGGGGGAGGGAGGGAGGGAGGGAGGGAGGGAGGGAGGGAGGGAGGCGAGGAGAGAGAGAGAGAGAGAGAGAGAGAGAGAGAGAGGAGAGAGAGAGAGAGAGAGAGAGAGAGAGAGAGAGAGAGAGAGAGACTGAGGTAATCTCACTCTGAATATGACCCAACATGTGTATCTTTCCCTCATGAGATTGACAATCTGTCATTAGGAACTTCTTTTCCACATGGGAATATGGACTGACAGGCTGGCATGAGGAGCTAGTGTTCAAACAGCAGATGAGAAGGATACCAAACATGCATTATTGTGCTGGCATTTCTATCTCATGTAGAGTTCTACTCTTTTTCTCACTTATTGACAGGGAAGACTGTGACAAGAGTAGCATAAACTTTGAGGTCTTCGTGAGTAGCATAACTCAGTAATAGGAACACAGCTTTTTCTAGATTGAGGGCCATGCTTGGTCTTTAAGTAGCATGCTTCAGGTCATACTTGGCTGGAACAAAAACTAAACATAATTACTTATTATCCCACATAATAAATAATAAGGTTACATTAAAATTGTGTTTTGGCAACAAGTTTTGGAAGTCTCTGAAGGCATTTTTAAGATGTTTGGGGACTGCCAAGTATCCTTAAATTGTACTTCTCTAGTGCATTACATTGCAAGGAAGGATGTTCCGTTGCAAGGCTGCTGCATGTTATAATCCTTGAATTTTAACAGCAAAATACAACACAACAAAGGAAGGTTTTTGCCATCCAGTATTCTCGCAGTATCGTGTATTTTTAATTTTCACCTGCTTTTCCTCAGAACTACCTTAATTTCTGACCTTGTTCCATGAATTTGGGTAAGCGTAAAGATATAAGGAGCAACCTATTAACCAGAAGCTGAAAACAGGAGTGACAAAACTTTATGAGCCTGACCACTAGATTGCTATCTAGAGGCTTTATAAAATTAGTAGGCACCATTCATCCCAAATCCCATCCCTCTGATAAATTATCTGACAATAAAAAAGAGATTGGTTCCAAGCCTGAACCATTTCTCTGTGCACATATAAAAATGAAATTAGGAAACTTGAAACGTTGACTTTTCCTTAATGAGCCAACTAATATGTAATCTATCTTGGAGGTCTTTGTCCTTACTCCTTCTCCATTTGAGTTATGGCCAGTACCTTTCTGCAGCAGGGTCTTCTTGCTCTTTCTAATACTAGTGCTATAAAAAACTCACATATTAGACACTAAAAATGTCTCTCTAGGGTAGCACTCGTTCCATAGGCTTTTCCCAACTAGGCAAAGTCCCACCTTAAGTATTCTTTTTTAAACATTTTTTTGGTTAAGGTTGTTGTGTTCTGACACACTTTAGATGTTGCACATATTATGTTTGGGCAAAGTATTAATATCTTCTGATATCTGTTATTTTGGTGTGTTGTGGCTTTAATAATTTGTACTGGGTTTTGGTAGTTACATTGTGGGTTTCCAGAATGTTTCTGT
The DNA here is from genome assembly GCA_023970755.1 of Azemiops feae. NCBI lineage: Eukaryota > Metazoa > Chordata > Lepidosauria > Squamata > Viperidae > Azemiops > Azemiops feae. Next base: position 2,873,333 of record JALGBA010000099.1, read on the forward strand.
AAATATATATGCACGAGAATTGTAGGCAATATGTCTCTGAATGCAAATGTCCATGGTTTCCCACTGTGCATTACTAATATGTCTGGGTAACAATAGGCTAGGGAATTTTGATAAACTTTGGTTTAATCTAAAATATCATTTCTACATTCTTTGTTATTTCAACTTATATCCTACCCTTCCATCCACGGCCACTTCAGGTGTTAATGATGCACACACAATATATACCCAAAGAAAGGGACGGAGGGAGAAGAGATAAAACCCAATTAAAATTCAAAACCAACAGCTCAAATTGTCATCAATTCTCAGAAGACCTGGCTAAAAAAAGAAGGCTTAAATTCTTTCCCAAGGTAGAATATTAAACATGATATCTCCTTTCTTTCTCCCTTCCAAATGGATTTATATGATATGTAAGGTTATTTGCTCTTAATAAGTACATTCTGAGTAGTGAATCACCATTCAGAATAAAGATTTATCTTTGCTTAAATTCACCCCGGAAAGCTTGGATTTAATTCTCCTCTGCTACATATGGAAAAGCTGCTTTGCATATTTTCCATAAAGTTTGCTTTCATCACTTCCTCCTGACTTCTCTGCATTAATTAGCCATGTTCTTTTAATACACTTCAAATTGCTTTATCATGAACATGTCTGTATACCATAGAATTATAAGATTGGAGGGGACCTTGAAGGTCTTCTAGTCCATCAATCTGCCCAGACTGGAATCTTCAGACCATCCAAGACAAATGGTTGTTCAACCTTTGTTTGAAAATCTCTACTGATAGTGGACTCTCTTACTATTTCCGAAGGCAAGCTGTCTCACTGCTTAATGGTTGAGAAATTTTAGTGTAGAATGGAACTATCACTTCCCATTATAATGATCTTGTACATCAGTTGATGAAGCCCAAGATTGCAATGGTTTTTTTGGCAACTGTAGCACCATGCCTGTGTCTGTGCTATTCACATGTGTATTATATGGATGTGCATTCTGATGTGTTAGTAATAGCAGTAGCACTTAGACTTATATACCACTTCACAGTGCTTTACAGCCCACTTTAAGCTGTTTACAGAGTCAGCATATTGCCTCCAACAACTTGGGTTATCATTTTACCAACCTTGGAAGGATGGAAGGCTGAGTCAACCTTGAGCTGGTCAGGATTAAACTGCTGGCAGTTGGCAGAATTAGCCTGCAAGATTTCCTGTCATCAGCAACTTGCTCCAAATGCAAGTAGTTTCCCCAATATTTCAGAATTTCAAGGAGAAGAATAAAAAGGGAATCTGTTAAGGAAAGGTTCCAAAATGATTTGTTAAAAGTATTGGAGTCTTATTGTACTTCACAAGCATCTGTGTACTTCTTCTCAGAGAAACATAGACAACCATAATTTTGCTTTAGATGCTTTCTGGAGACTTTCTCAACAGGGGCTCTGAAGAAAAACGTTTACAAAATGCTGCCCTAGAATATACTGTACCCCAGTGCTCTATCTTTTAAAATATTTTAAAGATGGAACATTTATTACTATCACACTCAAGTGATAGCAGGATGATGGCCTCTTTACTGAAAGTTATGGACTGTACTCTGGTCCATTGTGGTTGATAGATATGTTTTGATTTCCCAGTTTAGAGCTGAGAGAGAGTGATGGGTCCAAAGTCACCTTACTGACATTTTCAGTTATGTGATAACACCCAGAGGCAGATTCACCCCATCTAGGTCCTTGACCTATAAAAGTGTGGGTGTATAAGAAAGAAGGAGAAGAAAAAATAAGCAGAGGAGGAAGCAGGAAGTGATGTATAGCTCTTAGTCAACTACCAGAAGCTATGGTTAGCAGCCCATTTTGGTGGGATGATGCGTGGAGCTTGGCCTGGAGCTTGTAACAATCAGAAGAGGAGCAACCACATTGAGGCAGCATCTAATCCCAACAAGTGGCAAAGACTTTTGGAGGGAGGCAAAAGATTATATACCCCTTTATAAACTTTAAGATTTTTAACTTGTTATAAGGATGAATCATCACTTATCTACATGGCTTATTTACAGTGTTATAAATAGAGTTCTTCTATCCTAAGAAAGCTCAAGTATTTGACCACCAAATGAGAAGGAAGAAATCATTGGAAAAGACCCTGATGTTGGGAAACATTGAAGGCAAAAGGAGAAGGCGATGACAGAGGATGAGATGATTAGATAGTGTCATTGACATAGTAAACATGGGTTTGGGCAGACTCCAGGAGACAGTGGAGGACAAGAGGGCCTGGCCTGCTGTGGTCCATGGGATTGCAAAGAGTCAGACATGACTTAGCGACTAAACAACAAAATGCTAAGAAAATTTCGAAGTGGTCTACAAATTCTGTGTACATTGCTATACAAACCTATTACATTGTCTTATGTAATAATGAAAGTTTGAGGAGAAAGTTGACCACTATTGATGTCTGAAGTGGCCACCTTAACCCTAATCAGTCCCTGGAACCTCCTTTATCTGTGTACATAGAATTAACCCCCATACCAATATAGACTGGTCTAGCCCAATTTGACAAATTAGAGTGTAGAAATCATTTTATCATTTTAAAAACTAATTAAGAAAGAATTAACATTCCTAGACTTGATGAATTTGAGTTGTGAATAAAGAAAGGGATTTTCTCTTTTTTTTTGGCACTTGAGGTTTGATACACATTTTCTTGGCTCAGCTGCTAAATCACAGCATGTGACTCAGATCACCTGTTGAAATGTCTAACTGTTTCATTTCTTACTAAACCACCCCCAACAGGTACAAAGAACCAAATTTAGCTTTGTTACATTTGAACAAAGATCAAAGCTGTTTGTAAATGAATTAGTCTAAGATTTCTTATAGCCTTGTCAGTACAAATAAAATGAACTGCTGCTGTTCTCACTTCTTTTGTACTTTCTAAAGTAAGATAAGTCTGCTTGACTCCTAGTGACTTCATAGATGCAACCCTGCGGTTTTCTTGCCAATATGAAACTGGTTCCACTAACATCAAAACTACTTGCATGAAGAAAATGAGTTCATCAGGGAAAAGTCTTGGCTTGAAATATTTTTTTTTCTTTGAGAAAACATATTTTGAAAGCACTAAGGTTTCCAGGAATGATTATCTACAAGTAACAAAGAAATATATTCTATAAAGAAGACATTCCAAAGATACGTCATTTAATTCAAGTATAATCTTCATTGATAATAATGAGAAAGTATGGTACATGTGGGTTTTCACTGGGTAGCATCGTATGGACAGCTGTAGACTTGACAGGTTGAATACAGGGCAAAGTTAACACATTCCAGTAGAATGGCTTATTCAGAATATTCTATGGAACTCTTCTAGTTATCATAAATGAGGTGATATCATTTAAAGGATGAGGACACTTCATTTTAAGGATAAGAAATCTGTAAATTTAATGCAGCTCCTGAATCTCTTTTTTGTTTCCAATTGTACTGCCAGATTTTGGCAACACCTTTGCAAAAATCAATGGCATGGCTTCCCATTTGAGACAGGAAACTCATAAAAATGTGGAAACTGTATTTTACAAAAGAGGGGGAAAAACCCTCACAGGAAATTAATGCTGGCTATGATTGTGTATCTTCACTCATTACAACCCTCCTCCCCCAATATTAAAAAAACCACAATTTTTGCTTTGAAATAATGTATATTAATTCCAGATCAAGAACCAACTTCAGTCTATCATACTGTATGTACCAATTGTTTTTTTTAAGCATCTGGATATCCCTTATTTGCTCAGCATGTCCACTCTGGCAGATTTGTTGACTTATGACCCGTACTTTAATCAAAATAACTTGATGATGCTCAAAGAGAGAGCATTTCTTGTGGCCACTTGTGCTTGTGGTCATGCTTCAGTAATAGTTCTAATGTTCTAACGTCTGTATTGCTGAAGTGCTTCTCTCTTTTAAGATTTCAGGAGATGGGAGAGAGGACCTCGTTTTGAGTGCAGGACTGAGATAAAATGTAAAGAACTGGGAGAGAAGCCTAATTAACAGAGCATTCCAATGGCACTTCTATGTGTAGCGATACTAAAATATTTTTGTTTAGCTTACTTTTCTGAATTTAAATGTGGAACTTTTGGGCTGATCATTGATTCAAATTTTTCAGTGCTTTATACATCCATAGAAAGCAAGAAACCTTCTTCTTCTTCTTCTTCTTCTTCTTCTTCTTCTTCTTCTTCTTCTTCTTCTTCTTCTTCTTCTTCTTCTTCTTCTTCTTCTTCTTCTTCTTCTTCTTCTTCTTCTTCTTCTTCTTCTTCTTTCTTTCTTCTTCTTCTTCTTTCTTTCTTCTTCTTCTTCTTCTTCTTCTTCTTCTTCTTCTTCTTCTTCTTCTTCTTCTTCTTCTTCTTCTTCTTCTTCTTCTTCCTTCTTCCTTCTTCCTTCTTCCTTCTTCCTTCTTCCTTCCTCCTTCCTCCTTCCTCCTTCCTCCTTCCTCCTTCCTCCTTCCTCCTTCCTCCTTCCTCCTCTTTCCCCTTCTTCCCCTTCTTATTCAAATTATTATATTTGAAAAAAAGAACGATTTTTCTCTTCCATTGACTAAATCATGAGGATTAGTAGTTAGCGTATAGAACACAAATTATTATCTTCTCCATCAATGGTGGTTATACTACAGAGCTATCTGAAAACTTAGCTGCATCTTGGCCAGAATTTTCCCAGTGTATTCCAGATGAAAAGCTCAAAGATTTTATACAGATTTGTGAAATTGTTTTGGAGGTCTTGAGTCTAGTGAGCAAATTGTACATCCTCTCTATGACAAGTACAATTTCATTTTCTTGTTATTTGTGAAATTAAAACTGGAGGCCAATTTTATAAGAGCATATCATATAATGACAGTCTAGGAAATAGCCCAGAATATGTGAGTATTATCAGGTAGGAAAGGTAGTATACTTTTTTTGAAGTCCTTCCTCAGCTGGATTTCCTCACTATCATGACTGAGCTTTCCAATTTTTCAAAGTTAGCCTCATACAGAATATATCACAGAACCTCTGATGGAATAAATAACTAAGGTATGTGTCCACATGGCCACATCGACAATTTCTGGGCAAATAAAAATCATGAATAACAACAGAATGTAAGAATTCCAAGTCAGCAATGAATCTAATACAGTGCTTCTCACACACTTTGAATCCATTTCCCTAGATCTGCCTTTTTGAACAGCTGAAATACTTTTGATATTTGTGTAGTCTGGATTGAGGGCTTTTTTTGGGTCTTAATCTCTTCTGATACTGATATTACATATATTCCAGAACTTGAACCAGTTCCTTAGAACTGGATGGAAAGGATGGCACCATTTGGGACTCATCAACATTTTGAGGGCACCAACTCTCCCAATTATTTCTGCCAGGAGTTTAATGTATGCTTTAAAATGGATTATGTGGAAACTTGCAAGTTATCATTGCTTATGCCTTTGAATAGAAATTTCCTAGCAAGATTTTCTGAGATGACCCATTTAGGAATTTAGCAGCTGTAAAATTCTGAAATCCCTTGTTGGACAGAAGGCAAAGTTGACACCATTGCTAAAAAATATAGCATTATGGATGCTACTCATCTGGCAAGAAATATGAAACAGTAAGTTTTCTGGAATGTTAGAACTTTTCTTTCTTTTCAAGTTCTTTCTTGAAGATTGTTTACTATCAATGTTGCAGATTGAATGTTATATCTTATTCTTGGATGAAGGCTATCCAGAAAAGTTTAACTAAAATTTGAGGTAAAATAATTTTTCAAGTGGAACAAGAAGATAATGGAATGTATTATCACATATTTCAAGGGGCAGAAAAATAAGCAGAGAAAAATCTAGGACAGCCAGGATATGAATATACAATTTTTAGGACACGTTAGGAGTGCTTCACCTTTTTATTATCTACAAGCATAAAGAAGAATCCCTTCACATGTGCCCAAGGAGTTTGCCGATCAGACAGTGGAATTCATTTAGGCTTCTATAATATACTCTGGAATCTGGGCAGAGTGGAAAGTTACTTAGAGTAGAACTCAATGCTGGATTCACTGGTTATTGAATAAGTGATTTTTCTAGCATTGTTTAACATTCAGGTTCAAAATTCTTTCTGAAAAAGAAAGTAATAATTAACTGTAAAAGAGAGCAGGTGATCCTTTTAAAATATGTGAAGAGTTGTATCAAATCATTATATATACTATTGGATAACTGTAACAAAGGTAATTCTATGTGTTTGCATACAAAAAAGCATGCTTCCTGAAATAATTTTCAACAGGGATAAAGGAGAGGTCATTTATGAGAGAATAATGCTTGTCCATGTATTGATATATTGCTTCTCTGAAAGCTTTTTGAAGAAGCTCTATTTAATTAGAGAAAGTTGCCAAATGGGTACAATTTCCAGTAATTTATTTCGTAATGCCATGTGCTACAAACCCCCTGAGAACATCACTGTTAATTATTTAATGTATTTGAAAGACACAGAGCTCTTTATAAGTATTTTTGATCCAACAAAGATGAAAGGAAAGTCAATGAGAACAAATACTTCTGTAGGAAGCTAGGGAGGAACGAATCAGCAGGAATCAAGATGGTGATTCCATTTAGAATCCTTTGTTTACTAGCTTAGTGTTGATGCATAAAAAATTATATAGTGTGATCTCTACTGCATATAAAAATGCAATTGTCATAAGTTCTTAATATATCTAGCATGAGTACAGTTCTCATAGGTAGTTACGGGTTAAGGTGCAAGAAGGGAACATTATTATTTACTGAAAAAAATATATTATCTGCAGTCCTTTGATGCACCATGTTCAGGAAATCTTAACACATATATCTGTGTCATGATACAATGATTCATAACAAATAAATTATATCTTACTTATTAAGGCAAAAAGACAAACTAAAAGCACATATAGGAAACAAAGGGAAACAGAAGAATGCATTAGCTTTGTTTTGGAGTTTATAAATGGAGAAAATAAGTGGAAATTAAAGCCAGCCAATTTTAGACATCATCTACTAATTGCCTGAAAGTGGTCCACAGGAAACACCCAGCCAGACAGGGAGAAGCTGTCAAGCAGGGAATTAGCCTTGAATCCTTGTGCAGTCACAAGAGATCCCAAACTGATGCTCTAAGCCAGGGGTGTCAAACTCAATTTCATTGAGGGCTGCATCAGCATTGCGGTTGTCCTCGGGGGGCTGGGTAGGTGTGGCCAGGGTGGGTGTGGCCTACTGGGTGGGCGTGGCTGGAGTAGGTGTGGCCTACTGGATGGGCATGGCCAGCTCTACATCATTTGCGTCAAGGGTGCCTGTGGGTGCCTGGGCAGGAGTCGGACAAATCTGAGGGTCTCTGGCAGAAGGGGGTGGGACCAGGGCAAGCGCCAAGGCATGGTCCACTGGAAGAGCCTCACTGTTCCTCTCAGGCCATGCGCGGGGGGGCTGGATGGTGCCACGGGCTTCCCGGAGCCCTGGGCAGCAGAGGTCAAACGCCCAGCCCGGCCCTCAAGCACCCATGGCACCAAGCCCAGCCCCACTACCCCAAGGGGGTGCCCAGCTGCACTTACCTCCTCCTCAAGGCTGCTGCTGCTGTGCTTGCTCTCCTTAGCCAGGTTGCTCATGATGGGTATGAGGGCGAAGTCAGAGGGAGTCCCACTCCCTCTCCTTGGGAGGAGACCCGGCTTTGTATCCAAAGCTTCCTTAGCAATATGATGGGAGACCCCCAGGATAGGCCAGGAGGAGGGGGCAAGGGGATGGTGAAAGGGCAGCAGGGCAGGACTAAGGCAGGACTTCCCTCAGACCCTCCCTCTCTTTCCTTCCTTCCTTCCTTCCTTCCTTCCTTCCTTCCTTCCTTCCTTCCTTCCTTCCTTCCTTCCTTCCTTCCTTCCTTCCTTCCTTCCTTCCTTCTTTCCTAAGAACAGAGTGGTGGGAAAATATTTGAGATGAGGGAGGGAGAAAAACAGGCAAGAAACACAGCTGGGGAGGTATCACCCTTCGTGAGGAATGAAGAAATGCGCCATCGCCTGGAAGTGGCCAGCAGATATCTGGTTTGGTGGGCTTTGGGGGAGGGGACGCCATGAGCAACGTGAGAGTCGACGTTACCTGTGCAATGCTGTCCAGCCCCCAGCCTGCCTGGTTTCGGCAGGCAGCGGGGCGCTCTCCTCACAGCGCCGAGAGGCTGAGCCAGGCAGTGCGAAGCTCGCCAGCTTTGCACCTTGCTGCCTGCTGAAATCAGGCAGGCTGGGGGCTGAGCGGCGGCGCACTTCTTTTTGGATTTGCGCTGCCTGGCTCAGCCTCTCGGCGCTGTGAGGACAACGTCCCACTGCCTGCTGAAACCCCTCCCCTGGAGCCCATCAAGCCGGATATGTGAAATAGGCGAGGGCCATTTGCTGGCCACTTCCAGGTGATGGTGCATTTCTTCATTCCTCACAAAGGGTGACGACACCTCCCCAGCGCATGCCCAGAGGGCGGGGCCAATGTGGCAGAGGCCGGTCCCTTGCTGTTTCCAGACAGCCTTGAATGCATTTCAGCATAGATGGCCACCACAAAATTGTACATTGGCTCCCGGGCGGCCTGGGCTGGGGCTAAGGCAGCGGGGGCCATTCCCTCACTGTTTCCAAGATGGCTTCGTGGGCCACATGAAACAATGTCGCGGGCCGCATCCGGCCCCCGGGCCTTGTGTTTGACATGTCTGCTCTAAGCTCCTTAGAGACTTATCTATCTGTTCCCAAGAGAGGGCAACCAGTCTGGGGAGATTCCTATATAATAATAAGAATATAACAAAGTGGTTAGCTTGAACTCATACACCATTTCTGACAGATGGCAGTCCAGTCTCTTCTTGAAAGCTTCCAGTGATGAAGCTCCCACAACTTCTGAAGGCAAGTTGTTCCATTGGTTGATTGTTCTCATATGTTGACCCCCTCCTCTCTGTAACAGCCCCTCAAATATTGAAACACTGCTATCATGTCTCCCCTGGTTCTTCTCTTCACTAGACTATCCATGCCCAGTTCCTGTAACTGTTCTTCATATAGTATATTTTAGTCTCCAGGCCCCTAATAATTTTGGTTGCTCTTCTCTGCACTCTCTCTAGTCTCAACATCTTTTTTATAGCATGGAGACCAAAACTGGATGCAGTATTCTAGGTGTGGTCTTACTAAGGCTTTATAGAGTGGTATTAGTAGCTCACGTGATCTTGATTGAATGCCTCTGTGAATGCAATTTAGGATTGCATTGGCTTTCTTGGCTGCCGCCGCACACTGTTGGCTCATATTTAATTGATTGTCCACTAAGACTCCAAGATCCCTCTCACAGTTACTGATATTAAGCCTGGTTTCACCTAATCTATATTTGTACTTTTGGTTTTTCTTGCCTAAGTGCATGACTTTACTTTTCCCTACATTGAATTTCATTTTGTTAGATAGGGCCCATGTTCAAATCTGTCAAGATCCATCTGGATCTTGAAGCTATCATCTAGGGTGTTGGCTATTCCTGCCAGCTTAGTATCATCTGCAAATTTGATAAGTTCCCCTTCTATTCCCTCATCTAAGTCATTTATGAAGATATTGAAGAGTACTGGGCCTAACTCTACATGTGTGGATCCGGTTGCTTGTGTCTGACATTCATTGATTTAAATTTCCAATTGATTCTTGGAGAGAAGAGCATTATGTTAAAAAAGGCATTTATGAATTGCTGCAACTGGTAGTTTGACCTCTCTTTCTGCATCTTATATTATCATTAAAACTACAATTATTTACTCCTCTATTATCCTTAGGACTACAATGTTATACTCCACTAAAAAAGGAGCATAAACCAATTTTTTTCTCATTGGCCAAATCCTTACCCATGTAATGTTGTTTGCTTAGACCTCTAGTCCACAACATGTGACTAGAGGTCAATCAGAAAAGGAATACACAGCAAACAAGATGTAGGAAGGCAGGGTGGAGCAGAAAATTTCCAACAAATTCAGTGGTTTCATGTATAGTTGGAGGTTAAGTCATTATCTTTGAACAAGTACTGTACAACACAAGCATATTAGTCCATCTGAGCACCCTTTTTTTTGTCCTCCCAAATCCATATAGACATTTTGAATCATCCTTGGTTGAAATACAAGTTACATGCTCAATACTCTGAACTTTGTGCTAGGAGTTTGATCCCCTTATGTTTCAGGTATTCAGGATTCCATTAGCGTGCTGCTCTTGGCAGTTGATTTTATTTCTTTCTCCTATTAATGGCCTTCATTCCTAGGGGAATTGCTGAAGTTACAATTTGTTCATGGAGCAGAACATAATCATTATCAACACTTCAGCAGCAGATTTTGTTTAGAAGTTTGTTTTAAGCTATTGAGTGTCCACTAGCTGAGCAATGCAGCAACTGGAGAGGAAGTACGCTAATGAACTAAACAGTGAAAAAAGTAATAAAATACAAGGTAAAAAAAATCAAGGTTTAGGTACTATTATCCACTGAGTTACGTGGTCATTTATCATTTTACCATCTCCTTGTTATAATAATGCAGGTAATGAATTGAGATGTGAACAGTGCAAAGAGCAGAACTATCAAGAGACCTATCCAGTTGTTAAATCCAACATGACTGGAAATACATTTTACATCATAATATATATTTAACAATTATATATTGACCAAGATTGCAGCCTAAGATAGGTTACTAAATTTAAAAAGTTCTTAGTTAAATAAGAATTAAATGATAGACATTGTTTCCATAAGAGTATTGTCTCAGGGAGGAAATTCCTAATTAGTTGATCATATGTTTATTAGTTAAACAAAGTCTTTAATTGCTATTTATTCTAACATGTATTTCCTTATCATGTACTAGCTGCTATATATATGCAGCTTTTAAAATCCAAACAATTTCTTTTTTCAAAAAAATAATTTTATTAAGAATTATACATGTTAATAATAGAAGTCAATACAAACTACAAAGAATACAAATAGAAAAATACAAAAAAAAAAGAGAGAGAAAGAAAAAAGGGGAAGAGAAAACAAAGAAGCAATTTCCCCCTTCATTCTGCAAGGTAAAACCTATTTTGATAGCATATCACCATATGTAAATAAAATATAATCTCTCTTCTTCCCATAGCTAATCTCTTAGATAAGGGAAACAAAAAAGAGCCAGTTTGGTCCAGTGATTAAGGCACAGGGCTAGAAAGCAGGAGACCATGAGTTCAAATCTCAACTTGGCTGTGAGAGCCAGTCGGGTGACTTTGGGCCAGTCATTTTCTCTTAGCCCAACCAACCTCACAGGGTTGTTGTGGGGAAAATGGGAGGAGGAAGGTACGTTGGATATGTTTGCCCCCTTGAGTTATCTGTAAAAATAATAAAGGTGGGTTATAAATATAAGTAAAATAAATAAAATCAAAATGCTATGTAAATCTTTGTCAACAAAAGTCCTTTAAGGATACCCAAATAACTATTTTCTTCTTTTAACTCTGATCGAACAAGGCAATCTTATAAATCTTCCCTGATTTTTTTTTTAAAAAGTTCTCTGACCCCTTCAAAAAAGTCACAGAGGTAATTTGCTATTTATCTGTTTCAAAGTGAAAATCCTTCAGAACTTTTAACAGATCTCTTGTATCCACAAGTAAAATTTATCCTTTTGTTCATCACTTCTAAAAAAGTTTTACCAAATCTTAGCAGAGTTGTTTTGTATATCCTGAAGGAAAAAAAATATTCAGTTCAATTTTCTGGTTTAATGTTTGTTCATCTCTTTTAGGGAATAAATCATCCATCAGGTCCATTTTTATTCATTTAAATTCTCCCACAAATTAATTTCATAAACATCCAATGCAATTTATTCTTGTTTTACAACTTCATTAGAACACGCTCTGGCAGTTTTATCAACAGTCTGCTCTATTTTGTTCAAAAGCTTAGCTGAAAAATATTCAAAAGTTTGCATTAAGGATTTCTGCTCCTTTTTCTTTATACTCTGGCTCCAGCCTTCAAGGCCTTCTTATCATAACTTCCCCCTCTGAAACAATCTCCATGTTCCCATGAGAAAGTATCTTCTAAATAATTCAAAGCTATAATTCCAAATCCCCCTGGCCCCTTAATCCACTATTAAAATTTCAAAATCTGTATACTGAGCACTCTTTCGCTGTATAGTAAAAAAAAATTATATGTTTTTAAAACTTTGAAAATCAAATTTACAGCATCATCGTTAGAGGAAAACTCACCTAATGAATGTGGTAAAACTGCCAGTCTCAAAGGTCTTGCATATCTTTGCAATATGCAAAGGAAAAAAGAAAAATCCAAAAAAAGTGGTTAAGATATAAGACTCAGTCAAGCTTGGTGTCCATAAAGGCTGTTCTGTGAATTTGAGCTTGATGTAAATCCCAATTTCCAGCTGCTCTACTCATAGGCCATCTATAAAACTGTCAGTTTCTGTGGTCTACTCTCGAGTAGTAACAGCTGTCTGAAATCCCATAGATGATCTCAATAATCTCTGCTTTGTTCTGGAGAGATTATCCTAACTTGGATACAACATTGTCTTGCTAGCTAGCAACAACCAGCAGATTGCCCATTTGCCATGGCACTTATAGCAATAGCAATAGCACTTAGACTTACACACTGCTCCATAGTGATTTACTGCACTCTCTGGGCAGTTTACAATATCACTATATTGCCCTCAATGATCTGGGTCCTCATTTTACCGACCTCAGAAGAATGGAAGGCTGATTCAACCTTGAGCCCATCAGGATCGAACTCCAGACTGTGGGCAGAGTTAGCCTACACTACTACATTTTAACCACTGTGCCACCAGGGCTCCTTATACAAAGTCCCAGGCAATTTCTCTATATGTAATATTTTAAAAACTCTTATTCTTTCAGAAAGTGGAAGGAATTGCATTTCACCATCCAGCTCAGTCACACAGGAATTGTCAGTTGAGGATACAAGGTAGTTGTTCCAATCCACGGCAGCAGTCATACTCAATGTTGGGTATTCATGGACAATCTGTGGTCTCCCATATGCGGCACTTCTTCCAGAATCCCTCATCACTTGCATGACTGCTAGAGCTTGTGGGAATGGTACTTCAGCCAGATTTAGAGTACAAGTTGCTTACTGCAATGTAGATAGTTCCATTGATCTAGTCTTGGAATTGCTACAGTAGATTGAAAGCAGGATCAGATAACAAGAGGTTATCTTTTATTATTTTTTAATTCAATCAGACATAAAGCTGATTTCTACTGTAGCTCTTAGACAAAGATCCCATGTTCAGGATATAGATGTGAGCATTAATGTATCTTTGTTGGCCTCAAATGTCCCCTATTATGCACAAACTAATAGATTTTTTTTAAAAAAACAACAACATAAATCTCTTTATTAAGGCAATATACATCAACATTACAATATATGGATTATTTAGGGTGCCACTTGCATTCCATTTTACAGATAATCAAAAGCAGAACTTATATACTGGACACACACAGACATGCACATAGACAGAGGTGTCACCTGTGATTCTTCCTGTCAAGATCTCATGATCAGAAAAGACAAATCCCACCAAAATGTGAACTTGAGTTTTGTATGTTCCTGGATAATGTTATGTATCTTGTAAAATGTAAAAGTTTTCTGCAGAAATGGCAAAGTAACAAACCTTAAAATGTTCAGAAGGGTCACATAATAAAATAGGAGATGTCAGTAAGCAGCCTACAAAAACGTCATGTATCTGTGACATGGACATTTGATACCTGATATCAAATTAGTTGTCTGCACATTATTGTGTACTAATGGGGAAAACCATGGTCAAGTGGCACAAACGAGAAATAGAAATAGTACAAGGAACCCAATTAAAAATAGTATAAAAATACGTATAAAGAGGGAAAAATCAACCATCCATTTTTCTTACCTTCTAAAATTAGTCATTGTATTTAGTGGCTTAATTATGGACTAACATCTTCTGTGATTGCTTAATATTAACAGTTCTGTAGAAATACACTTTATTGGGGAAAACCCAGTTGTTTTTAAGGACGAACTTTTAAAAACATTCTTGTGAATCAAGAATTCTCTGAGATAATTTTCAGTTTTAATGTTTGCCCATTTTGGGGGAAGCTGGCTGCCAACTTACTAAAACTTCATTTGCAAGTTGTTTCCCCATGTGGTTTTCTATTTATCTGCATCATAAAAATACAATGTAATCTTTCTGTGAAACTCTACCACAAAGATAATTAACCAACATGCTGCAGATGTTTTTTCAGGGGATAGTTAAAATGATTACCAGTCTGGAATACATAATTATTAAGGGAATCCATCCACTGTTTAAATTTGCCCTTATTGCTTCTAAGAATGATGGTTGTGTGCTGGCTACTCATCTCTGGATTCCTTCAAAAGTGGTTTCTGTGGAAGGAAGGCAGTTTATTTATTTATTTAGCCTATGGCAATGTTACCTTAGCCAGGAGACTACAATATTAACAAAAAATAGTTGTTTGGCTGCCGATGATTGTTAGTCTGTTCAGCTCACACATGCACACTATCCAGAATGCACCAGAAGGGACAAACTAGCTCCGCACTCAGAATGGCTAATGGTGTTGTGCGGCATCATCTGGTGCTTTTTCTTCCACTGGTCTAGCCTTATGTTCAGGCATTGTATTTGGGCGGGTCCCTCACCAGTTGGGGGACTTCTGCATGAAGCACCGTTATTTTTCCCACTGAAGTGGTACCTATTTATCTACTTGCATGTAACATGCTTTTGAACTGCTAGGTTGACAGAAGCTGAGGCAAGTGACAGGAGCTCACTCTATCATGTGGTGCTAAGACTTGCATAGCCAGAGTACTGTGGAAGGAGAAATTCTATGCTATAGTTTCTGTATGCAAGGTAAGGCCTAGGCAATTCAAATCAGGCCTCATGGAAAAGTACTGAACCAAAGTTTGTGCTATGGCCGATTTCACAATCCAAAGGAAATATTTGTAATCCAAACTGTAACTGTACTTTACTCAATATGATTTTGCAAAGTTGCTTGTTTCATATATATATTTAGAACATACGTGCTGAAGCTGTGGGAAATACTAACATATCAGGGGTGCAAGTTTCAGATGATCACGGGTGTGTGGAAAGTTGTGGTCAGCAGAAAGTATAAGGAACTGATTCCTTGATATTGCAAGGTTAGCAGCCATCTGTCTGTGGTTTTAAGAAGAGTATAAAAGATTGAGTCTGGGTGGAACTCAAAGCCACTTGGCCACTAGCCATCACTGTTACGACTGCTAGTCCAAAGCTGGTCCTCATTGCAATGGGTATTGAAAGTAAGTACTGAATTTGTGTGTTAAATTTAAATAAACCTCTGGATCCTAAAGTGAGACTTTTGTTGTGTGTTGTCTCTTGTTTCATTTAAGCAAGTTTTCCTCCTTCATCTTTAAGCCACTGAGCCACCACACCTCTAGGAAGACAGTTATTTAGTTTAAGTCACTCCAAAAGCAGCTTCTTGCAGTACTAACACTCTGATTCTGATGAGGAGGCAGTGTTTCCTTAGGCAGACCATTGGCAATGACATTATTATCTGTAATGGGCAACTATGTCATTGGCCATTCATCATATACCATATAGTATGTCATGGGACTGGATAGGATAATGGCAGTTCCTTCTCCATTCTCAGCCACTGTAATGGTATGTGGAAATGTTCTTGAAGGAAGTGCTAGGGGACAAGAGAGGAAGGAGTCCCCAATGACTTAATATTTAGAGAAAAAAACTTAGCAATGGCCCACCCTAATTAATCAGGCTCTAATAAGAGACAACAGGAGATTTGTAGTTTCAAACTTGGAAGATTTTATTAATGTAGCCTTACAATAAAGTAAAACTAGCTGATCTGGTCATATTTCCTATCTGTTTTACCCAGGAAGGCTGACAGCCACCTCCTTGATCTCCATTGATCTATATCCCACTACATTCTAAAAAAAAAAAGGAGTCCCGCGGATTTTACTCCACTAGTCATTGCTGAATATAGGGGGCGATGCACATCTCCATTTCAAGGCCATTGAGTCAGCACTGTCCAAAGACATTTCCACAGTCATGTGGCCAGTATGATATCACAGAGTGCTGTTACTTCCCACCAAAGTGGTACCTATTTATCTACTTGCATTTGCATGCTTTTGAACTGCTAGGCTGGCAAGAGCCGAGGACAGGACAGGAGCTCACCCAGTCGCGTGACACTCAGGTCTTGAACCTGGGCTGCGAGCTTTCCAGACGACAAGCCCAGTGTCTTAACTATTGAGCTACTGCGCCACCATAATCTAAGGGGTGAGACATGTTTTAATAAGCAGTTAAGGTTCTATTCTGATTGGGCATTGTTTATGCCCAGGCGAACTAAATGTCAAAATATGTGTAATGTGAAGGAATTACTAGGCATGAACCCCACTTTAGATTATGAAGAGAGTAGATCCTTCTCTAAGAACAGTTGTATTTACTTGCTGATCTCCTTTGCCAAAATTGAATTAATTTGTTTAAAGATTCCTTTAATTAAAATAGAAATAAATTAGAAGATGGCTTCATCCCATCTCCCAAAACCTTACTTCTAGCATCATTTCCCCCCCTTAAATGATCAACAGGCTTACCAGCATTCTTAAAAGGATTCTTAAAAGATAAAGAGCTAACTGTAGGTCACTGTAATCTTAGGATATGTTTCTCCTTCCAGGAAAAAGGTGCAGTAAAATGGGTGCTGATAGGATTGAAGGAATAAAGAGTAAATGGATGTTTGCAATGGTTGGCACAATAGCCATTATGTAAACAGCAGCATCTCTCTTCCCTGGAAGCAAATTTATGACACCACCGCAACATGATCTTAAAATTTCCCTGGCCCCAAAGACCGAGCACCTGCAATAGGTGGGGTTAATTGTCATAAATGCAGCATTATTTTCCTCAGCTTCTCTATATTGAAAAGAACATCGGATTTCTCCATATTCCAAGGAAAAAGGGTTGCGGACCTGAAATGCGATGAACAAAACTGCCGTTGCATTTCCATTCTTTTACATCTTTGCCTGATGATAACAACTGACTTATTTTGGGCCAATCACTCTCTTGCAGACCAGTCTCCATTAGTCTGACCAAAAGACATGAACAAGAACAAAAAATGTTTCCACTGTTGTATGGATATCTGTAAATGATTGTGATTATATTTTAAAAATATCATTTTGATTATTTAATATCAGTTTTAAATTTCACCATCCTAGCCCCTGAAATTCCGAGAGCAGGACGTAGATAATGCCAGATGTTCAAATAAAGAATGTGGTTTTTGCAGCAAGACTTATAGGCTAAGGAATTTGGGGTTTTGAACTTCAGCACTTCACAACGTTGCAGAGTTGAGGAGGAATGACTGAGAGGAATAAAATAAAAGTGAGAAAACCCAGATACAATCCTTTCCCCCACCACACACACATGAATTTTATTCAGAGTCTATCTCTGAATAATCAATTTTTTAAAATTGTTTTACGGGTAAAAAATATTTAGGAAATAATGATTCCTGAGGTTTTTTGGAAGAAAATCAGGATATGAATGCACTAGTAAAAATGAATAAAAGCAAGTAACATTATGGTTATAGAGACAGTACAGCCTCTGTTCAGCAGAACTCAATATGAAGAAACTGGAAAGTAGGATTCAAATTAGAATTCGGCCCTGAGGCCTCTCATAGACTTAACAAGGCCATCGGTATAAGGGTATTTAAATTTCATTAGGCATAAATGTCTGATTATTTTTTTTTGCCTCTAAAAAGAACTCCATTAGTCATTCAAAGAGAAAGACTTCCAATTTGTTATAAAGTTACCTTTGTTGTCACAGTCACTTCTTCCTTTATTTTTGATGAATCATTTCTGAAGGCTTTCCTTGTTTGGTGCAAACTCAGAACAGGAGTACTTATGGGAATAACTGGATTCTAATAGGTTTCATTTCTGCATGTAGCATTGGTAATAGATACTTTAAATGTAACTATATTATTATTATTTTTTTAAAAAAAGCATGCAAGATTTAATAATTTCATCTTGATTTTCACAAGGGATTTTTCATCTGTCCTGTCATAGAAATACTCTGGACACTTCAAAGAAGTGCACAAATGTCTTATGATTGCTCACAATGTGATACTTCACAGCATTATAGAGGAAAATGTAAACAAGTTAGCCCTGGGCAATAGTGCTTTCTTTCTTTCTTTCTTTCTTTCTTTCTTTCTTTCTTTCTTTCTTTCTTTCTTTCTTTCTTTCTTTCTTTCTTTCTTTCTTTCTTTCTTTCTTTCTTTCTTTCTTTCTTTCTTTCTTTTCTTTCTTTCTTTCTTTCTTTCTCTTTCTTTCTTTCTCTCTCTTTCTTTCTTTCTTTCTTTCTTTCTTTCTTTTTCTTTCTTTCTTTCTTTCTTTCTTTTTCTTTCTCTTCCTTCCTTCCTTCCTTCCTTCCTTCCTTCCTTCCTTCCTTCCTTCCTTCCTTCCTTCCTTCCTTCCTTCCTTCCTTCCTTCCTTCCTTCTTTCTTTCTTTCTTTCTTTTTCCCTCCCTCTCTCCCTCCCTCCCTCCCTCCTCTCTCTTTCTTTTTAAAGGAAGTAATTGGGTATACAGTATTTGTTTGTGTAGCTGCTGTGTTTCAAGCTAGCATTAGCACAATTTATTTACTACCTTAATATTCTACCCTACCTCTAAAGAGCTTCGGGCAGCAATTTAAACTCTCAATAGCCATGTGAGAGGTATTAGTAAAGTATTATTTTTATTATAGAGATTTACAGTGTGCTGAACACAGAAAAAAATCTGACCTCCCCCACCTGCACAGACCATCCAACTTACTTTTTCATATGACCTTTATACTGCTACCTATCTACCATCCATCCATCTCTCTATCTAGTACTTAAATGGTCTTTCTGGGAAATTGCTGTGGAACAATTTCTTCCCATACTGAGAAAAACATGGCATGAGAACCCTATTCATTCTGTTCAATGTAGCCCAGGACTTTAGCCCCAGGGGACTGCTGAAGGAGCATGGAATGAAAAATGACTGGGGAATAGATCAGTTTGGGAAGAATTAAAATAAAGATGCTGCATGCCAGGAAGAAAAGCATCCTGTCAGTAAGTTATAGAGAGTAGATGAATGTCATAGCTGAGCAGTAATCTGAATCTGAAGCTGCCTTTGTTTGAACCCAAATTTTATTCATTTTCACTTCAGCAGACTTTAAAACGATAAATGTATGCAGGAGCCTTGAATCAAGTAGTGTTCATCCTTTAAAGAAAAAGGTTTGGGCTCAAGCCCCACAAGAATGAATGGATATAGATTTGGGGGGAGGTTTGCATCAAGAGACTTTCCGTTTTAATATTGGGTAGGGTTGCTATTCTCCTTTTAAGACTAGTATGTAGACTGGGGGGGGGGGGTGTTATCTTGCACTCACAGGTTCTGCTTAAAGAGCACAGCTTCATCTGTTGAGCCATCTGAGACTGATCCTGAATCAGGAGGCCCTCCAGACAGTCACTTGTGCTCTACTTACCTCGTGTTTTGGACTTTTGCAGTGCAGTCTGTATGGGGCGGACCTTGGCAAACACTCAGAAGCTGGAGCTTGTCCAGAATGTAGTGGCCTGGGCAAAATTGGGCATGTGGTGATATGCCCACATGACCACATTGCTCCAAGAGTTGCTCTGGTTTTTTTTTTGTTTTTTTTTTACTGTTTTCTTACTTTAAATGTAAACAGCTTCTAAATTCACTAAATAAATCTGCTGCAAAGCACTCTGGTAGATGTGTTCTTAGTTTCTGTTGCTTTAAAGGCCAATTAAAACAAAACTGTACATGTAGACACATGGTCCAGAAGATTGAAAAATATTTGAAAAACGATTTGCTTGTAAAAATTGGTTTCAATGATATGTAGGGAGATCAAATCTGCAATATTAAATATACAGTGATTGTAAACAGGTAAGTAGCCTGTTCATTAGTTTTGATATGTTGTGTGTATTGTAGAATTTGCATAGTTTTGAAGAGATGCTTGTATTCATTTTACATCGATATGCAGTCATTTTTCTTAACTGTATAAGTAGAGTCCTTCTGGGGAAGTGTCCTGGAGAAACCTTAGGAGGTTTTATAATTCATACAGTCTTAAATGTCAAATATAGATAACGAGGTGCCACATATAAGACCAGCTAAAATGTAAGAAGCCAGGTGAATTTTCATTAGAAATGAATTATTTTAGCTTGGGAAAGTAGATTTAAACTTCCTCCTAGGGCTTTTTTCCTCATTAATTAACACCTGCATCAGCAGTCTAGTTTATTAAGAAAAGCTATAGAAAAGCGTAAAATAAAACACATATAATTGATGGATGTGGAATTGCCCAAGTTAAAATTCTAATGCTCAATATTTAATTTCTGTAATAGAAAATAACCTGGTGGTAGCCTGTTTGGGAAACCTTGTTCAGATAGAATATAAAACAAGAGATCCTTGGTTCTCTCTGAGGGCACTAAGGACCCCTCATTTCAACCTTGAGCTACAAATATTCTCTTTTATTAGAATATGAAATGCCACTCTCAGTTTTGTACTGTCCACGAGTGATGAGGCTCTTCATCTCCTAAAATTCCTAACTAGCTAAGTAATTCTAGGAACTGTATTCCTAATAGAACTTTGACCTAAGTATGTGGATCTCATAGGAACAAGATGGGAGAAAGATTCTAATAGACTTCTTGAATAGCGAGGCCTTCTTTATGAAAGGATAAAATGTTCACCTTAAATTCATGAAGTTTATATCAACATGATTGAGTAGCATTGTTGGGAAAATCAGGCTTAGAATTTTGTAAATAAGACAGATCACATACACCAAAGGCTGTGAAAGTTGTGTTTTCAAAGTCTCGTTATGTTTTATCCCATTAATTGATGGATTGGGCTTTTAAACTGTTCCATTCATAGCAGACTCTGAGTGGCAAAGTGTTATTTCATTAATAAAGTCATAGTAAATTTCTATTAAAAATAACAATCTAACACCCCAGCACTACCACCACCAAAAAAGAGCAGAAAATACAGCACCATACTTCCTGGAAATGTCAGAGGTAATATCTGGTTGTTGAGAAAAATATGAAAGAGAATATGTAGCCGCCAGTTGCAAAACAGCTTGATTCAAGCAAGACAACTTCAGAAACTGCCCATATTGCAACTTCTGTTAACTAATATTAATAATAGTTTTTTTCACCCTGCATTTAAAAGACAAAGGAACACTTTAAAACTATTTGTGGCTGTGTGGAAAGAAAAAAAAAACAGACGAAGAACTATATGGCATATTTAGGTAGTAATAAGCCATCATTTAATATTTTTTCCAAACATCATCATGCTTACATGATGTTCAATATGGAAATTTGCCCTGCTCAGATAGGTTGACTGAACGTTGATTAACTGGAAAGTAGTTTGAGGATTGTTGTCCAGCACAAGTATTGACTGTTGATATTTATGTCCAGAGAATACTGCAGCTTCTTTGCACTTCAGTAGCTTTACTAGTTTAGTGTGCACCAGCATAACTGAGCCAGCATGCGGTGAATAGCAAATGTTTTGCTAAGAAAAAATAGGAGAAGGGTTGAATTCAGCTGGCATGGAATCTGAAGCACACTTGATGAAAATTGCTAAAAACATTTGCTGAAAATAATAAGAAAACATCAGTATTACTAGCAAATTTATTACAAACATCTGTTCTTTATTTTTAGGCTTAAATATACCACTGCAGTCTTTGGTCCCATGACTGTCCGCATTGCTGTAATTATTACTATTCTTCTACATAACAGTGGAAAATAATGAAGCCAAAGCACTAGGAAATGCTGTTTGAGGCAAACACAAGCTTGCATATTTCTAAGAAAGCTGCTGCTGTTTATACCCCTCTTGTTGTTTTGGGTCTGATCATCATGCTGAATCCCAAACCTGGGCCTCAGCAACTAAAGAGGTTGTATACAAATGATATAACCCTTGAGGAAAAAGGAGCACAGTTACAATTCAAATGATTTTTAGGCTTATTAACAACATTGTTCAGATAAAAGGGGTGATCTGTTTGCTCATCAACAATGTGATGGAGCCACAGGGGCCTTAATGGTTGAATCTGGCAGAAGAAAAGTATCATCAAGCCAAATCTAAAACTGCAGCCATTTCTGTAGTAACAAAGATACTACATCATGCTTCTGGGTGATCCTTACTAGGGTCTTAGCAGAGCTGAGCTGGTGGTACCCACATGGCATCAGCTACGGTTGATGATGTTCTACACCAGTAATTGTCAACCTGGGCAGCTTTGTGATGCATGAACTTAAAGACTCAGCCAATATGTCCATTGCTAAGAATTCTGGGAGTTGAAGTCTGCTCATCTGAAAGCTGTCAAGGTTGAGAAACACCAATCTAGATATATCAAACTAATTCCACCATTGTGGAAGACAGTTCCTTAGTAAAGACTCATGTTGCTAAATTGCTAAGGTAGAGAAACACTATTCTACAGTACTTTGCCATCTCAGTTCTATCCTTCCTGGAGTTAATTCACTCCAGGGTATTAGATTTCTCCCTTTCCCCCCCAAGTATCCTGAGAATACTGAGATGCTGTTTCATTTCAAAGCAAAAGTTGCATTTCAAAGTCTTTACATAACATCAGTGAATTTTTTGGAGCTTGTATTTTTCCCCTTTCCATTGCTGCTGGTTGAACTGTTCTTCTTCTTTTTTTTAAATCTACTTTTCCCTTTCAAACTCTTGCTTGTATAAGAATATTTACCACTTTCCCAGCAGGAGTTCCCATATTACGGCATGCTGAAAAACACACATTTCCCCTTTTCCCGAGTTTGTGTTGTGTTAGTGGCAGAGGTTAGAAAAACAGCCTTCGGAGACAGATTTTTAAAATGGGAAATCAGTCTGTTTACTCAACAGATGATGGAGAACTCATAAAGGAGAGACAAGGAATTGTATCTAGGACCTATGAAGAACCAGGGTTCACGAGGATTGACCAACCAGTGCAAAAAAATCCATGAAGATATAGTTCTTGATGTCAACCATGGTACATTCTAAACAGTGGTGGGATTCAGCCAGTTTACACCAGTTTGGAAGAACCGGTAGCTAATTTTTTGTTGCCCAGGTCCAGAATGGACTTCCGGAAGTGGCATCCACACAGAAAATCCACCACTGATTCCAAAGTATTTTCATTTTCTAAAGGCACAAGCAGGATATGGGTAATGATTGGAGACCTTTTGTGTGCAAAGACCCAGGCTAGCCTTTTCACTTCAAAATACACAGCTCACTGAGAAATCTCCCTTAAACATTGTTATCTCTCAGTTGGACCATTGCAATGCACTCTACAGGGGGCTACCCTTGAAAAGCATTCGGAAGCTAAAGTTGGTGCAAGGTGCAGTGGCGTGGGCAATTCTTGGGGCACAAAGGTGGCCCATGTAACACCATTGCTCTGTGAGTGCACTGGCTGCCGGTTTGCTTCCGGGTGCAATTCAAGGTGTTGGTAATCACCATTAAAGCTCTTCATCACATGGGTCCAGGCTACTTGAAGGACTATCTCATCCCAGTGGGATTGGGCCGTCCCATCCCAGCAGGCAGAGGAGGCATGTGGCGGGCCCCATTGGCCAAGGGTATTCCAGGAGAAGAGCCTTCTCTGCTCTTGTGCCTGGAATATCCCCCCCCCAGAGTGAGGATGGCACCCACCCTTTTGACTTTTCATAACCACTTTAAGAACTGGCTCTGCCAGTTGGTTTGGGGCTCCAAGAAAGGGGGTTTCACACTGGGAGTGGTTGATAGATTAACAACAGATCCCATCCCCTTCCTTTTTCATTCTACTCCCTCCTTCCCCATCTTTTAGCTAGGTTGATATCTAGGTTGATTTTTATAGTATTGTATTTGTATCAGTAGCTTTTATACGGTTTTATCTTTGCAAGATCGAATCTGGGTTGGTCACCGGGACCAGAATTTTATCTTTTAATAGTGTAAGCCACCCAGAGTTACCTTGTGGATGGGCAGCTAATACATTTTACAAATAAATGAAATACTTCCCACATCTGAGTTAGTTTCTCAGCGCTGAATCACTTATTATTATGACCCCCCCCCGATAATCCTTTACTGTCCCCACATTTTGTCAGTTTTATGTCTCTATCTGCAAAAGTGAGTGAGTCAAATGGCAAGAAATTAAATTCTCGGCAGAATTTTGTTAAGGAAAAATAACATAATTGTGGAGCATTTTCTGTTTTTCAGAAAAGAGCAAAATAGTATGTTCACATGCCACTTTCCTACAGTGAAATCCCTTTTTTGATTTGGCTTTGACAATGAAGCATTTCCAGTAACAGCAGAGAATATTTTCTTTAACCTCAGAGCACATGTAAAACCTGGAGGGTGAAGACATTGATGAATGAAGGTCTTTTTGAGGCTTGACATCCAGCTTTGGAGAGGCAGTGGAGAAAGTCTGCAGGCTGAGACAAGGCAAGACAAAAGCAGAATTACCTGTTAGCCGCACCAATGACGACCTCTGAGAATTGAAGAGTTTGTTGTAAAATTTTAACCAGGGATCAGGAGAGAAAGCTTTCAAACAAGACCCTTTGCACTGCCCCAGATAGCGGAAACTGAGAATTCTTTAAGCCTTTTCTGGCCCCAACAAAAATGATACTTTTATAAGGATTAGTCTGATGTATTTCTCTTCTTTCTTTCTTTCTTTCTTTCTTTCTTTCTTTCTTTCTTTCTTTCTTTCTTTCTTTCTTTCTTTCTTTCTTTCTTTCTTTCTTTCTTTCTTTCTTTCTTTCTTTCTCTTTCTTTTCTCCCTCCCTCCCTCCCTCCCTCCCTCCCTTCCTTCCTTCCTTCCTTCCTTCCTTCCTTCCTTCCTTCCTTCCCTTCCTTTCAAGAACATGACTTATTATAGACAGAACAATCAGGGTTTTCACTCTAAACGTGTTGGATTTAAATTGTTGACAGCCTTCTGAACTTTATCTTTCAAAGGCCAAATTAGTCTAAATAAAAACTCTTTCTGAAGGAAACATGGTTTGGTGGAGTCTATACGTATTTTTTTTTTAAAAAAATAACAAATTGGTGACAATAAATTTACTCTAATAAAGCCAGGACAGAACATAGATTTTGATTATGCAAAATATTAAAATATTAACATTTTTGTTACCTAATTTCTGGAGTGGGGACCTAATAATAATGTGTGTGTGTTTTCAATTTATTGCTAGCTACTGTTGACTGCCTGGACTAGTCCCCTTGTCGAGATTTCAGAAATGGTTTGCCATTACTTACTTCTTAGGACTGAAAGAGAGTGACTTGCCTAAAGTAACCTAGCCAGCTTTCATGCCTAAGGTGGGACTAGAATTTACAATCTCCTGGATCCTAGTCTGATGCCTTAACCACTAGACCAAACTGGCTTTCATTTACCAAACTGGTTCTCATTACTCCATGAGAACCCAAGGTATTTGGTTGCTTTTTGAATAGTTTCTCCTACAGAAAAAGCCAATTGTTATATGTGTACATTATATTATATATATGGGTAGTTTATTTTCTTTTTTTTGCTGTTTGCTATCAGATGCTACTGAAGCATGGCTTCCAACAGTGTGGCCAGCAATGAGATTTGTAGTCCAGGAAACTTTTATTTTATTTATTTATATGCTGCCTTTATAATTTTGATAAATCTCAAGGTGGCAAACACACCTAATATTCCTTCCTCCTGTTATTTTCTCCCCAACAACAACCTGTGAAGTGAATTGGGCTGGGTGAGGGTGACTGGCCCAAAGTCATCCAGCTGGCTTTCATGTCTAAAGTCAGGGATGTCAAACTCGCAATGTCATGTGACATGTCGCAACGTATTGTGACTTTTTTACCATTGCCAGCAATGGGGTGGGCGCGGTTTTGCTATGACGCATCCGGCCCGTGGGCCGGCAGTTTCACACCCCTGTCTAAAGTGGAACTAGAACTCTATCTCCTGGTTTCTAGCCTGGTGCCTTAACCATTAGACCAAACTCTAGGAGATCATAGTTTTCCCATCCCTGGTTAATATTGCACAAATGAGTCTGTGTAAACTTTTGACAATGAGGCACAGAAGGGAAATTTAGATGTTTGCATTCCTTATTTCAGAATTCTAGTCTGCAATTAATATTTAACATGGTTAATTAAAACAAACAGCCTGATAAATTACAGTATGAAGTTGGCTTTTTTCAGTAAGCCATAATTAAGACTTCATTATTTTCAGCTCTTTGAATTAATTACATTTTTTGCCCAGGCATATGTGGCTTTCCACGCTTGCATTCAGGAATCCTCATATTGTAATGCTCTGAAGCAGTTTTCTGGAATTAAATACAGTGTGCTGCACTGCTCTGTTTTAAATGCTTTTCATTTTCTTCCTTTGGTTATACCAGAGGAGATGGATTATATAGATAAGCCTCATGCAGGGTTTACTCGCATCATACTAAATCATAGTTTATAGTTGGTCTGAATGAGGCCATAGTATTAAATTGTTGGTAGCTGGGATTCTACACTGTAAAGTGAGAGAAAGCATTTCCTGTCTCAGAGCAACCTTGTATTTTAAATGTTCTCATTCATTCATAAAGGACTTCTTACATTTTGTTAGCTTTGCCCTGTTCCGCATCAACATATTACACTTGCCAAAAGCCAAGCCCATCCGTTCAAATGAACAAGATGATAGAGTCAAAACTGTGAAGCATTGTCTTGCTTTTCAGAGCCTTGGATTGCAAACTGGCTGATGAAGAAAGAGTCTCTATGATTGAAAAATCACAGAGAGAGAGAGAGAGAGAGAGAGAGAGAGAGAGAGAGAGAGAGAGAGAGAGAGAGAGGAAAGATAAGGTTTCCTAGGAGAATGCAAATGAAAAGAACATGGATGAATCTGATAAGGATTGGAAGATCCTTTTACTACTTTATGGATGACCAAGAGAAGTTGCCTTTTTTTTTATCTGAGAGAGTGAAGGCAGTTTTTCTGTCATGTAAGAAAAGACAAAGTTTCTCAGAGGCTGGATCTTGCAGTTTGAGGAAACTTAGTGTTTCAGTGCATCTATGAAGGAAAACATTATAACAACTCTGCAAAATTTGTCTAATGGTAGCATTAAAAATAAAAACGTGGACTGCGTTAGTTGAAGCTTGGAACTGCTCCACTCGGCTGGCCTTAAAACACCCAATAAAACCCAAACCCTTGACTTTATTACAACTTTGCTTCACTAATGACAACCTCCTGCTGCATAACAAAAGCCAAGATTATACTCTCTGCTGTTTTATAGGACCTGCAATGGAATCTTTTTTCTTTCAAAAGAACACTGAACAGTCAACACCTGATAACGACTTTGTTCCCATTCATTATAGATTATATCTTACAACTTAAAACTTTCACCTTGAATTAAATTGCTTTGCATCATAAAATAGGGGAGGCTAATGGTGCAAATGCTTTTGATTGTAACATCAGGTATAATGGCACTCTCTTATAGTTTCTGTTCTGTACCATAGATATAGACCTGAGCCACTTTCTCAAGAGCAGAGCAGATGTGCAGAACTCAGCAGGATTTTTAAACAAGCAATTACTTTTCAGGTATTCATTTATGACCTGATATTCCTTGTGCCCAATAACCTTTTATTCCAGTGTTGAAAGAAAAATCTTCATCAGGGTCCAGTCCAAGCCGGGAATAACAAAATGGAGACTGCTTTAGAAAGAAGGTTGTGCTTTATTGAAGAGCAAAGCCAGACAGAAGCATGGCTCTGGGAAAGCTGACCACATGTAACTGGGAGTGGTGGGTTTTTATACCTTCTTGGGCTTTTGAGGTTGTTTCCTGTTCCTGTTTGAGGCTTTGTATTTCCTGTGTCATGTACTTTGACCTAAGTCTGAGTGTGCCCTTTTGGTATTGGTGGGTTAATCCTATTATGTCCCCAAAGGTCATGTTTTTTAGAGTTTGGGTGGGGTATGTAGATTTTAGGGGTCTTTGTCTTCCTAATCTCATCAGCTTCTAGCTTCCTGGCTCCAACCTTCCTGAATGGATTATTACACCTCATTTTCTGCCTTTTTAAAAAAGATCTTCTACATTATTCCTTTGGAGAAATATATTCTGCCTTTTTAATATTCCCCAAAATATTTCTTTCTCTGGATTCTTCCCACACCAGCTTAGTAGGTAGAAGCAATAAACACTACAGTCACCCTCTTTTCATTTTACTTCTCACAGTCTCATCTTTATTTGTGGCATGTTCTTTTTTTTAATGTACAATCCTTGAGGCATCTTTTGTTCTGCACATAATACATGTTGTTTTTCCTTAGTGGTACATTAATTGGTTCAGTTCCAATTCAAATATTAGTTGGGTTTGAATTTATGAATGGGATTATCAAAGAAGTTGATTTGATAGGGAAAAGGGTCTTTTTGCTTATACAGAAAAATGCCATCAAGTGCCTTGATTTATTGGGAACTTAATCTGACTTAATCTATTGGTTCAGCCTTAATTGATAATCTAATTCAGCAAATTAATTAAAGTCAAATATTCAATAAAATGGAGGTGACTCTGTGGTTGTTTCTGAAGCTTTAAATTCCTGTAGGGTTGAAGAGGTGGGTTTTACCTTCTGAATCGGAGTCTGCAGAAAATAATGGAATTATACCCTTCAATCAGAAAAATGTTGTAGGAGATAGAATAGAACAGGATAGAATAGAATAGAACTGGAAGGGACCTTGGAGGTCTTCTAGTCCAGCCCCTCGCTCAAGCAGGAGAACATATACCATCTCAGACAAGTGACTGCCCAGTCTCTTCTTAAAAATCTCCAGTGATGGAGCACCCACAATTTCTGAAGGCAAGCTGTTCCACTGGTTAATTGTCCTCACTGTCAGGAAGTTTCTCCTTAATTCCAGGTTGCTCCTCTCTTTGATCAGTTTTCAACCATTGTTTCTTGTCCTGCCCTCTGGTGCTTTGGAGAATAGTTTGACTCCCTCTTCTTTGTGGCAGCCTCTCAAATATTGGAATACTGCTATCATGTCACCCCTATTTCTTCTTTTCTTTAGACCAGCCAAACCCAAGTCCTGCAGCCATTCTTCATATGTTTTAGTCTCCAGGCCTTGGATCATCTTAGTTGCTCCTTTCTGAACTTTTTTCAAAATCTCAACATCTTTTTTGTAGTATGGTGACCAAAATTGGTTGCAGTATTCCAGGTGTGGTCTCACTAGGGTTTTGTAAAGCGGTACTAATACTTCACGTGATCTTGATTCTATGCCTCTGTTTATACAACCCAGGATTGTATTAGCTTTTTTGGCTGCTGCTGCACATTGTTGGCTCATAGTCAAGTGATCGTCCACTAGGACTCCAAGGTCCCTCTCACAGTTACTGTTTTTGAGCCAGGTCTCGCCCAGTCTGTACTTGTACCTTTGATTTTTCCTGCCTAAATGTAAAACTTTGCTTTTCTCCATATTAAAACTCATTTTGTTGGATAGGGCCCATTGTTCCAGTTTGTCAAGATCTTTTTGAACCCTGAGCTTGTCTTCTGGGATGTTGGCTATTCCTGACAGTTTAGTGTATGTTCAATAGCCTCTGGGTCTATTCAAGGTTTTGCTGAGGTTTTTTTTTCTTCCAGGGGATAAGACAGTGCCTCTGAAACTACTGCTACTCTCAATCCATCCCCGTCTAAATTTTCTAGGCTATCAGCACAGCAATGGAACTATTGTATAGGACAAGATGTAATGAGAGGCAAACTAATGGAATGGTATTATACTAAGAGTATAATACCAGTATACAGTATACAAGAGCCATGACAGTGAAATGCAAAGAGAACTATTATTATTCAACACTCTCAGCAGTTTGGGAAATTATTTCTTGCAGTATATACATGGGCATTTTAGCACTTGTATCACGTTTAAGAAAAAAGTGACATACTTTTCAGCTAAAAAAATCTGATATTTTTATTGGCAGAATAGTTTTAAGGAATCTTTGTATGCTCTGTATTGAGTTTTACTTGGATTAAGATCAAACTGAAATGATGACACGCACTAGAAGCAAAATAGTTTTACATTAACCAACCCTTATCAATGTGGCGTTTTTTCCCTGCCTCAATCTGCAATCAATTATTCCAAATCTCTCTCTCTCTCTCTTTTTTCACTCAGATTGTACCAAAAGTCAATCCCCCAAGACAATTTGTTATATAAAGTACATTAAATATTCAAATTGGTTGCCATTTTCTTCTAAACATTTCTTTATTTGTTTGATGCACGATCTTCCATATCCCTTAGTACTGTAACATTTTCTCTCAATAAAAATTAAAGCATATTGTGATTGGCTTATGGGCCTGACTTTTGATACACAACCAACATACATATCCATATTTGTGGCTGAGTATTTGTGTATAGTTAAAACAATTCCTACATAAGTGCTGACAATATCAGAAAATTGTTACTTTGGGATAAAATATTTATAGCAGATTAAACAAAGCACAGTATAATTGTTTATTAAGAGGCACAAGTTAAACTTAAGAATGTTCCCCAATGTTTGCAATGACATACTGCATTTTAAAGGGACACACTGTACCAGAGTCTACTCCTAAAGTTTTGATTGCCTCCAAATAAACATATCATAGAATTATATACAAAATGAATACTTAATGGCTGCAAATATGTTTGCTAATATGCAAACATTTGAATTAGAAATCTGATTTGAAGTTGCTCCAATAACTGAATGTGTGTTCTGAATCAAATTTGATTAAATTGATTCAGATGGTTCTATGGAAGGGCAGAAATAATTTGTTTTTATTAAGAATGTTTTATTAAGAATGCAGCAATCTAAATTAAATATTTCAATTTGACCTTTGAGTTTGAATATCCAAATCAGGAAGAGTTTTTTTGTATTTTTCAAATTGTAAAATGGCTTTGACTTTTCCAAATTCAATCAACAATTTGAATTGGATTTTACCTTTTTTTGCACCAGAAGTTACACTTTCAGTTTTCAGTTGGTTACAAAATTTTACTTATTTTCCTTTGCAGAATGTCTGATTTGATTAAGTTACTATAGAAGATAAGTGTCTTGGGCAAAAATAAAATTCAAACAAAATTATCCATTTAAGTAACACTGAGAATATGATGAATGAGCCCTATAGGGTTTTGTGGGAGTGAGTCAAGATTTATCTAACTCTTCATCTCTTCAATCCAGGAGAAATAACTTTAGTCTAATGGACACTGAGTTTTAGTTTACATTAGGGATATGGAATCATTAAGAATTATTTCTGTTTAAATGATCACATTAACAGGACAAGATCCCGTCTCACAGTTTTCATAATGATTTGTTTTTAATGCAAAATAGTGGGACCAATTACTTTTACCCTACACCCCATCCATTTACAAACTGAGGGAATATTATACAGAAGTTGCATTTGGAAAAAGAAAATGTGATTTTCAAATTTGCCTGAAGTATGCATCGTTAGTATGGTGCTTAAGTTTTGAATAAGGAAGGAAAATAAAAAGATGGAAGTTTTATAACACATCAAATGTCACAAAGCTGTAATGGATTTGCATAACTAGTAACTTGGTTATGACCCTACTGGGTATGCAATTTTTGCATTTCTAGGGACCCTGTAAAATACGCCGCCCATTTTAAAAAGAGAAGTCACTGGCAACTAATGGGCTGGATCAATTCATAGCTGACATATAAACCAGCCAAATTTGTACCGATATGAGACTGTCTTGTCATAGAAACCAGCTGGTGTTTTTACTTCTCTGTGGAAAATTCTTTGCCATCCCTAGTTTATAAAGCAGAGGCAATCAATCAATCAATCAATCAATCAATCAATCAATCAATCAATCAATACACACACACACACACACACACTGTATAACACACATACACACACATATATATCTATATATCTATCTATCTATCTATATCCATTTATCTATTATCTGTCTATTATCTATCTATTATCTGATCTAACTTCTTCACTATCATCATTATCATCATCTATATATTATTAGAAGCAACTCAACAAACTCTAGAGTTCTATAATCAAACTCTGGAAGGCGAAGGTAAGCTATGAGCTTGTGCATGCAATACATGCAGAGAAAAACAGCTGTTGTTTGTTGCATCTTTTTTTCACAGTATATCCCTTCAAATTGACTTTCTGTTGCATTTGACTAGATTTGACTCTTCTGTGTAATAGGCAGGTTATACTGAGTGAATCACTGCTGGCATGAAAGGTCTTTTATTGATACATTGCCAGTTTGGGGGGAGGTTACCCTGATCTACCCAAAGAGCTACATCAAATATAAGCTGCCTATCTCTTGCACTTCTCACTTATGAATGCCCCAAGACCTGAGCCAAAAATAAAGACAGCATCAAAGGGGTCTAAAATCAAAAGAAATTAGTCCAGTTGTTTTCAACATTTTATATTATATATGTAGTTCAGGGTTGAACTGTGAATTTTTGTTGGTGTTCTCTGAGCTTGGGTGTTTGCTTGTAGATGTTTCATTATCCCACTAGATAATACCAGTGACAGGGAATGTAGGATTTCCTCCCTGTTTATATACAGTAGCTTGCCCTGCCAATTTTGGTGGGGATGTGGTTTTCTCCTTGGTAGTTCTTTGATTAGGATATTCATTTTGTTCGAAGATGCTGTAGAGGTGATTTGATTCCTTTTATTGGTGTTCTGATTTGCTGCAATACGTTTGTACTCATCTGAATAATGTTATTACATAACTCCTCTTGTGGGCGGTTGGATTGTTACATTGGTAATGGCCTGCTTGGTTAGAAATGTTGGTTGCATTTCTAATTTGCTGTTCTTTCCTCCGCTGATGAAAATATTCAGAAAGTGTAGTGTGCTGTTTTTTTAAGAATTTGAATTGTATTGTATCTAAGTACTTTAGTTGCTGTATACAGACATGTATATAACATTTGAGAAACAGATTTGCTTAAAAAGTCTTATGGCTGTGGGTGTATTCTTGCCTTCGCTAGGGTGCAAGAAGCCAAGCATAGCCTTAGACTAGTATTGACCATATCAGAACTTTAGGAGCCATTTCTGATCCTATCCAGAATCAAAATTGGGATAAGTCACCAATCCTTCCAAAGCCACCTGCATCTAAGAGTTTTTTCCTTTCAGGTGGACCTGAAGCAATAAGTCCGTTGCCCCAACAAAGGTGAAAGTCACAAATCCAAACTTAACTTTATGTTAATCTACCCATATGGCAAGCCCTGAAGTATTCCAAACTCCAGGACTTTCCTATGATGTTTCTTTAATCTGTGGGGCATAAGACCATCTCTCTCTCTCTCTCTCTCTCTCTCTCTCTCTCTCTCTCTCTCTCTCTCTCTCTCTCTCTCTCTCTCTCTCTCTCTTTCTTTCCGATCCATATTGATTCTTTTTCACGGATTCTTTTTTAGCATGATGAGTGAATGATATCCTTAAATATAGTTATTTTATGGCTTGTAATATCACTTTTTCATCCAGAGATTTATTTCTCCCTATGTTTTATTAAGCATTTGATTTGTTTGTAAGAAAGACGAAGTATGAACTTGGATAACCCGAAGACAGGAAATTCCATCTATAAAGCATAGTATTGAATTCTAGAACTGCTGCTCGTATGTAAATGCTATACTAAATTGTAACTTCTGGACAAGACAGAGCCCCAAGAGAATGAGCAGATATCCTTGTCCTCTTGTGCATTTGTGGTCTGTCATAATCCATATAATATGGATATTTTTACAGTTTCATTTGGGAGAACAGGGAGTCACAGAGGCATTATTTATAGACTGTTTTTTGATATACAACTAGTATTTCTGTAAACTTTCAGAAAGCTAGTTAAATTAATACTGTCTTTCACATGGGAGAGAACAAAACTGTCCATAAATCCTTTGTAAGAATCGTAATTCACTATTGCATCTAATTAACAATTGTTTGGTTTTGCTTATTTGCAGATATACTTAACTAATATTAGTGTGTTATAAATTTATACAACTGTGGCAAATGTGAAACATTTATTTGAGATATGCAGGTTTTACCTATTCATTATCATATTCTAAATTGCTCTGAACACAGGCTTGGAACCATTAAAATTATCATATTGACAAGTTCTGTACATAATGAGGAGTTGAAGATGCATTTACATGAATGTAAAACAGTGAAAATCTGTATTTCACTTTAGACAGAGGGGCAGACAGGCAGTGAGGCCCAGTCACATAAAAAAGGAAAATAAATGTTTACACAATTAGACTTCAAGGCGCTTTTTGAGAGGTTGATTTGCTTTTTACCAACTCTGATGGACAGTTCTGTTGGGTGGATCTGGAGTCTTGCATCCTTGACCTTTTACAAATTGTCAGAGCTGGCTGAGTAGTAATCTAACAAATAAATAAACAAAATACAGAAGACCTTTATGTCACTCAAATTCACTTCAAGACTGCACTCATAGCAGTTGTTCAACATTTTGTTCCATCCAGAAAAAAGAAAAAAAGAAAGAAGAGAAACAAGCATCCAAGCAACCCAAAATGAGTTAGCTCCACACTTTGAACAAAACAGGGCCGTGGTTGTACCATTTCAGCTAAACTGTTAGAAAAATTAGTCCAGATACTAAAAAGTCCTTCAGTACTTATGTCTGAATTTGGCTACTGGATGTGATTTCTGCTCCTCTCAAGCTTTGCAGCTTGATGAATATGAATATCACACAGTGGTACCAGACTTGTGTTCATCTTCCTTGGCTCAGAAACTAGGCTGCCCCACAAAATATTTGAAATATACTATGACCTGACAGACTTTTAAGGACAGAAACGTAGGATAGAAGAATTTGAAAACCTATCAGAGAAATGTATAGGGCAATCTGTGTAAAAATCATTATATGGTAATTTATATTAACAATTCAGAATATTAGTGATGATGCGCGTCAACCCTCCATACATTGCTAATGTATTACACACTTTAATTAATTAGCTTGATTTATAGACCACTTTTTTTCATGAACTCAAGATGGCATTTGTACCATACCGTCTCCACCCCCCCTTTTTCCCACAAACCTAAATATTCCTAGTCCTAGTTCAGCATCTTAAATGCTACACCACACCAGTTCTTTCTATGGATTTCTAAATTTTTTAAAAAATCTATCTATAAACAAAGCTGGACTGGATTGTTCTCCTGCCAATGAAATTTCAACACTATTTTAGACTTATACAAAAGGAACGACCATCATAATATGGACACTATTGGAGAAAACATGAGGTTACTACAGGACATTGCTTCCAAGGAATTCCATTGCCTCTACCTGCAACCATGATGTTTTTTTTTTTTTTACAGACAGAAATATGTTTATTGCCAAAATAATATTAATAATAATAATAATGGACAAAAAAAGACAACAGAAAGTGGCTGGAATAATGATATATTAAACTAAGAATTTAGAAACATCTTACACTCTGCCCTAATGGCAGCACAGTTAACGAGGGCAAAAGGTCTTCTTGCAGCTCGCTTCAGTTGTAAGGTATTTCTGCAAACCTGACGGGCAAGTTTAGTCAAGTATGTGGTATGAAGAAAGAAAGATTGACGTGTCTTCACTGCAGATTTTGGACTACCAGTGTTGCGGACTGGTATGCCCTGAGTTGCTTGTCATGACATATGTGTTCGGACACATGAATCCTCTGTGGTTTGATTGGGTGAAAATCTATCTTCATTTGTTAGAGTTGGCATTTTAAGACCACCATACTTTTTCCAATAAATCCAACATGGTGCACATAATCTACACTGCATGTTGGGCGGACCCCAGGAATACCATTGATGCGACTGTGTGATGTAGCAACTTTCACAAGCACGGCCTATTAGTGAGTTCTGAGTCTGGTGTGGTGTGATTTTTTTATTCTTGTTCAAATTTATCTCCCACCTATGATGAGATGGAGCAAACAAATTATCTAGCTAGTTTGATTGGATTACATTCTCATCGGTGTTGATCATCCCTGATTGAAAGAGGAGAATTTAAGATAATTATTAAGGTAGTCAATAAGGGAAAACCTATTTGAACTTTTAAGTGAGGAATGATCCTGGAATCCCACTGAAAAACCCCATTGAATGGATACTGTACAAATATCCTGATTTTTCTTGACCATCTTAAAACAGCAGAAAAAAACTCATTTAAATCTTTCTCTCCATTAGTAGCTGAAATTACTCAGCAGGAAGAGCAGAATAGGGCAATCAGTTCTTGACTTTAATTCCACACATTATAAGCAGTTCCTTATGCAGACACAGAGCTTTTTGAAATGTCTGAGGTCAGATCTCCTAAGCAAATTGAAGATGATTTCATAAAATACAATGCTGAGTTGGACTTGCAGGTACAACATCAGAAAAGATAAAACCTCCAGGACGATGGCTTTTTAGATCACAGAAGCACAGCCTCTGGGGTCTAGGACAACTCGCCACATCCAACTCTCTGCAGCCAACTCGCCACGGCCAATTTGCTGCGGAACAATTTGCTCTGGGACAATTTGCTGCAGGACAATTCAACACTGTATTAATTGTTTCATTCAGTTACTTTTATTATTGGCGGCCAAGGGTTCTTCGAAATTATTGTAACTCTTGTATTTCTGAATTGACTTTATTATTATTGGCCACAATTCCTTTGAAATTAATTGAACTTCTGTACTTGTTGAATTGGCCTCTGGCAAGTTGTCCTGTGGCCATGATGAGTTGGCCATGGCAAATTGTCCCATTCTGCAGCCTCTGGGTTCCTAGAGTTTCCTCCTACTGGATTGGGTTTCAGAGCCAGAAGAACTAGCCAGCTAAGCATTTCAGGTGCTTCAGATTAGACAAAGGTATAGTATATCTCTACCTATTCTCTGGTCTGTATCCCCTTCTCCAGGAGAATTGTGGCTTTCAGAAGACGAGGAGCATGCTGAACTGATCCAGAGAGAAATCTTTATCAATCAGCTATTGATTAATACTTCCTACTTCTTTCTAGGAATTTTTGAAGTCTATGCCTACCTCCAATCATCAATCTTGAGAACAAGACCTAAGCAATAGATAGGTCATCAGTCTACCTTCCCCACAGTATATAGGCCGGCTTCCTAGCTTCCTTTCTTTCATCTGTCTGTCTGTCTGTCTGTCTGTCTGTCTGTCTGTCTGTCTGTCTGTCTGTCTGTCTGTCTGTCTGTCTGTCTGTCTATCTATCTATCTACAATCTATTAATTATCATCCATCCATCTATTATTTATCTATCTATCATTTATCTTCCTTTTCCTTCCTTCTGCCACTGAATTCCTTATTGCCAAAGCTAAGGCACATGTGCCAGGAGCAACAGCCCCCTCTCTAGTCCCAAACTCCTTCTTTATCACGAAGAAGGGTATTTATGCAGTGTATATACTGGACTTGCTTTCTTCTTTGAAACTGCAGTATATGCTGTTCCATCAGAAGCCTCCAGGGATTTTCCCTTCAGTAGCTTGAATGGTATTTCCCCACTCAATGATTGCTATTTTCCCTTTCATTACATTTTCCATTAACAGTTACCTCCACCCTTGAATGTTTTGTGAATGTTTTTCATCTTTTCATTGGTATTCCCACAGCACAACTGAATGAATATGTTTTTGGTTTGATGAATCCTGACCCTGAAAATCAAGGATGTACAAAAAAGTTCACATCCCACAATACCAAGTCAGCTTACTTTTTCACAAATCTACCTTGTGGTGACCTTCTCTGTGATGCATTTGGAAAAGACCCATTGAACTGGTTTATTCTATGGAATCTTATGAGAGATTTGAATGAAGTTATGTTCACTGTTATCCAACAAATCTTTTTTTTTTGCCAGACATAAATACATATAGAAAAAAAATGGTAGAAGAGATGCACAGTATCTTTTAATTAGAGGATTTAAAAGCCTGACCTCTGGAAATACCTAGAGCATCGAATATATTCCATTTTTCCAAAGCATCTTTGCCTGGTAACTGCAAATGAATTAATGTTTGCTGAAAGAAAATTATGAATAATTACTGCTATATTACTTTCCAATGGAAGAGAATATATGTAGCGTAGGGTTGAGTTGTGGAATTCTTGGTGCTTGGTTGTAGGTGTTTCATTACCCATCAGTATGAGACCATTGCACTGATGAGATTACCCAGCTGGGTAATGAAACATCCAAGTTCAGATATGCAAGAACTTCACAGTATTACTTCCTTTTGCAAAACAAAAATGACATCTTCCCCCAAAACATCACTCTTAGCCCTGCACTGAAAAATAGTAAATCCCATTCTTCATTTTTATCACAGTAAGATAGAAAGGGGCCCAACAGGATTCTCCTGCTTAAATTTAAGTGAAAAAGGCCACACAAAGCACGTGTAGCTAAATCCCATGGTGGGGCTACTTTCAGGTTGCTTAGTGACTAGGGGGCTTCCTCCCCCAATTTTCTTTAAGGCTTCATTTCATGTATGTTGAATTGTTTCATTTGCTTTAGCAACTTGGCTCATTGTATTAATTTTTGGTCAGCCAGTATATCTGGAATGGTGTGAGCTGCTTTGTAAAATCAGAAGAATTCATGTTAACCTTTTCTTGAATAAACAGAAGAAACCTCTCTTTGGGGAAGGATTTGGGAAGATGTAATATTTTCATCCATTGGAACTCCCATGGCTTTCTGAATAGCTATTTGGGATTTTCTGAAAGGTCTAGATGAAAAGGGTATTGCATTCTTTGACCAAGTGACAAAATTAGTGGATCAGAGGAATGCTGTGGATATAATTTACTTGGACTTCAGTAAGGCATTTGATAAAGTACATCACAACCTACTACTCGATAAGATAGAAAAAATGTGGGTTAGACAGCATCACCACCAGATGGATTCGTAGCTGGCTGACCGGCCGTACTCAGCGTGTGGTCCTCAATGGAACCGCATCTACATGGAGGGAAGTGTGTAGTGGGGTGCCCCAGGGCTCTGTTCTGGGCCCAGTGCTCTTCAACATCCATCAACGATTTGGACAAGGGGATAGATGGGGAACTCATCAAATTTGCGGATGACACCAAGCTGGCAGGAATAGCCAACACTCCAGAAGACAGGCTTAAGATACAGGAGGACCTGGGCTTCCGGTTCCGGATCGCGGCACCAGCAGTCGTACGGAGAGATCTCTCTCTCCCACCGGCTGCTTTCCCTCCGCCGGTAGACCCTTAATCGGGTCGAAAGTCGCCCCGTAGAGGCGACCACCGTTAGAGGAGGCTCCTGCTCGACTGGGGAAGAGCGGCGGCTCTCCCCAGTTCGAGCTATCTCCTTAGGGCCGCCGGAGGAAAAGATCGCCCTATAAAATGGACGATCACTTCGTCGCACCAGCTGAAAGCCAGAAGAACATCTAAGCGAAAGAACCCCCGTGGAGAATCCGGGTGAGACCTTTCCTACCCCCTTTTTTTTTTCCCTAACTACTTTCCTGTTAAAAGCTTTCTTTGAACTATTTCCCTGTCGTGAGGAAGCAGCGTTTGGGCAATGGGGAAAAACAGCTTTGGAAAAAAAAATATATAAATAAAAACCAGTCAATTTTGATGGACTATTTAAATTTTGGAATACTGAGGGGACCTGAAAACATTTTATTCTTGACTATTATTGTTACAACTACGCATTTATTATTTTGAGCCCTTTCTTCATCTTTTTCAACACGAAAAATAAAAAATCTATTATTTGGAAAGGAAAAAAAAAAGATTTTTTGGTTTGCTGAGGACATCTTGTGTCGAAAAGTGGTACTGCAATTATATTTCTTTATGGCTGGGAATGGCTATGACCTTCAAAGGGTGATAACCACAAGATAACGGATGCAGCTGGCCTATTGAAAATTGAAGGTGAATGCTTGCTTGATTCTTATGAAGTAGAGCCTTCTTTAAAGATTAAAAAGCCTTATTACTATCGATATGGAACTTAATACACAACTGGACTATGAACTATATTGGAAACAATTTAGAAGCTGCAGAGGATGTGATTCCTATTTTCAATCCCTTTTCCCTACACTGAGAGAAACCGTGGAAACCACAAAA
The DNA here is from genome assembly GCA_023970755.1 of Azemiops feae. NCBI lineage: Eukaryota > Metazoa > Chordata > Lepidosauria > Squamata > Viperidae > Azemiops > Azemiops feae. The sequence continues at coordinate 2,913,124 of JALGBA010000099.1, forward strand.
CAAACTAATTTTATTCAACTTCCAACACAACCTATCGAGAAGTCTGATGACTATACAACAACTTCAACAGAGATGTCTGAAGCATCAATACCAACAGAGACTGACACTCAGATACAACTTATTGAAAATCGAAAAGGTGGATAAACAATTGGCAAATATAACATGGAATAAAACAGCTTTTACCATCCAAAGGCTATTAGAAGAAAGGAAAGAGAACTTTGACCAATTTGAAGCGTTAAAGAATATGGACCTTTTAATATTGTGGTTTGATTATGTAGGAACTTACTATGGAAACCACTATGGCATAGAAAGAAGCCCAGAGTTAGATTTAAAAATGTATTTTAAAGTTTATTTAATGGGATTAAAAAGGCTTTGATTTCTTGACTGACTTAACAACTAATGGAACACGTGAAATTTTTAAGAGGATACCCTTTGTAATATTACTTTGTTTTAGATATGATATATTGGAGAAGTAAACTTATCTACTGGTTTAAAAGATTTTTATAGATATAGAGGCATTGATAGAATATATATTTAAATTAGATAGAAATTTATTTGTTGGCCTGATATTTTTATTTTAAGAGAATTATTTGGAAATAAAAGGAGAATAAGAGGGATGGGTGATAAGAGAAAAAAATGGTATCAATGAAGAAGATATGGGAATGTTGTTGCGAGAACAATATACCAGATATAATTATGTAAAAAAAAAAAAAAGGGCACCCGAAGTGTTAATAATATGTCTATTTAAGGCTAATTGAAATATAGTAATTGTAAGTTAGTAAAGCTTAAAAACAGGATTTGGATTTTTAGAATTGAAATGTAACTGATATTTGATAGGATCGTTTGAAACTTATATAGAATTTATTAATTTGAATATGTAAGATTAAATGAGGGAATTAGAGAGGGAAGTTTAAAAGATTGATTTGAGTTATATATTTGTGATTGTCTTCTTTTTTTGGATGTTAATATACCCACCTCCATGGTGGTTCCTAAGCACCTTAATGTAACCCCTGTACCCCTATAAAATCTAATAAAAATATTTTTTTAAAAAAAAAAAGATACAGGAGGACATGGACAGACTTGAACACTGGGCGCTATCTAACAAAATGAAATTCAATGGTGAAAAAAAGTAAGGTTCTACATTTAGGCAAGAAAAAACCAAATGTACAGTAATAGTATAGGGGGTACCTTGCTCAATAGTAGTAACTGTGAGAGGGATCTCGGAGTCCTAGTGGACAATCACTTAAAAATATGAGCCAGCAGTGTGCTGCAGCTGCCAAAAAAGCCAACACAGTGCTGGGCTGCATTAACAGAGGGATAGAATCAAGATCACGTGAAGTATTAATACCACTTTACAATGCCTTGGTAAGGCCACACTTGGAATACTGCATCCAGTTTTGGTCACCACAATGTAAAAAAGATGTGAGACTCTAGAAAGAGTACAGAGAAGAGCAACAAAGATGATTAGGGGACTGGAGGCTAAAAACATATGTGCTGGAATTGGGTATGTCTAGTTTAATGAAGAGAAGGACTGAGGGGGACATGATAGCAGTGTTCCAATATTCAGGGGCTGCCACAAAAGAGGGAGTCAAGCTATTCTCCAAAGCGCCTGAAGGCAGGACAAGAAGCAATGGATGGAAACTAACCAAGGAGAGAAGCAACCTAGAACTAAGGAGAAACTTCCTGACAGTTAGAACAATTAACCAATGGAACAACCTGCCTCCAGAAGCGGTGAATGCTCCAACACTGGAGGTTTTTAAGAAGAGACTGGACAGCCATTTGTCCAAAATGGTGTAGGGTTTCCTGCCTGAGCAGGGGGTTGGACTCGATGACCTCCAAGGTCCCTTCCAACTTTATTATTATTATTATTATTATAAAATGTGTCCTCATTTTCTTAGCTAGTGGGAACTCTTAAACGGGTTGATGATATAAATTGTTTTTAAAATGAAAAAGAATTGCAGTTGAAAGCCTAGTACCATTAAGGTTGTAAGTAAAGCATGACAATATTTTTGACTCCCTAGGTGCCCCCCCCCCCCCGATCTTCATAATAGAAAAATATGCTCAGCAATATATGGGCTTTGTCACTTCAACAAATCCCTCCAGAAGTTTATGCACTTTAACTAAAAGCAGCTGATTCCCCAAGTGCCTGAAAATAGCTTGTAACTTTTCCCCTCTGTACTCTTTTTGTATTTCTTGAATGGCAGATGATAAAAGACACACTGTCATTGCAATTTTCCTCTCAAATTGCTTACATTTCAACTGTACCGGAAGTATTTTGTTTTGAAATTACTATATTTTTCCAATTGCTGTAATGTTTGTTACATTATCACAGGGCCCCAGGCCAATTTCATTTACTTTGCTAACAATAGATTGCTCAGTTGTGTTCCCATTTTTCTATTCATTCTCCTCCTCTTACTATTTTTCTTTTCTAAATGAAAGAGGGGCATTGTTCTGCAGACGGCATTGTTCTCTTTTGTCCTCTTGGAATTTCATATTCTGTGAGCTAATTCTGGCAATATGCATGTGGGACAGTCAGCTAAACAAAGCAACATATACACCCACAGTCATTATCTATGTAAGGCATTCTAAGCCTTTGTAGGAAAGTACTGGCAGTCTCTGCCCAGCTGTTCTTCCAGAGCACTCTCCACCAGTGGTTGGATTCAAATATGTGAACAACCGATTCTCTGTGTGGATGCTGCTTCCAAAAGTCCATTCTGGGCCCGGGGTTCTGCCGAACTGGTACAAACTGGCTGAATCCCACCACTGCTCTCCACCCCCTGGATAATACCCATAAGCCCTTAGCTGTTCCAGTTTTCTAAGTCAATATCCCAGCAGTAATGTTTGTTGGCTGCCAACCTGAAGTTGTCTGATAAAGTCTTTTTGTTTAGACAACTCTTTACAGGCTGCATTGTTGGGAAAAGCCTTCAACCAAACCAGGCCATAGACAGACAATTAGTCCAGACTCCTGGATTGCATGCTTGCCTGAATGAAAGTAGCACGAAGTTTGCATTTTGTGCAATAATACATATGTGGGTGGGTATTCTGAAGAGATCTAAAAATGGCAATAAGTAGCTGATAGTGAATCTTTTTAGCAATTAAACAAAGGTGATTCTATCCAGGGACAATTATGGAAGTAGGCGGAGGGAGAAAAAAATGGCAGTAATTAAAGCCACTTGGTATGAAGTCAGTTTGCCTCTTTCAACTACTGAAATGCCTTAAGAAGATTTGAAAGTATTTAATAGTGCTAAGTAATTTGGAACAGTGAATAGTAAGAATTGTATAACAAACTAGCTTGAGTCATGATTTCTTTCACATTTTTGTTAGTGCTATTATTTATGAAGACCAAAACTGAAGGTCAGAGTGAATCAAAATCAGTGACTTAATTACCATTGACCCAAGTGAGTCACAGCTGCTCAAACTGAGTTCTATGAAATGGTGTCTCCTGGATGATATACAAAACTTCCATGTATTAATTATATCCCTCTGTGAAATATAGTGGATAGCCAGAAGTAACAAATGGTGCTATCTGGCACTGCAATACAAAACTCTATCAACAATTCACACAATGAACAACTCTTGGACATCAGAGAGTTCATGGAGGGAAAATGGATGGTTGCATAAAGTTCAACACTGTGTAAGAACTGGTATTAGCACCATGCAGCTCTGAATCCAGACAGAAGAGAGAACAAATGAAATATAACAATGTGGTAATCTCACATATCCATCCCCATGTTCATGGCTATTCACCATGAATGTTCCACGGAGACCTGCTGATCATGTAGCCATCAGCAGACTGCTCAATGATCATTATGCAGATCTGGCCTATGAAATACGAAGGGCATATACAGATCCTTCCACCCACCTCCTGATTCCAAAATACTGAAAGCAACACAGGCATAACTCCTCTTTGTTTCCACAAACCAGGCAAAACCTGTGTTACTGTTGGGATTTTATGGGATACTTGATTGCCACTGGGAATATCTTACTCGATTGCTTTACATTCCAAGGAATACTGCATATTTTTAGTTTTCCATCTCATTGGGAATAAACACTGAGAATCTGCATTTTCTTGGGGGCGAAAAGAGTACAGAGTTAAAAGGCATGGAAACGATGAATAATTTAATTTAGAAATCATCAAAGTCAAAGGAACATTAGAGTTTTTCTGCCTCCTCTAATGCACAAATTCATGTGAAGTGCAAATGGTTGGAAGACAGCCAAAGATTTAGGCTACAAGTCAAAACTTTCTCGTTTCTAAAGAGTTCACAGCACTGAATTATTTGTTTTTGCAGCATGGAAAAAAAACCCAGTTATTTATTTTCTAAGTAAAGAATTTTCTCAAGATGAAGTATGTTTTAAATATTCATTTCACTTTGAGGCTTATACTACTTAATACCTGCTGATGGGATTAAAATCCATGTATAGTACTGCAAATCAGAGTAAAGGGACAAAATATGAAGCAGGAGGGAAAGTTGCATTAGTCTTAAAGGACTTCACATTGAAGTTATAGTAACAATATGTTAAACTTACTACACAGAGAGAGGAAATTAAACAAAAAGATTGAATCAAAGTCTGAAAGTCTAGACTTTTCTGTTTGCTGATAGATATTGAAGTTAGCAGTTGACATGCAATATATATGTTAGTGGCAATTTATGAAAAAACTGGCATTGTATAGAATGCCTAGGAAATCTATAGAATGTGTGATGTATATGCTATATATTTTCCCTAGGCATTATATATAATACTCAGACATTATGCAGAATGACAAAAACTATTTAGGCAAAGTATGAAAAGAGACTTATGAAAAGGGCTAGGGATAGAGTTAGGGTTAGGAATAGGATTACCTTAACCCTAACCCTAATCCTTTATTGAAAAGATGTATATGAAAATGAAAGAAGAAATGCAAAATACATGACTTTCTTACTAAAAAAAAAAACCAAGAAAAAAAGACCAATATTGCTCTACTTGTTGCAACAAGGAAGGCCAGAATGGGTATTTTAGCAGGGGCATTTTACACTTTGCCAGTTTGCCTTTTGGCATTGCATAGAATGCCTAGGCAATGTGTGAAATATTAAGCATTTCATACTTTAACGTCTCATTTTTGGCATTCTATAGATTTCCTACGCATTGTATAAAATGCTTAATTTCACACATTGATGGTAACATATATATTATTAAATTTCATGATTATTATTCCCGTGGCATGTAGTGAGAAAAGGAATCAGTCAAAGAAAGGGATGTTACATGAAAGAGATTGACAGCACTTACATTAAACAATCACCAGTCCATTGATTTATGTGTGCCTGGTTTTTATTCTTGCGGAATCTGAAGCTAGATAATAAGCAAGTCATTAGGACATCTCTCTCTCTCCCTCCCTCTCTCTCCCTCTCTCCCTCTCTCCCTCTCTCCGTCTTTCTCCGTCTCTGTCTCTCTGTCTCTCTCTGTCTCTCTGTCTCTCTGTCTCTCTCTCTCTCTCTGTCTCTCTGTCTCTCTGTCTCTCTCTCATATTATTAAAAGGAAAATAATCTGGTGGGTTACTTTCTTGCTTTAGAAAAAGGAGGTGGAAGAAATGGCATCCATGATTTTTCTTGTTATATGTCTGTTTTTCTTTGCATAACTGGTTGGTGATTGTTTAGTTTCTGATGGTAATCCAGAGAACAAACGTGTTTGTGAATTTCCACTTGTGATTGTCACCCTTCTGTACTTGTATGTTTGCTGAACTTCTGATGTGATGCTTAATAATGGGATTAGGCTGTTCATTATAATAGATGTGCCCACATTTATCCTTTGTTTTGGCTGTGTTTGTTTACCCTTGCTATAGTGTTTATACTGTTCTGCTTAATGCGGATCAACTTGCTCCATCTGTTGTAATACTTCCAGTGAGTTGTATACAGTTTTTCACTATCTTGATTAGATCTGTTCTTTGAAATCCATTATTGGAAGAAGCTTAGTGTTTGTCTTTCTTCATTACAGTCTTTCCTTTGGAAAGAGAAATTGCTACTGGGCAAATGATTCATGTAGTCACTGCATCCTTTGACTAGTATCAGCCGAGAGTTAGAATTTTGCAATGTAGCAGGAACTACGAGACTTGTTAAGTGAACTCTGAACTTAATGATTACATTTTTCTCTCTTCCTATCATTTGAAAATATATCATCAATTGCTTAGGAGAAATTACTGCAGCTCCACTATAATATGCAAGTATGGTCCATGATTCCTGCTGAGGGTCACGAGGCATAGTGGAATTCATGAGGCATAGTGGAATTCAAGGGCTTATTCACCTAATCCACCATATGGCAATCCTGTGATAAAAGCCACATGTGTATACTTCTGAATATCATTAGGCCCTGAAATTGTTAAAAGTCTGCAATACTGAGAACTTCTTTGACACTAGAAAAGAAGGAAAGATATTTTTAAAATTTTTTTAAGAAATAAATCATTATTTTCCTTTAAGTGAGGAATTTCTATGATGATTAAAACATGGAAAGAATAAAACACTTTGTGCCACCTATGGATTGCCTGGATTTCAAATGGACACTATGATTTTGGTGGGAGGAGGAATATTGCTAGCTTAACTATACCGTTTGCGCATGTTTTTCTCCAGATCTCACCTTGACTTCCCTACTGTCACTGACCCCTAATAATACTTTTGAGATGCTGCCTATAAGCAGAATAAAATGGAACAAGTATATCACAAGATTTGGAAATTATATTTATCCTGACCCAGTTGCCTTTTTGTTTTTTGGCAACTTTATCACCCACTGTCTTATTTGCAACAAATAATTATTTGAGGTTCTGTTTTTATAAAGTGCCATTGCCAAGCCATATTTGTACCTAATGGAAGAATTTTGCATTTGTCTCTGTTCTGAAAAACAATTTCAGCTGTTTTTCTAATCTGTCAAGATCATTTAGAACTTTATTTTTATCTCCTAGAATACCAAGTGTGCCATTCAATTCTCACTTTTCTAGTCATCTGGAAGTTTCCACATTCCACATTTTCACCCAAGTCATTAAAACAAACATTGATGTTTAAAAGTTCCAGCGCTGATTTTCATGGACCTCACTTGATACTTCCTTTCTGTTTTCATCTTCCCTCCAGCAATCCCAAACTGTAATGCTAAGGGATCCTTACTTCCTTTTTAAAATTTCTCTGGCACAGCCTAAGATTAAGTCCTACTTAATAGCTCAAACCAATAGTAAAACTTTCAGAAGAAGGTAATTGTACATTCATTTAATCAGCATCAAATCTTAACAGACGTCATAAGAATCTGAATCCAAGGCTGCAGACCAAAGATCAAAGTACTCGGGCCCAATTGTGAATACAAAACTTTGAGAGAATCACATTCAGGAATGATCCAACCAGAAACTTTAAAGAGCCAAAGTGTAAGCATTCAACAGGTTAGAACTATGCTATAGAAGATTACTAGTTATTTCCACTTCTTGAAAGAGGAAAATTAATGCTAATTCTCAGGCATTCTCCTTTCAGACATAAGTATTACTAACTTGTGAAGTTGCAGGAGATTTGCTTGTCCTGAAATGCCTCTGTCTCAAGCAGCGAATATATGCCATAGTGAGTAGTGTTTCTTTCCAATGTTTACAATCACTGGGTAGGTATCTGGAAGTTATAAGCTGGAAGATTCCTCTGAGGTGCAGTCTTCTGCTGCTTCTTTAGACAAAAGGTCATTTTTGAGCCACTCATTTATTGTTTTGGGAGGGAGAAGCAAAATAGCGGCAGGTTACAACTACCCTGTTTCCTTGAAAATAAGACCTAACTGGAAAATAAGCCCTAGCATGATTTTTCAGGTTACTTGTGATATAAGCCCTAACCCCAAAATAAGCCCCAGTCAAGATTGTAAGCCAGACAGACACATTTAGTACCGCATTTCCCTGAAAATAAGACCTAACCGGAAAATAAACTAATGCCTCTTTTGGAGCAAAAATTAATGTAAGACCCGGTCTTGTTTTCAGGGAAATACGGTAAGCCTTCAACTAGGGCAGGAGTCGCCCAAACATCATGGCTGGCTAAGAAGTTCTGGGAGTTGAAGTCCAAAAGTCTTAAAGTTGTCAAGTTTGGAGAGCACTAATCTAGGGAATACTCCAAAATTCTGTCCCACTCTTCCATTGCTGTGATTACATTATAGACATTGTAGACTTTGCTACTGAAGGAAAAGAAAGGTAAGAAGAGAGGTGTGGCTTTAGATAGATTGTCTGACCTAGGCATAGAAGAGAACAAAGAATCACCCAGAACTCATCAGCATAACTGCTTTGGAATCAAGCTGTAACAGGATTATATTCTAAGATTTAGAGGGAATTAGCCATCTTATCAGGACTGAAACCACTGTAGCTAGCACACCTAAAGCCCAATGAAAGTGGTTAATGTATTGGTAACTTATCATTTCTCTGACAATTTGAGGAGAAAAAAAGGGACGACTCCTCTTTTCCTAATATAGATCATAACAATCATGACAGTTTCAATTTCAAAATCAGACTTAAAATCTTCATTGAACTAGATCCAGATGATCAGTTTCAACCAAAATGATTTTAAAAAGCAAGGCAACTATCGATCAAAACTTCATATGTGACTATTCAATTGTTGCTTCTTTTCTTAAGCTGTAGCATGGATTCCTTTTATTAGTAATGTTTTGCTATTCAGCTTTTTTTCTTATGAGCAAAACCACTACTGAGGAAAAAGGCCAATTAGCAAACAAGCAGATGCCTCGTCACTATGGTTAATGGAATTCAGAAAGATGATAGACAGACAGACAGACAGACAAATAGGTACCCTATTTTCCCGAAAATAAGACCTAACCGGAAAATAAGCCCTAGCATGATTTTTCAGGTTGCTCATGATATAAGCCCTACCCCCAAAATAAGCCCCAGTCAAGACTGTCAGCCAGATGGACGCATTTAGTACCTTATTTTCTCAAAAATAAGACCTAACCAGAAAATAAGCCCTAATGCATCTTTTGGAGCAAAAAGTAATATAAGACCCGGTCTTATTTTCAGGGAAATACAGATAGATAGATAGATGATAGCTAGCTGGGTTAGATAGATAGACAGACAGACAAACAGACAAACAGACAAACAGACAAACAGACAGACAGACAGATAGATAGATAGATAGATAGAATATTTTTATAATACATTTTGCAGGCACGTTTGGACCTCTAGCAGTTTGTCTAACTGGAATGGTAGTCCTGTGTGGAACTGATGTTTCATTTGTCCCAGTTCAATTTGTATTTCACAATAATGTAAAATAAATAGTTGTCATCTTAAATACCCACAGAGCAAAGCCTTTGTTTGTTTGTTTGGTTGTTTGTTTTAAACAGAAGTCACTTTTTCTGGGTGAAAATACATGTGCACAGAAAGATGAGATGATGATAATAGCAACTTGGTATTTAGCAAATATCACTGAAAAGTAATTGAGTCAAAATTCTACAAGTTTTAAACTAGTGATACTACTTAAATTAGTTGCAGTCCTGCAGACTGTTACTTGGAGACTGGTTCGGCTATCACAAATAATAGAATTGCTATTTTGCAAATAATGAGTCTCTTGGTTTATTATCTTAATGTCTCAGGTTCACATTTCTACAGAAACAATTCTATACATTTTTTTATTGCCCATTGAATTTTTTTTATCCCAAGCCTTTTATTTCTATATACAAACATACCTGCCTATCCTGCTATTCCTTTCAAAATAAACAAAATTATGCAGACTGCAGAAAAGGAGAAAAAAATAGTAAGGCAAAAAATTAAAGTCTGGGGTAAGAAATATATGCCCTCATTCCATTGCAGCTCATTGTTGCCTGTATTATAGGCTTTCCGTTTAATTTCAAACTCTTTGATTACATTCTTTGAAACTTTTTTCTCTCTTCTAATAGCTTTTCAGTGACTTTTGCTTCCACTTTTAATGCTTACATTATTTTCCCCGCTTTCTTTTTCATTTTCTTTTTCTTCTATATTTTTCCCCCAAAATGTCCACTCTTGACATTTTCGAAGTTCAACAGATCTTTCAAAATCTGTATCTGTATCCTTCACCCATTCTCTTAATTTTCAATGTTAACAAGATCAGTCATGCTTTCTTATTTGCATTCATTCCAGCCATGCCTATAAATGTATAAAACTATGAACATTTGAAACAAACATTTTTCTAAGAGGATACTCAGAAAAAACACCATCATGGCTTGGATCTGGGCTACCTAAAACACTGTCTTTCCCCAGTAATTTCTACCCATCCACTTCAATCTGGCAGGTTGGTCATATTATGGGTCCCATCAAGCAAGGAATGTTGGCTGGCAAGGATTGTAAGATGTGCCTTCTTTTGGTAGCCCCTGGAACATTCTCCCTTTAGAGATTAGGATATTGAAAGCATATTGGTATTGAAAACAGAACAACTAGATTCTGTAATAACTTTATACCATATAGCATCAATCTTGTTAACACTCAAGACTCTTTTTTCTGCTATGTATTCTAAATGATCTGTGATCAATTTACATGTGTGTGTGTGTGTGTGTGTGTATACTATATGTATACATATATACAACATATGTATATGTACAGTATGTGCAAGTGTGTGTATGGGTATATATATAGTCAGAAGATTACTTGGCTCCTGCTCTGTGGAACATCCTCCCTTTGGAGATTAGAATGGCCCCAACCCTTTTGTAAGGCCCTAAAAACTTGGCAATGTCTGGGTACTGAATGTTCCAAGCGACCTGTTTCCTGCCTACATTGCTAACTATATTGCTCCTATGTGTATTTAATTTGGATGTTTTTATTGGTTTACTATTTTTAGTGTTTTAAAATGCTTTTAATATTTTTAACTGTAATATATTTTTTTGAATTGTATGCTGCCCAGAGTCATTGACTGAGATAGGTGGCCATAGTAATTGAATGAATGAACGAATGAATGAACGAACAAACAAACAAACAAACAAACAAATAAATAAGTAAATAGGTTTCCTTGAAATTTATCTCTGGTTCCTCTATTACAACAATTAACTTGAGATATCACCATCCTGTGAATCTTACTTTTAAATAGATACCAAACACCTTAGATAATAGCAATCTATAGCAAATTTCTGCCATACATTTCAACAAGAATGCTCTGATATTCATCATAGTTTTCAGGTGAGGTTTTCACCATCATTTTTAATAAGCTAGAGAAAGGGTAGTTGTTTTTTTTACCAGCCTTCTTGTGTACCCGTGTCACATTTTATTTATTTATTAAATTTATATGTCCCCCTAATCTCATGACCCAAAGATAATCTGGGTGGCTTACAATATAATAAAAACACAAATACAAAAACAATTGAAATTAACACAAGTTAAATAAAGATCACATTCCCTGCCAACAATAAGAGTAATGTTGGCCAGTTTCAGCATATTTAGGTGAATATGGGATAAGTGAATTTCTAGCTCAGTAGTACCCCAAACACATTCACATTATTCTATACAAGCTAGTCTACAGACTCTCTGGCGAGCCAACATGCTATTCCCTGCATCCCATCAACATGTACTGTATCATACTTAAAAAATAAAATGATAATGAAGTTGCCACTGTTTATTTCCTGTATCTACTATCCTTTTGATACCTATTTTTGCCATGTCAGGACAAGCATCAAATATGCAAATGAGGAGGGATAGAAATGACTAGATGAGAGGGTTCTATTAAATTAGCTTCATCCATACAGTACAGGGCAAGCTTCACAGTCTTTCCAATATTGTAGAATTTAAATTCCTATCATCCCCTATAATCAACCTATAGCATGCCGGAGCCATATACAACATCTGGAGGCCCACCATTGCTGACTTTGATGTGGTGCCTTAATTATACACTATTATTGCCTTTAAACAGGCTGCTTTAACTTGAAGATGGCACATATATTTTACATGACATGAATTAAACATTTGAATCATGTTCTGAATTTACTAGTTCTGAATTGTGCTTGGAATTTACTAGTTTTTGGGTTATTTAACTCATCTCTTTAAAAGTAAGAGGGAGATTATTTCCTGTTTTATAGCAACTGCAAATAACAACTCCACAGAGGGAGTATATAAGATTTTAGTAAAAGCTTAATTTTTTCCTGTGCAGAATATGAAATAGCCAGTGAATTTAGGTTCGTTTGCACCAGAGTGTTAATATTACTGATTTGGCAATTTGACTTTCTATATTACTTAGATACTGTGAGAATATGATCAAGAGGGTAAACAACCCTTGTATATCTTGAATGAAGCTAGAAGCAATATTTGCAAGTTATAGATGCTGCAAGGAGGCTGTGTCCGCTCTTGCATAAAAATACAGGTTTTCACCTGAAAAATAAAATCATGCTTTTCATTTTAGAACTGAAATGTATACAATTACAATAAATCATTAAGGTACCCTAAAATAATCTCATTCTTACTCTTGAATAGATTAGTTAAACATTTCCTGAACTACTAAATTCTAAGGATGATTTAAATGTTTAATACCGTGGTGCATTTTTCTTTTTTAAAAAAACTTCATACAGTGAAATTGGAAAACTTATATATGACTCTTAACTAGGATTTTATTAATTTCAGGAACATAAAATTTTAAATTCATAATTCATACATGTTTTCATTAACATGAATTTTCAATACACTTATAAATTCAATATAATTCCATTCCCCCTTTATGAAATACCATCTGTATGATACAAAATTGAAATGCACAAAAAGTAAATTTCAAATCAACCTACTAAGTTGTAAATCCTGGCAGATCCTGAAGTATTTGAAGTGGGATGTCTTTTGACAAATGATAAATTAATCAGATAAAGTTTCTCAAGCCAAGACATTTAACATTCTCCCTATAAGATTCTTAAAAGTTTAAATAATACATTTTGAGACTGGATGTTCATGATTGCTTATCCAAAATTAACTGTTTATATTATTAACAGTAATCAGTAGGATTAATTCCTTGTTAAAAACATTTTTAACAATCCTTATTCTATTAAAATTGATATATAAATGTATACTGTAAGCAAATAGTATTCTATTTATAAAGACAAAGAGAATAATATTAGATAAGGATTAGTTAACATTAGTAATTAACACATAGTTTCATTTGTATTATAGTTGCAAGTAACAGTTGTGCATGAAATGCCACAATGTTTTGACCTTATTATGTTGTACATCATCATTTACAAATAATATATTTTCAACCTTTTCTGGATTTCACAGATGAAATATTCTGTTTTTTCAACCTTACCTTGGTAACCAAGATCACTCTTGCAATATCCCTTAAACACAAGTGAAGACTTCTTTCTTCCTCTGTATTAAAACTGGTATTATTCCTCTGAATTAAAGCTGGTATATAACTTTCATAATGTCTCCAAGTGTATTCATTACTGAATAGTTGCAATTGAAGCGTGTTAACTGCTATTTGAATGTTGGTAGTTACTGCTTTATTGCAAGAGAAGAATCCCAGGTGTTCTGAAGGAGACATTGGTGTGACATTCTTATGCAGATAGTTTTAATAATCATGACCAAATTGCTAATATTTAAATTTCTTGGATGAAATCTTGAAAATGGTGGTTGCTCATCTCTATTAGAAGAAACAGAATACTTAGAGTCATTTCTAGCTTGCTTAAGCTTTGAAATAACCCCTAAAATATTGTTTGTACTAATGTATCTCCTCCATTAGGTGAAAAGCAAGGAAACTGTTGATGCTCCTTGATCACTCAACATCTCCCTTGTCCACTTGTCCTTGAAGCTTATAGCACATGTATCAGATTCAAATGAGGAATCCCCAAAGAGAAGGTCAGTCAGGCTCATATTTGATGCCCTCCTGCTTAGAGACATACCATTGCCATCATTTCCAGATGTTGAAGATGAACCCCTAAATCATAATCCCTCAAACTTTTACAAAAATATGAGACTGAAAAATAGGTGAGGATTTTTTAATAGTCCAGCCAGCTCTTCTAGAGAGAATGATTCTTTAGTACTGATCAGGTCACCTAAAGAAGTCTTCAGTTGGCTTTAATTTGTTATAAACTCAGCATCTTTCAGTGGGGTGGGGCAGGGCTTAATTTTAACAGGATTTACTTGGGACTTTCTAATGTTCTCCATATCCTTCATTAGTGGAGAGATTCATCTTCCCTTTGCTTGCTTGAATCTCCTATTACCTTCACCTCTTTCTTCATACATTAAGCAGTGTTTCTCAACCTCGGCAACTTTAAGACGTGTGGACTTCAACTTGCAGAATTCCCCAATCAACATGCTGCCTGGGGAATTCTGGGAGTTGAAGTCAACACATCTTAAAGTTGCCAAGGTTGAGAAACATTGCACTACAGTTGAAGTATACACTTACTGAGATAGCCAATCCAGTATAAAATTTTATACAAATGTGAATAGTTGCCTAGATTAGAACTCTTAAGCAGAGACCATTATCTTCAAAAGAATACAAAGCAGTCAAATAAAATGCAATTAAGAGAGAAACAAGTCTTTTCTGAAGTTGTTAAGCATGTCTTGTATAGTTTAGCACCTCTCCTTTCTATTGCTAAGTATTTTTTTCCTACTTGATTCCTCTTCTACTAAGATAAACACAATACCATTTGAATATTATATGCTACCAAAGACAAATTCCTGAAAGAAATGACATTTTTATATGATATTCCTTTCTGGGAGCATTTGCAAGACTCAGAAGCATGCAAACTCTGGGGGAAAAGACTCTGTTCCTTTTATTTCTTTCTTTTTTAAACAAAATCTATATGGAAATCTCTTCACAAAATAACTTTATTCTGCTTAACAATTTTTTTGTGACTATTAAATCTAAATTGCTACCACAGGAAAGTAATTACCTTTAATTTAATAGGCACTCAAGTTGAGGATAGAGATCAGTTTGCAAATTGTTAATCAGACTCTTCTTTGCTGCCTTCATTTGGCATTAAAATAACTATTGGTTTCTACTTACTGATATTTTTTAAAAGCTCACTGAAATCCAACTATTGTAAGAATTTGCAGTGCACACTTTGTCGGTATATTTCTGATTAATTTATGCAATGGTGGGTTTTTATATTTATGGTAAAGAAGGCAGTCCATATATATATATATATATCCCTAATAACTGTAAAAATGTGAATCCCAGGCATATTTGTATAATAATATAAAATCTTCGAACACTGGGATGAATGTAAAACATCTGTTTATTATTTAAAACAATAAAAACAATAAAAGCAACTATTTACAAAACTTAAAATGACTATCTTAGCTTTCGCTGGTCCACTGCCAGTGTCATCAGAGTAAGCGTTTGGTGTGGGGAGTTTGCTTATAAACCCAGTTGACTCCGTGCTCTACCCATTGATCGTGTAATGGGTATATCCATATACTTCTTAGGTGCAGTTGATGGAAAATTCAAGCACAGCTTTCTGCTTCCTGTATGGCGCTTAGCGTATCTATTTCATTCATCACTTCGCTGAATATAAGGATACAAATGAGCTTCTTTATTATTGTTTTCTCCCAAACATTTTGCTGGGATTGCCATGTAAAACAAGTTTTTTTCAAGTTGTATTTTGAAGAACCCCAGGATTGATGGGATTCCATGAGAAACAAAGGATAAAAATCATCCAAATGCAGCCAGAGCCATCTATAACAATTTTTCAAAGGAAAAACAATGACAACCCAGTAATCAAACACTGATTTAATTGTGAAATTTAAGTGTTAATTTTTGTACAGTAAATAGGTGACTTTATACTTACCATAAGTACAGGAAATTTCTGGGTCAAAAACAGACAAATGGTGAAGTTCAAATAATTTTAAGGTATAAATTTGTACACATAAATTGCAATGAGCACAACTTTTGCTTTAATGCCAATTATCTATCACTAGAGCTTGGCCTCTCATGAGGCCTTCTGGAAATCTTTTACTGTGGCCTGAAAAAGTCTGAACACCTCTGACCTGGAAACGAGGTCTATAAAGATTTGAAAAGGAGCCATTTGTTCTATTCTTTGTTCCTATATAAATATAAACCCACTATAAATAATATAATATAATATAATATAATATAATATAATATAATATAATATAATATAATATAATATAATATAATATAATATAATATAATATAATATAATATAATATAATATAATATAATATAATAATATAATATAATATAATATAATATAATATAATATAATATAATATAATATAATATAATAAATATAATATAATATAATATAATATAATATAATATAATATAATATAATATAATATAATATAATATAATATAATATAATATAATATAATATAATAAATATAATATAATATAATAAATATAATATAATATAAATATAGACCCACATACAGAAAAGATCTTCCCTTATGATTGTTGGCTATCTGCTATGAAATGCAAAGGTGCTAATGAATTAACTATTCTAGCATAGAAATGTTTTTTTTTGTCTTTAGAAAATGAAGAAGAAAAGTCTTAAATTGACTGACTAGGCAAAATCTTTACAGTTGAACTATAAAGCTGTTGAGATGGAAACCAACCTCTTGTAAATCATTTAACTTCATTTTGAAGAACTCTTGTTGCTAAGAGATTTTTACCTTCTCCTGAGTATTGGTTAAAAGCTATACTGAATTTAATCCCATTTACTCTCTATAACAGTCATGATTAGAAGTTAAAGTTCAAAACTATCTTCAGAAACTGTTAATGTTATTGACAAATCATTCACATACGAAGGAATACACAGATGAAAGCTCTATTAGGTGAAAATACATGTGGTAGTTTTAATTCTAAAAAGAATTTTGAAAGACTGTGCATATGTATGGGTCTTTAATCTGGATACATATAATCAGTTGATATGAAAAGTCTATTTGATCCTATTCTGGGGCATGACATTGAAGTCCACAAAGAATCAGATTTAACCCAAGCCATTTGAGTGGTACAATAGTCCAATCAGACTCAATATTCAGTTCAGGAACAAGACTCTGCAATTGTAAACCAACAGGGAAAGAACACATGACTATAATCATTTTATTTTTTTTAACAGAATGGGACTAAAATTCAGCTTTCAGGCAGTATGCAGTACAGTATGCAGGATATACAATTACAGTATGTAGAAATAAATGGAAGAACTTTCAATAATAATATTTGTTGTCTATACATTATAGTAAAGAATGGAATGAAATGTTCTGCTACACTAGTTCTTATTGTGAGAAAAAAAACTAATGCAAATTTCATAGCGATATGTTGAAGAGCACTTGTACAAAGGAAAGGGGAGTTCATTTCAGTGACAGCAGTAAAATTCATTGAAGAATTATAAGAGATTAATTTATTAGACAGTCACTAAGCCAGGTCAGCTGGACCAACAACTCACAAACACTATATACCCATTCCTCATTTAATGACTACCTCAGTTAGCAGCCATTCACAATTATGACTGTAATAATTTCCCCCCCAACCAATACGCACATTAATGCCCCAAAGTTTGCACCTGACAACAACACCCTTTGGACTGAGAGTATTGCTGGCATAGTGATCTTTGTGCTCTCTCTCTCTCTCTCTCTCTCTCTCTCTCTCTCTCTCTCTCTCTCTCGTGTGTTCTCCTAGTGCAGAGGTGTCAAACTGCCGGCCCATGGGCCGGACGCATCACCAGGAACCTGTGCCAACCCCATTGCCGGCAATGGGGAAAAAGCTCCAATACGTTGCGCGACATCACATGACATTGCGAGTTTGACATGTCTGTCCTAGTGTGACCATTTTGTTTAATGACCTCATAGTTGGAACAGAACTCAGTCACTACACAAAGAGTAGATGTGCTAAAATTCAAAAAGAGACTTTAGACTCCCAGTCAGATAGAGGGTTGTATAGCTGCCTGGTCTTTTACTCTCCCCTTTTTTTCTCCTGAATGTTAACAGTACAACTGAATTTGAGGTAAGTTATGCTAATTTAACAGACTTGAACTGATTAAGTACATTTTAGCCTCTTTCCCTTCCTAAAATATGCTTAGAAAACAGAAGACAAGAAGTTGCATCCTCAGTAAATAAAACTCAACATGTTTTATAGAACTAGTTTCATCAGTAAATCTCTTGATAAATAACATGCTTTTAGTTTTTGATGCCCAGTTGAAAAAAACCCCATATTTGTATTTCTAAAAATATGAATGTGGATGCGGCTAAGGAAGAAATTCCTTTCAAGATCATATTGAAATTTCAGTCTTTGAGACAAAGATAATATTGAGTCAAGTATTTGTTAAATTTCAGGATAGCTACATTTGCTCAGGGAGAGTTTCTGACTATGTAAGCTATTATTTAACATAAATAATTATATTGAAACAAAGAAGACTATTTATATTTCCTTTTCAGATCCGACATCCAAATATTTGAGAAAAGAGAGAAATGTTTGTAGATTTAAAAAAAGAAAACTTCCTCTCATCCTGTATCACTCACAATGAAAATCCTATGACAGGGGTGTCAAACTGCCAGCCCGCGGGCCGGACGCATCACCAGGAAACCGCTCCCACCCCATTGCCAGCAATGGGGAAAAACCTCCGATACGTTGCGCGATGTCACGTGAAGTCGCGAGTTTGACATATCTGTCCTATGAGATATAGTTGCAATTCTGCCAAATACATCAGATTTATCATCTGAGATCATGAACAAAATTCATAGTGAATAAACCATTCTGTGCTCCTTGCATTTATTTGTATGGTTTGTATCTGTCTTTTGTTCAGGAACTTAAGTGGCTTATGCAGCACTCCCTCCTCCCAGTTTATTTATTTATTTTGCTGCACAACAAAATCCCTATGAAGTAAGTTGGGCTGAGGAAAGTGGCTGGTCCAAAGTCATCTAGTGGCTGAGGATGAACATTAACCTAGGATTCCCGGGTGCTTTAACCTCTACACCAGGGGTCTTCAAACTTGGCCCTTTTATGACTTGTGGACTTCAATTCCCAGAATTCCTCAGCCAGCATGCCTGGCTGAGGAATTCTGGGAGTTGAAGTCCACAAGTCATAAAAGGGCCAAGTTTGAAGACCCCTGCTCTACACCCATACCGGCTTTCTTCTTCCCGTTGAGACTGCTGCTATTAAGTACCAGTAAAATCATCCAGAACCTTCAGCCACATTGAAGGTTAGTGTTCTCAGGTGCATGGTAGGTCATCCTTTTGATTATTTAGCCAATCATAAAATGACTAAAAGACAAGGCTTCTAAATAATCCCTTTTCAGTATATTTCATTCCTTTCTTTTATGTGAAAAGACAGAAACTATGGCTAGCGCCATCACAAGAAAGAAAATTTCTTAAAAATTCTGAGAGTCATGAAAACACTGGCTAAAACTGCCAGTGACAGCATCAGACACAATTACTGTACATTTGGAACTGTGCGTCATGAGAAAATAGTTTCCAAATAGCTAGCAATTTCAAAAATACAAATTGTGGTTTGAGATGTATAATTGACAGCTATGGATATCACAATGATGCTAAGCTAAACTAAGTGAAAGTAAAATGGATCAGTTGCCTTCCTTTATGGAACATAATTTTGTAGGGTTTTAAATTTTTCTAAAAAAAAAAGAAGTAAAAAATTATTAAGCTTCTGAATCATTGTTCTCTAAACTTTGATCACTTGCTAACAACTGTTCAAAGCTGAGTTTCATTGGTCTTCTTCCATGTATTTGGAATAATGAGACTGCTGGCAGCTTCTGCCAAACCACGACTGATGATCATAACATTATGGGATAGGTCAAGGAAGTTCGTTTCTCCTTGGAGTCAGGGAGTTTTAAAAATAGGCTCAACACATTTATTTTATCTTTCTTTCTGATGTGAAAATCATACCACTTTAAGTTGGCGGTTTGCTGAATGAACAGGGTATTAACATTGAAAGGGAGGCATTGTTTTATATTGTTGTTGTTTTTTTAATCATATTGCTGCAAGGATGGAAATGAAACCACTGGTGCAGAAATTTAATTTTAGACTTAGTAATTAGTAATTTTTGTTTAAAAAATCTATACATTTTGAAAGTATTTAGGGTTTAATTGATTTATGTAGGCTCTTTGTAGACAATATCTTATATTACTTTAGTCATGTGAAGAACAGGATTAACATTTCTTTACATCTCCATGTTGGCTTTCTTTGCCAATTCCGAGCTTGCACCGTTTCTTTTTTTAAAGTCTCCAATCACAACTACAGAAACAAAATTGGAGTATGTTCCTGCTGTTCTGTGCTGTTAAACACATCGATTCGGAATAAGTATAATTTTATCCCAGAAAAGGAAAATATATTTGTTAGATAAAAATAGTAAATTGTGGATTGGTAAACCATAAAAATGCCTGACTCTCTCCTTATGGTATGTCTGTTGATCTATCTGTCCTATGTCTTTGAGACAGTGATGACACCTGACAACTGACAGGAAGACTCCCTGCAGGTTTCTTGGCAAGATTTCAGAAATGAAAATTGGTTTTGAAACTGATTTGTCATTCCTAGGGATGAGAGAAAGTGACTCGCCCAAAGTCACCCAGCTGGCTTTGTGCCTAAGGCAGAACTAGAACACATGGTTCTTAATCTATGCCTTAAACCACCGGTCCCCAATCTTTGCGGCTTGGTGGCCTGGCTGGTGGGGGAGAGGGGAACTGAGCCACATGAGCAGCAGACTGGTGCGCATGCATGCGCAGCTCCACTCACACAAGAAAGAAGAGAAGTCTTTGGAGTGCGCTTTTGCGCTCCTTCAGGTTTCTCTGCACCAAAAGCTTTTGAAAAGGGATGGAAGGACTGAAGCAGCATCAGATCTCTCCCCTGAGACCTTTCATCCATTTGCAAAAGCTTTTGGCACGGAGAAGATAAGCCTTTGGAAATGAGGTCTCATGCTCCTTTAGACTCATTGAGTCTGCCTGATTCTCCAAAAGTGGATCTGGTGTCCTGTGCAGGCAGCCTTGGTGAGTCAGTGAAGCTGAACAGGGCACGCTCGTCTGAATCAGCCTCTGCTTTCACTGCTCTGCTTTTGGAGCATCAGGAACAGATGGCTTAGTGAAGCGAATTTGGGGGGGAGGGGAACTGGGCCATGAGAGCAGCGGGGTGGTGCACATGAATGTGCACGCAGCTCCACTCACACAAGAGAGAAGAGAAGCTTTTGGGGCACAGCTCGCACAAGTGGAGCTGCCTGCGCATGCACACTGGCCTGCTTCTCACGTGGCCCGGTTCTGAATAGGCCACAGCCCGATAGTGGGCCACGGCCCAGGGGTTGGGGACCCCTGACTTAAACTACCAGAACAAACTGGTCCTCTCTCTGCAACTATTACAAGTTTTTAAAATAAGAGAATATAATGCGGTAGAGTTGTCTGACTCTCAGGGCTTGGAGGTCTGCTACATTACCATCCACTAAATTTGCAAAACAACTCACAACACACTTTGTGTCAATTAATGGTGACTTTCAAATATATCAGGGCACTAGGATTTCTGGCCAAGCTAAAGTTCCTGTGTTAGGTGAGGAGGACTAACTTGTCTACATTGTGAAAATGTTCCAAACAATTTATTCTGTATTGCAGAGAAGCCTCCAACAGTACAATATAGAGGTGTGTTTTTCATTTGCAGTTAGAATCTGTTTCTTAAGCAGGAGGAAACAAATAAATCTCATAAGGCTTTAAAAACATAATATTATTCCTTTACAATTTCTGCTAATGGCCAAGGATATGCCTGTATAGGATATAATCCTCATGTAGATTAACATTAAAATTATATACCTGACTGGAGCATTTCTCCTATTGAAAAATGGACTTTTGGAAATGCTGCAAAGGGATTAAGGGATTGAGAAAGTCCTTCAAAAAACCATGTCATTAGGGAGCATAAAATCAGGGCAACCAGATCAAAACTACAGAAATATGTGTGTCATTTAGAGGTGGCCAGATTTTTGCAGTCCAGATTGGTTAGCCCAAAGAAAATCTTTCTCGGACTCACTTCAGACAGAGTAAAATTGAAAACATTTATGGTGGAATGCACCTTCTGGGAATCCAGACTATATTCCACCAACATTTCAGAAAGTTGTTTCCTAACTTTCAATAGTTAAATTGTGAAAGGACCCAAGGTGTATATTAAACTTCCTGTTTTTGAAATAAATTTTCTATCTTCTCTCTCATCTGTAGCACCCTAACACGCCACTTGAACCTTTTCCAGAGGGACTTTTAACTCACTGGATCTGAGTTATGTAATACTTACTGGTTGTTGTATTTGGCAGAAGAAATTTGATCTGCTCACAGTGTTGTTTCTACTGGCAGAATAACAGCATTGGACATCCTCTTTGAATACAAAAATTAGAAACGATCCTCTGTAACCCTAAGGCTGAGAGAGAACAACTTTCCTAAAACCATTTAATGAGTTCACGGTAGAAATGAGATTAGAAGAGAAGACTTCCTGTAACATAGCTAGTTTCTAAGTCTCTAAGCCTCATCTTTATTCTTTCTTTGTTACTATAATTGTAATTCATAAAATCTGGTAGGAGAATTTTTTGACACACAGTGTATTACTCCTTTCATAGCTTCTTCTTCTCCAATTGAATCAATCATATATTTCTGCAGAATCTTGGAAGTAATGGATATGATGATGCCTCTGTCCAATGTTACTGGGATGAATTTACAATTTCTGAATGCAGTTTGGCAGGTACTATTGCTAAGTGGTGGGATTCAAATGTGAACAACCGGTTCTCTGTGTGGATACCACTTCCAGAAGTCCATTCTGGACCCGGGCAACAAAAGATTAGCTACTGGTTCTGCTGAACTGGTGCGAACTGGCTGAATCTCACCAGTGATTGAGCCCCAGGGTGAAAGTGATTGGGCTGCATCCAGGCCAAGCCATTTTTTAATAGATTCACTAAAATCAACGGGCTTAGGTTAGTCAAGTTGTATAAATTTCAATAGAGTCTGCTCTATAGAGAACTTAAATTTGGATATAGCCCATTATGTTAAAGGCCAATAAAGCAGTGATTTTTCTTCACATTATGACAGCTACAGTATCTGCTATAAGCACTTGGCTAATCAATGAATCTTGCCAATGGGATAAGCAATAAATATTTTCTTAAGTTTTAACCAGTGACCAGCGCTGCATTTAATTTTCACCATTCCCTGATATGACAACAAACTCATCAAACACTGCAATTAGATGAAACAATATTGACCTCTAACATGGGAATGTGTTCCCAAATAGCTATTGCAGCTAATGAATCCTGCTCCAGATAATTATTTCTTTTGCAAAACCCTTTTTCTATGTTATTATTGAATTACTAAGCCAAACAATGATGTTTATTTTTTTCTTTTCTCCAATAACAAAATTGATTTTCTCAAATAAAACAATCAATCATTCTTCACTTTGCATCAAGGAAGAAAAACAATTATTCCCAGTGAAGCATGAGGTTCAAAATTGCACAGTTGGTTTCCGTTTCTAAGAGTATGAACGAGGGAACGAGATTCATATTTGCTTGATTTCCACTATTGATTTTCATACATATCATTCATAACTTATTAATACTTAGGATTAATTTTCTTAGCTAAATGGTATTTCACCAGCCCAGTTCTTTTATTACACACTACTATATAGTTTGAAAAGCAAACTAAGGTGCTGGACTGAAAAAATGAAAGTTATAAATTGTGATCCTCCCTTAGGCATGAAGGTTGACTAGGTGACTTTGAGTTAGTCATTGTCAGTCCAACTCACTTCACAGGATTCTCATTGGAGGAAAAATTTACAATGACCTATAAATACATATGTTTCCCAGAGGCTTCTACTTTAATTTTAGGTATTGAGAAGAACACGAGGACAAGAGAACTGTGGTTCAGTGGTACACATGGTCACTCTGATGCAAGCCATGGTGTTCTCCACTGAGACCTAATTCCAAGAAAATGCACATATGATTATAGTTCTGATTTGTGATGACTAGCACCTCAAATGTGCATTTGTAATAGGATGTTCCAAGAAAACCAAAGTTATCCTTCTTATTTCAATGGATCTGCTCTCCTAATAGAGTCATTGGATATGCTTTCAGTTGTCAAAAAGAGTTTTAATTGAATATTTATAAACCAAATTGATTGTTCTTTTAAATGGATACAACCCACTTATGTGAAAAATAAAATAACAGACCATCAAAGTGGACCACTCGGTCCTCCTTATTCTGCTCTATACTTATATTTCTGCTCTTTCTCATCAGTTTCCATTCAACCTGTGGCATCACTTCTGGAAGGTCTGCTTACAATTATCTTACCCCAGGAAAAGATTTTATCTGAATTCTGGACAAGCACATCCTTTCCACTTCTGTTACCCACTCTTATTTGGCAGTCAGTCTGTTCTTTTCTCAGCTTGATGTTTAAAGATTTCCTCCAAATAACAGAATAAATGCTGTCCTTGATGAAGCAGCCCTGAAATATTCCCTTGAGTTACTGGATTCCCAAGTGGTTTGCCATGTAACATAGGGCAGAAGCAACTTAGTTATTAACTGCAAATATGCCCAACATCTTGCACATTCTTACTGAAAGTATTAAACAAACTTCTATTGGAACATTAATATTTCTTTTTTCCCATGCACCATGCACATAACACATCCAAATCTCTATTTTTAGTATCAATATTTTTTGTAACAATAGCCAGTCTCTTGCTGGTCACATCCACCCAACCCTCTAGAGCAGGGGTGTCAAACTTGCAACATCACGTGATGCGTCACAACATATCGTGACTTTTTCTCCATTGCCGGCAACGGGATGGGTGCAGTTTCGGCATGACACATCCGGCCCACGGGCCGGCAGTTTGACACCCCTGCTCTAGAGTGGGAGAAGCAAGGAATGTTGTGGGTCTTGTCCCCTAAGGAGATACATTTGGCAGGACTCAGAAGAAGAGCCTTCTCCGTGGTGGCTTCCTCCCCCTGGAACATCATCCCTCCAGAAATTAGACTGGACCCCATTCTGACATTTTTTTGGAAGGCCCTGAAGATGTGGTTCTGCCAGTGGTCCTGGGGAACTCAGAGCAGGATGGAGCCCATTAAATGGCTGGTATGAGTGTATGTTGTTACTGGGGAAGGGAGGTGGGGATTATTATTTTATTGTTACTTCAATGTGAGTGAGTAGGCGGCAATATAAAATTTCCAAATAAATAAAAAAATAACTTTTAGTAACAGTTATTTCCTTACTTTTAATTTTGCATCTTTAAATTTATTTTGGGGGGAGAGAGACAGAGACACAGAGAGAGAGACAGAGACACAGAGAGAGAGACAGAGAGACAGAGAGACAGAGAGACAGAGAGAGACAAAGACACACACACACAGAGAGAGACACACACACAGAGAGAAAGAGAGAGATTTGTTTGACTGTTAAGCTCCTAGCAGTTTACCTTTAAACAGTGGTGTGTTGGAGCCAGGTTCGTACTGGCTTGTGGAAGTGAACTGTTAAATTTTCAGTAATTTTGTGAGCCAGTTCAGAAAAGACTGAGTCACAATGCCCAGTGCTCTGATCAGCTGTTTGCCAGTTTGTGGTGTGGCAGAGGCAATGGAGCTAGTTCTCATATGCCTATTAGCACACCACTGTCTTTAAAACATACTAGACCAGAGGTCCTCAACCTTGGCAACTTCAAGACTTGTGGACTTC
This sequence comes from Azemiops feae, assembly GCA_023970755.1. Lineage (NCBI taxonomy): Eukaryota > Metazoa > Chordata > Lepidosauria > Squamata > Viperidae > Azemiops > Azemiops feae. The sequence goes on from JALGBA010000099.1 coordinate 2,938,687, forward strand.
AACTCCCAGAATTCCTCAGCCAGCAAAGCTGGCTGAGGAATTCTGGGAGTTGAGGCCCACAAGTCTTAAAGTTGCCGAGGTTAAGGACCCCTGTACTAGACTAGACCCAGGTGGGGTCATTGGTTCAGAGATATTTCCTTACCTAAATAGAGAAACATAATGATCACAGGCGGGCAAAGAAATCATTAGGAGTGGGAGGAACTACTGGTTTTCCTTGTGGGAATCTGTTAGGGAGGATCAAAAACCTCCCTCCCTCCCTGAGTTAAGTTTAATCTATTACATACTTAACAGAAAACTAGCCATTTGGTAAATTAGCTTGCTTTACTGGCTGCTACCAATTTATGAAATATAGGAAACTCTTATTGCCTAGTGAATCCTGATTCTTTTCTATCATTCAACTAAGTTTAAAATTAAAAATGATAGCATGCATACATGCATACCAATGCATGTTCATGTCATAAAAAGGTATAGTTTACTGGAACATTGTGCTGATTTATATTGATCTGATTGAATCCGCTCATTCTATATCAGCTAACAACTTGCATTTCTCAGCCCTTAGTTTGCTTAATGTTACCTTTTGAACTTGTATAAATAGTTGCACTCATACTAAAGAATGTAATTATTCTCTTAATGATATGGTTGGCTTAATAAAACACATCACCTTACAACTCATGTGTAATATCAAGGACATTACTGGAAGTTTTTAAGAAGAGACTGGACAGCCATCTGTCTGAAATGGTATAGGGTTTCCTGCCTGAGCAGGGGGTTGGACTAGATGACCTCCAAAGGTACCTTCCAACTGTTATTATTATTATTATTATTATTATTATTATTATTATTATTATTATTATTATTATTATTATTATTATTATTATTATTATTATTATTATTATTATTATTATTATCAGAAAAATGCAAGGTAAGATGCTGTGATTTGTTTCGTATGCGCATAACCATTTGGCACTCATGTTTTGTTAGTTGTGTTGTTTAACAAACCAATCAGTTTGTTTGATGGAATACCTAGGTCTGGCATGCTGCTTGTGCATTGATAAACCTGGTATTCTGCTATTCCAGAAAGTGCTGAATTCTGTTATAAACTGTAACCCTTGAGAATACTTGTCTGAACTGCCTTCGTTTCATCAGTGTCATTCTGTAATGCTGTTTTTAATAGATTTATTTATTTCCTGTTGTCTTTATTGGGTTTATTTATTTGTTAAGTTTGTAAATTTTTGTTTCTGATTCTGTGTGAACCTCTTTGGAAGTCTTTTAATCTGAAGATGGAGGAAGGGAGAGTGGAATGAAGGACAGAAGAGTTATAATTAAAAGAAATAGCACCACTAACGAATTGTTGAAAAATCAAAGCGCTCTGTAGCCTAGCGCATTAAATTGTCGCATTAAAAAAATCTGGTTTGCATACAATTTTGGAGTTGTCATATTTTAAGAACCATCACTGTCAGAGTTTTTAATTTATTCTCATTTTATTTTGGGGAATGCTAGTGGTGAATTATATTGAGTTGTTGTAACATGCTTTGAGGACCTATACCAGCATGAAACCTGGGGACACCAATGTATTTGTGAACTTCTTGGATATTGAAGGCTCCCTGCCCAACTGAAGGAAATTCTTTATAGGTTAAAAGATTATTTTAATTAAAAACAACCCCCCCTTCTCCTAGAAACTAGAATATTTCAAAGTGTCAGTCTTTAGCACCATTTTTACTTCCAAAAATGTCCCTAGGCCTCACATGCTTTCAATAAGCTATCTCAGAAAAGAAAAATGACAGCTTACTGCAACTAAATGCTTTAGATGCAAGGCCATCTGGCCAGAGGAATATAGTAGGAAGGAAGGAAATTAAGTAGAGAAGGTCATGTGTCTTGGGGGCTAGTGGGAGTGTAAGATAAGTAGTCCAAGGTTGTGCTTAATGGCTATTTGTGCCACTCAATAGCTATTTTTTTAAAAATGAAAAAGCTGCGGCAGCTATTTTGTGAGAGCACCTATATTGTTCTTAACAATCCCAAAGATTGGGGACCTGTGGCATGAGTCCTGAAAAACAGAGAAACAAATTCAAATAGCAGATATAATAAATATAGATATACTTTTGCTTGTCTGCAGGGCTGTAAATCATTAATAACAGTTCAACAGAGAGGTTTTTTTTGTTTTGTTTTGTTGCTGATTGCTGAGCATCTACTGCTTGTTCAGATTGCAGGTATGATTGCTTATATAAAAAGGTGTCTTTATGTAACTTTCTGATTGTGAAATTCTACAAATGTTCCAGCTAATTCAGTTCAGAGGTATTCAGCTATGTACAAGCATCAAACAATTTAACATAGTAGAAGTTTTGAGCCCGCTGTGTTCTTGATGTACTGAGCATGAAAGCTGTCTCAGATACAAATAAATCTTGGAACAATCAAAAAAAAAAAAAAAGCACTTGCCCTTCTGTAGCTTGATAGTAATAATATCTATTTTAATCTACCCTTGCCCGAGATATTTGCTAGTAATGCTTAAAAAAACCTGTGCCTTGCTTATATAAGTAAATATAGATTTCACACTTCAAATGGAATTTTTCATTTCATTGGCCTAACATTTATATTCTTGTTTATTGTGGACTATTGCTTTAGCTGCTTATTTTAATTCTTTGTCTCTTCTCCTGACAACAAATATCAATTTAATCTTTCTTTAAGCTTCTCAAAAAATATTGGTTTTTCTTAGTGACTCCACAGAGAACACTAATAGCCACAGGGACTTTATCTTTAACTGCAGTCTGAAGCCAATGGGATGCTGTTTCCCACTGAAGTTCCTTATACCATGTCTTCTTTGAGTCTGCCTTTTTGTTTCTCAGTAACCACATCCAAGATGGTGCTGAGTGATTATTCCCAGAACTAGAAGTCTAATAAGAGAAATACTGACTGGTGAAGAACTGAGATATGGAAATGACTTCTGAGAGTCTGGAAAGCTTCAGGCAAGCTAACGTCCGACACATCCTTTCCCTGATCTTGGGACAGCTTCAGTTCAAAAGCAGTTCTGGACATCATTGATCCTGTGCTGGTGGTTGTGTTCAAAAGTTGAACCTTTCTCTTTGGAGCTCAGCTGTAGGATATTTGAAATTGCACTCAAAGCAGTGTTTTCTTTGAAAGTCTATGCCTCGGCGGGACTTGTTTGGAGTCCATTTCCTCATTTTCGCACCGCCGCCTCGTTCCAAGACTTCACCTACCTTTGTAAGTCTTTTGACTAGCTTGATGTTTGGCTGCTGTTAGAAACTTCCTAGATTTGTATTCCCTTGTATACTACCACCAGACAGATAGACATGAAGGAAGGATGCCTGGGGCAGGGAGAGTGTTGCAAAGCATGGGTATATGGGAATCTTTATTTTTCAGGCCCTACAGCTGTTGGAGAAAAATAGTGCTTGTTTGTCTTTTTTAGTGTTGCAGAGCTGCTGGAAGAAAACAATCACAGATTAACTCAAACGGCTTTTGCAGGACTTGGGGAGTGGAAATAGTGGTAGCACAGAGTGAGCTTACTAATGTATAGCAACAATGTCTATGGTATGGTGGACAGGCTTATATTGGCATTAAAAGGAACCCATGGTCTACTCTGGAGTACTGTATAACCCTAAGCCAACCCTGTCAACAGGGTTGAAGATTACTGAAGATTACTGAATGAAAAAGAATTAGGGCAGTTTTGCACTTTCTGCTTGGCCATTGCCAGCATGGTCCACCTGAGTGCAGGAATGGGTGATATTCCTCTTTCTCTATTACATATGCAACAGGTGTTTGAAGAAGTGTGGCACAAGACATGGAATATGGAGATTCTGCTCTTCCGAACAGTGTTCCAAACAGGAACAACGACCACACAAATCACAATTCCCTACTTCTCTTTATTGTTTCTTATAAAAATCAAAACGGAATCTATTTTCCATAATATTTGTTATTTATTATTAATTGCAAAATCGTATTGTAAATGTTACAATATTCCAATTTTATCTGAACCCCTTAGTCGGTTTATAACTTTCTAAGATCCAAATCATGTTTACTTTTTGCTATTTATTTCAAATTCTTTAAATCCCCATTGCCAGCTGACTGCAATCCAGATTAGCATCAATTAATCAATCAGAGTAGAGCTGGAAGGGACCTTGGAAGTCTTCTAGTTCAACCCCCTGCTCAAGCAGGAGACCCTATATCATTTCAGACAAGTGAATGTCCAGTCTCTTCTTAAGAACCTCCAGTCATGAAGCACCTACAACTTCTGATGGCAAGCTGTTCCACTGGTTAATTGTCCTCACTGTTATCTGAAATGGATTTAAGAAACTGGTGAGCGCTGCATCAGACACAAGCAGCTTAGGCAGCAGGGCAGACATGCCCTAATGACATGTCTCTGTATTAGTAGTGTTTCTACTAAACCAAGGTCACTGGATATGTATCCTGAAAAAGCTATAATTAAGTGCCAGACATACACAAAGAGGTACAGAGTTGGAAAATCAATAGAGGTCTTGTCCTGCTGCTCCTACCCCTTCCCTCCATTTTTCTTCTTTCCTTTTTGGGGAAAAAAAAATCATGTGAAGCACATTTGCAGTTTAAATGCAATTTGACCCTGTAAAATAATTCTTGTCTCCCTTATTGCTACCAAGTGTTCCTGAAGCCAGCTTAAATATACTGGAGTCTAGGTTGCTATGAGCCAGTTTGTGGTTGATCTGTACTTTGGCCACAGCAGACCCTAAAGGACCATTCCCCCTGCTTCTTGCTCTTTCCATCTTGCCAAGCAGGCAAGTTAAGTTAGCTCTCCCAGTCCTGCCTTCTGCTTTCAGGTACTGTTTCCTTCCTGCTTTCCAGATGGAAAGCAAAACAGCTGAGCTCCTGAATGCAACCACATCTTAATCTCACATTCTCCCCATTGGCTCTAATACAGATCCTTTCTTTTCACTCCCAACCATAATATAGCACTGTTGTCCTGATGCTGCAATAATAATTAAAGGTACAGGTTGTTTCTTCATTCCATTTTGAAGCCATAGAAGCTTTCCAGCAAAACCCTGATTATTCAGTTTCACAGAAGAAATAACATTGATTAAAACTTTGTAGCTTTGATCCAGCACGGCTACATTAAAATTTAAATGTTTCTTCCTTCTCTTCACATTATAGCACATTAATATAGTATAATTATTAATATTTCATGCTTTAATCCAAGGGTCCCCAAACTGTCCCCGGCATGTCAGAAATCGTGCCATGCAAACAAGCGAAGGCCCATTGATGGGATGCAGGCAACACAGGAAACTACGCCACCTCCGGTCCACGGAAAAACCTCTCTCCACTGAACCGGTCCCTGGTGCCCAAAAGGTTGGGAGCCACTGCTCTAAACCATATTTCTCAACTTCAGAAACTTCAAGATGTGGCCATTCTGTCTGGGGAAATCTGGCAATTGAAATCCACATATCTTGAAGTTGCTTATGTTATGGCAACTCTTGCTATCTCTCAAGTGCCGACCTTCTTCATCCACTTGTGACACTAACTGAAACACATTTACCTAGAGTATGAAGAATATTTATTTATTGGTTAAATTTATTTGCCTGCCATCTCACCACAGACGACTCTCCTTTAATTTATTTCCTTTAATTCCTTCAATTCCTCCTCCTTTATCTCAGATCCTTCCGTCCTTCCAAAGGTATATATTGTTTATGTACCAAATTATTTAACTTTCTGATATGCTAAAAACTTATCTTCTGCTTGAATCTGTTCCAAATCCCACTACAGATGCCACATATCAGAGTGTGAAAAAAGGGGTCAGGAACTTTTCAGAAACTCATACTGTTCTGCTCCAAACTACATAGTGTTATCTATTTTTGCAGTAGTTTTCAAGTAAACAATTTCTTGTTATTCCTAATACAAATAGCTTAACTTAAACTAAATTTCTATACAGTATAGACATTTATATATAAAGCTTTTTAAGTTCCTAAACTGTCTCCCTCTCTCCCTTCCTCCATGATTCATACGGATGTTGGTTATCAGAAATTTGATGTGTTTATTAGCCAGTCTGAGTTTTTTCATGTTTAGCCTACAGCCTTATTTCAAGAAAGGGGTGCATGAGAGGCTGGTGTGCCCTAAGTGAGACTGAATTGTAAATTGATGTTAATGTTCAAGGATTTGTGTACTTGCCAAAATCAAGCACAATGTCTTATAGGTACCTAGATGCTTCTTGTGTAACAGACAGGCATGTCTGTCTTTTAGTATATATATATATATGTTTTCTGAGGTTTTCACGGGTTTTCAACGGATTCCAAAGAAATAAGATTACCAACCTAATCCAAAAAGAAACCCCCATTAAAATCCAAGACAGAGAACAAGAAAACGGCAAAGCCCTCCTCCCATACATAAAAGACACCACAGACAGAATCAGCAAGATCCTCCACAAACACAACATCAAGACAGCATTCTGCACAAACCGAAAAATATCCACCATCCTAAGAAACCCCAAAGACAAAATTGAGTTAGAAAATCAAGGAGTATATGAAATCCCATGCACCGCCTGCCCCACCACATACATCGGACAAACCAACAGAAGAATAAGTGCACGCATTGAAGAACACAAGAACTCAGTCAGAAAAGAGGAACCAACTTCTTCCCTGGTCCAACACCTTAAAGCCACAGGACATAAAATTGACTTTAAAAATACCAGAACTATCGCCAAAACTGAACACTTTAACAACAGAATAATCAGAGAAGCCATCGAGATAGAAAAACGCCCACACAGCATGAATAAACGAGATGATACCTCCTGCCTACCAGCCATTTGGAAACCCACCCTTATTGACAAACGAGTCCCTAACACAAAGAATGACACTAGACCCACACTCACGAAAACCACACAGGATGTCACCACCACACATCCACGCAAAAAGCAAACCCAAACCCACACCGATGATGAGGCACGACCACAAACCAGAAACCAGACCACAGCTGCATCATTAGCCATTTCAAACCCCTCCAATCCATACATGAAGCAAACTGACACCCACCTTGATGATATGGCACGACCACGAACGCGAAGCCAAACAACAGCAATGCAGCTCTCCATCTCAAATCCTGCTGCAACTCAGACTAATCCGAGCACAACAAAGCCCCCACCCAAACAGAACACACCCCCATCCAGTCAGAGCACAGCCAAGCCCCTAACCAATCAGAACACACCTCCACCCAATCAGAACACAGCCAAGCTCCCACCCAATCAGTTCATACCCCCACTGGCAGTTAAAAGGAAGAAACAGCTGCGATCACACATTGCTCCTTAGAGGACATCTGTAGTTTGGTGGATGAAAGCTAAGTGCTCTTTTATCTACAGGCCTGTTTATATTAAACAGCCTTGTTTATTTTTATCCTGGTTTCGCTTTTTTCTTGTAAGAATTTTATCAACATATATATATATGTTTAGTATATATATATATACTAAAAGGTGTATATATATATAAACACCTGCACTCCACACCGATATATATATATATCGATATATATATATATATATATATTGCTAACAAAGAATTAAGGGGGACTGGGATAGCTATTTCGAGCTGATTAGCTCTCATCAGCCAGCCATACCCTTCTGAGATTCGAACCTGGGCTGCTTGCACGTTAGGCAGCTGTGTTGACCCTAAGCCACAGGCTCTTTCTTACTTTGTCAGCTGTATCAGGGAGGGAAGAGACCAGGGGAGGAGATTTATCTTGAGTGTTTTTTTGATGCACCCTGTCGGCCCAAATATGGGAGGAAGAAATTTTTGCCTGTATCAGCTCAATCTATATATATATCTCGGTGTGGAGTGGAGGTGCTGTGTGAATCCAGCACAGTTGGGGGAAGAATTTGCAACTGAGAGCCCAGCAGGAGCAAGGAAGATCAGAAAAGGAAGTCTGCAGAGTGAACTGAATGGTGCAAAAGACAGAAGCTTTTGGGAAATACTGATTGGGAGTCAGAGTGGAAGGCTTGTTTAAAAGGCTAGAATTCCAAAAAGAAATAATTGTTTTTTCCTCTTTTCCTCCATAACTTCAAGATAAAAGCAAGCCTAAGATGTGAATACTGAAACTGCCTAACAAAATGAATATGACAAGTTGCAATAAGAAACACCTGTGTTACTTAAGGAGTGAGCCGGTTAAGGAAGTGTAAAAAGCTCCCTACAGAAATGTCTCTCTAGTTTGTTAAGTAAAGCTGCTGTATATAATAGCAATAACCACAACTTATTTACTTGTAAAACATTGTAACCACAGATATCACTGTAGTTTGACAAGAAGGGGGTGTTTGTATATGTATGTTTGGAAAAGTCCTGTCTCTTTTCCTATCTTCCAACAAGTTTCAAAGATAATACAATGTCTACAACAATATTTTGAAATATTCTTTTCCGCATATATTGCAGAGATGTGGGGAGGGGGAGGGGAAGCACAGAAGCCTTCAGATGGCCCAGCCAAGTTGTGCAGAATAAAATTTAAATTTAAAAAAACGTTTTTTAAAAATTAAAAATGTTTCTTTAAAAAAATCTGATAAACTCTAAATATTGACATCCACCCACTCTCTGATTACTTCATATTCTAAGTTGGCAGGCTTGTTGTCATGGTTAATTAATAATGAATGAAAGCCAACATACGTGTCACAGGATAATGTTGCAGAATCCAATCTGCTTTCGAACTCACCCTCAGGGAACTTCTCAAAGCACACACTCTGCGAGAGAGAAATTCCCTGAGGATGGACTCCAACACAAATCTGAAAGCTTGGAAGACTAAACCTCTGGGTTGGTCCTGGTGACCAACCCAGGTTGGATCCTGCTTAATTAATAATGTTAACATCTGTTGGGAATGGTATGTTAGGCATTTCCATACACCTTGGAAGATGATTCAATCCTATCTGATTGCATGACATTAGTTGAAGAACTGCATTTTTAAATTTTTGGTTCTGCAGCATTTCTCTAACTCTAGAGCACGGGTGTCAAACTCGCCACATCATGTGATGTGTCGCGACGTGTCGCGACTCTTTTTGCATTGCCGGCAATGGGGTGGGCACGGTTTCGGTATGATGAAACCAGCCCGCGGGCCGGCAGTTTGACACCCCTGTTCTAGAGGAATGCTGAAGTATTTTTTCTTCAACTCTATGGCAGACCTAAGCTTGCAGAGAACATATATTCTCATGGTGGAAATGTCTGCCTTTGTCATATATTGGTGGACAGTTTGGCTTAAGTAAGCCCTAACTCTTTCCAACCCCACAAAAAGTCTTGGTGTCCTGTTCATAGAGCCTAAAATATGCTTTGATTTCTATCAAGCACTCCTGCAACCATTGTTTGAGGGAAAGGAAGGATCCAGCCATGGTCTGAAGCTTCCTAAAAATAAATTGTCTAAAATCAGAAGAGGTTCATGGTTTTCCAATTAGGATCCCTGACCCTAACACTAGCCCTAACCCTAACCCTACCCTAATCACAATGAGCCTGTTAAAATAACAACAACAACAAAATTCAGCAATGGGAACTCAGAATGCTAGATTACCAGAAATGGAGGCTGGGGATGTGTATGTGATCTGCAGACCATGGATAGTCAAACTGTAGGGGAATAACAAGCACACCATCTCAGGCATGTTCATGCAATGAATATGTTCACTCGGTATAACAGGTGACAAAGATAGATGAGTATTCAGCAAGGAAGCAGGATTATGAGGTGAGGAAAAGAAACAAAAAGATCATATGACAAAGAGCAAATCAATCTATTTTTAAAAGTAGCAGAATAAAACTCTCCTCTGACTTTGGAGAGGTCAAACTGTCTAGCGTGTACTTCTCTACTGCAATTTTTATAGAGATACTCATGAATTTTATTTAGCACCTATCTTCCAGCAGTTTCAAGAGAGAACAAGTGAATTTTATACCTAACTTCTTTTATCAAATACCAGGGAAGAAAAAGCTAGGAACACTGCCATAATTTGAGTGGGTGCAGTGAAAATGAGATGACAGTTGACTTCACTGGATTTATCTTTCATTTTATTGTTGTATACTTTCCTGGCTGGATTGTGGCACATTTCTCTTGTTTTTCTGTTCTACTGTTTTGGATGAGGGTCTGAAGCTTAAATATATAAATAAAGATTTGATTTGAACCTTTCCCTAACAAATTCTGGCAAAAATCTGAATGTTCAACAGCATAGCAGCACTATCTTAAGTATTGAGATAAAGACTAATTAGCAGAGGTGTTAAAATTATTTGACTGGTATATATATATATATATATGTTTTCTGAGGTTTTCACGGGTGTTTGTATGTAGGTCTTTGGTAATTCGGGTTTTCTCCCGTGTAAAACCCGCACCGATGATGAGGCACGACCGCACCGATGAGGCACGACCGCACCGATGATGAGGCACGACCGCAGACCAGAAACCAGACCACAGCTGCATCATTGGCCATTTTAAACCCCTCCATTCCATACGTGAAGCAAACTGACACCCACCTTGAAGATGTGGCACGACCACGAACGCGAAGCCAAACTACAGCAATGCAGCTCACCATCTCAAATTCCCCTGCAACTCAGACTAATCCTAGCACAACAGGGCCCCCACCCAAGCAGAGCACACCCCCATCCAATCAGAGCACAGCCAACCCTCCATCCAATCAGAGCACAGCCAACCCCCATCCAATCAGAGCATAGCCAAGCCCCTAACCAATCAGAACACACCTCCACCCAATCAGAACACAGCTAAGCTCCCATCCAATCAGTTCATACCTCCACTGGCAGTTAAAAGGAAGAAACAGCTGCGATCACACATTGCTCCTTAGAGGACGTCTGTAGTTTGGTGGATGAAAGCTAAGTGCTCTTTTATCTACAGGCCTGTTTATATTATAACAGCTGCGATCACACATTGCTCCTAGAAGCACGAAGCACGAAGCCGAAGACACCAGCCTGAAGATGACGAATGGGACTTCGTCGAAACGTTGCCAAGACACTTTCAATTTTACACGGGAGAAAACCCGAATTACCAAAGACCTACATATATATATATATATATATATATATATATATATATATATATATATATATATATATATATATATATATATATATATATATATCTCGTTATCAGAGAATTGATCACATTGCCCAGTCCCATTGGCTTTATCCATATGTGGAAGAAAAGCTGCAATGGGCTTTGAGATTCTACATATGCAGAAAATGCATAAAATCCTTTGAATCTCTGAATTCCTTTCTAATCTCTTAGAAACAATTCAAAAGCACCTGATTAGATTAGATGCCTTAAACTATTCAAAAACTAATCTCAAAGGGGTGATTCAGTCAAATGTTATTTCAATTAAATTACTTGTCTGAGTGCAAAAAACTAAGAATAAAAATAGAACAAAGTCTGGGGGAAAAGGACAATATGACATATTTCTTGATTGATCATAATATTTTTTGTATTAGCTTTTTGGTAAAATAATGTGCCCAGAATTAAGAAGTGAAGAAACCAATGAGAATAGTGAAGTTCCTCTTAACAATGAAAATAACTGTGTCGGAAAAAGAAACTATTTGGGATACCCATCTTATACATGATTGGATAATGAATGTCATATCTTTTATATCTTTTATATCTTTTCTTTTACATCTTTTTTGACTGACTATCCTATAACATGTTTTCCAAAAATAACACATCATAAATGCAAAAATATACAATGAAATACACCATTGAAACACCAAGCAAATTGAAACAAATAAGAAAAAAAATACCAACCAACAAAAGTGAAGCAACATTAAAAGTGATTTCAAATATCTGGAAAGACAAAAAAAATCTGACCTGTCTGGAAAAAGAAGTTAACAGTGTATTTCTATACATACCTACTCAGATTTTCAGCACCATGGAAAATAAAAGTTGATGAATACCAGTTGAAAAATCCCTTCCCTTACAATCATGAGCTTCTTCTCACTTGACTTCAGGTAAGAATTTGATGGTCTAGGTTGAGATATATGGGAAGATCGACAGTTTTGAGAAGGTCAAAACCAATGAGACAGATTAACAATGAGAAAATATTGACACATTTTTAATGCCCTGTTCTACCACTAGCTGAAGTTTCCATATTGTTTTCAAAAGCACTCATGTATTAAATTGGATTGGATTACTACAGTTAGCTAAATGAAGATTACAAAGCATTCATTTCAAGCTGCTGGTGATGTCACAAAAGATATATTACTCTTAAGTTGGATAAAGAAAAACAAAATTACCAGAGATTCTTGACTGGAGGTGTGCTTTCTTTTCAGAACAGCTACCTTTATATGACAGTTGTGCCCACTTTGTTAAATTTGTTAACAAGGAACTATTTTAGTTGAGAGGTTTTCCCTCCATTTTCTAACAGTTCCTTTTCCCTAAATGATCAATTTCACATAATAAACAGCTGCAATGATGACAATTAATGCAAGAGTATAATACAGCTAGGGATGTTTCCTTGGGAAACATTATTAACCAATTTGCTTTATAGGCCTCTCAGTTTTGTCACCATCTCATTAATTTAATTTCAATAGTTAAAATTACAAGAGAAACTCAAGTAAACTATTCTGAAGAGAATGTGGACAGTAATACTTTTGGGAGATAGGAAAATATTTTGCTTGAATCTGGAGGCTGTGAAAGACATGTTCTAGCCATAATAATGTTCTTAATACTGACACCAAAAATTCTTCTTTTTGAATATGCTTACATATGTCTCACTAAATGACTCTGAGTTATTCTTTTCTTACAGTGGCTTTTACTAGCACATGGGCAAATCATTTGAGACGGATGAAACTTCTCTTCATAGCCACAAACTGACACTACTCTTGAAAGTTAGATGTAGCTGCTATGAAGCTCTCCTGAAATCTGTATGTGTGCTTATCTAAAAAACATCTCTCCTGAGCTAACTCTCAGAAGACTTCAAGACCACCACAAAGCCGCAAAATCAATCTTTCAAGAAGTTGTGGCTTTGAGAAATAGGCTCAATAATTTGTACAAAGGCCTAGTAACAGCATCATTAAGAAAAAAAAGTAAGTGCAATTTTATAGACTACATCAGACATGTCAAACTCGCGACATCACGTGACATCACACAACGTATTGGAGCTTTTCCTCCATTGCCGGCAATGGGGTGGGTGCAGTTTCCTGGTGACGTGTCCGGCCCGCGGGCTGGCAGTTTGACACCCCTGGACTACATCACAGCTACAAGCATCTGTTTCTCATCGCAGCTTTTATTCTCCATTCTGTGCTACTACATGTCTAAAAATAACTATAGCAAAATCTTACTTTAACAGTTTACTAGAGCGATGGGGATCCATTATTCTTGAATGTCTATTTAATCGGTCATCACGTCACTTTATGCCATTTACCCAATGATGTCATCATTTAAAGCATATAATTTGCATCATGTGCATAACAAAGTCATTACCCAAATGACTTAAAGCACAGTGGAAATCTGTTGCATATGAAGTCTGTTGCAATGAGATCTGGTAAAATGATATTTTGCTGTACAAAAAAAAACATTAGCAGCTATGCTTTACATATTCATATTCTGAAAGTAGGAAACAGCATGACCTGGAACTCTTTCCCTTTGTACTGTGCTGAGGGGAATTGCACTTGTTTCAGAGCAATCTTTCATCCAGGGCTGCATTTCTGCAGAAATAACATGTTTGATTTGCACTGCATGTCACTGGTAAATTGACTGTAAGCAACACAGAGGATTGAAACAAAAAATGGTAGGATGAACTATTCACTATTTTTCTAGCAGCTAGTCTCCTCCTCCTCCTCCTCCTCCTCCTCTACTCTTTTCTGTCACTTCTTGTAGCTGGCTGTCAAAGAAGGACAAAAACCTCTTGCCAGATGATCTGACTGGATCATCTGCAAAAGATTTTTGAAATTAGGTCAAAAGCCACATATTGCTTCTTGTAGCATTTTCAGTCTGATTCTGCCTTTTTTCCCTTGCCAAATAGACTTCAAAATCGATGCATTTAACTCATCGAAAAAAAATTTCTCTGTTTTTATAGGTATTGTTTGAAATAAAAAAGTAGTTTTGGTAAAATGTTCATTTTCACTATTCTTCCTAATATTGATAATTGTAGGTTTTTCCATTTTTCCAAGTCTAGTTTTATTTGTTTTAATAGTTTTACATAGTTATCTTCACCTTGCTGTTAAATACGTATATCTCCAGTTATTTAACTTTCTTAACTACCTGGAGATCTGTTTTTTTCTGACAGTTGGGTTTTTTGTTTGTCTGTAAGGTTTTTGACTATCACTTTAGTCTTTTCTCTGTTTATTTTCAGGCCTGCTATTTCTCCAAATTCTTCTTTGTCAATAGTTTAGGGCTTGTCTCCAATGGATCTTCTAGTATAAATAGCAAATCATCTGTGAATGCTTGTAATTTGTATTTTTGTTTTTTATCTCCATTCCTTTAATTTCTGGGTCCTGTCTGACATTTCTATTCAGCACTTCCAAAGTTAAAATAAATAATAATGGAAATAATGGACACTCTTGTCTTGTGCCTTTTTTAATATTAAAGTTCTCTGTAATATCTCCATTTACAATTATTTCAGCCCTTTGTCTATAATAAATTGTTTTAATTATATTTATGAAATTTTCTCCAAAATCCATACAATTTAATTGTTGTATCATAAATTTCCAGTTTACATTATCAAAGGCTTTTTGCGTGTCTTCAAATGAAAAATTGATTAAGAAACTGTATAGCTTTTTGTTAAACTTAAAGATGGATGAACAAAGAAACAATGATAATATGGACAAAAAAATTTGGGCATAATGTAGAGTTAGAAAAATGGCAACATTTGTGGGAAAGAAACTATAAAATAACAAGGGCAGCTACTTATAAAGAAAATCTATATAAAATGTTTTATAGATGGCATTTACTACCTGCGAGATTAGCAAAAATGTTTAAAAACATGTCTAGCAATTGTTGGAAATGTAGGCAAAAGCCAGGCATGTACTATCATCTCTGGTGGACATGCCCCAAAGAAAAAAAATTCTGGTTGAAAATACATATGTGGTTAGAGAAAATGTTAAGAAAACATGTAGATTTTAAACCGGAACTATTTCTTTTAGGTATAACTGCAGAAAAGTATGATAAATAATGTGTATATTTAACATTACATGTACTAACAGCAGCTAGAATTATATTTGCACAGCATTGGAAAAATGAAGAAATACCAGCTGATGAAGAGATAATTAAGAAAATTTTGGACTGTGCAGAAATGGATATTTTTACATTGAAAATGAAAGAAGATACAGAATACTTCCAAACATGGGATACATTTTACCAATGGCTAGAAAAACGGAGTAGAGAGTAGGAATTTAAGATATACTATTATTAAGTTAAATATGTGGACCCAGACAACACATTGTTTACTAAGCTCTAAAGATTTGTAATTATAAAAAAATTAATAAAATATCTTTTTTTTTAAAAGCCACATATTGCTTTAGAGTTTCAGGTTTCATGTGTCCTAATTTAGGAATATCTAATCCCTTGGAAAAGTCAGCCTTTTCCCTTTGGATGGCAGGTATGTTGGGCCTTATTACAAAATGTTTTTGTAACTTATTCTTGTTGAAAAGAGCTTTGTCATCCACATGTTTGAAAATTACATATCTAAAGCTCTTTCGAGTGTATGGAAATAGCAGCATAAAACCAGGTTTATGATTTTTTCCAGCTAGCCTTTTAATTAGCCAAAAGCTGCTTCTGCATTTAAGCCATCTTCTTTTCCATTGAGTTCTGAAAATGATTGTCCCATGTGGTAGACATGTCACTGAAGTCTAGGTGCAGTTCTATGCTGCAAGCTTTTGCCATTAGAGATGTACAGTAAGTAACTGGTCCCGTGGCATGACAATATAAGCAGTTCATAGATTTCCTGCAGACGGATACTTAGTTGTGCTATGAAATGCAACAAAAGCAGTAGACTTCATGTCAGTTTGGTTATGTTTGAATCTTTCTTGGAGTGCCTCAGAAATTGTCTGGCAAAATTATTAATGGCTGAGTTTATTTGACAAGGTTGACCCAGTTAGCTGCTACTCTGGAGAAAATACTTGTATTGGCAGTACATTGTCTAGAAGCTCTAGTGAACTCATAATAGGTACTTTGACAATTTCTCAACCGTCATAAAACTTGCTGGAAAGATGTTTCTTTCTACTCCCCTTTCATTTTTACAATTAAAAAAAATCTTTGGAAGGATATTGTGATTGGTTTACTGTGGAATTGGGGAGGGATATTATGTAGCCCATTCTTTTCTTTCTTTTGCGGCAATACTTCAGAACTTCACTTTAGATAATACTAAAGCTGTTTAATCCTTTGAGGTAGTCCAGACATAAACCAAAACTATAAATGTTAATTCTACCTTTATAGTAAGGTTTTAGTAACAGAATCTTACAAGTCTGAATGTACTTCCTCCGTCCCCTGTCTTTACTTTAAAAAAAAAACCTAAGGGAGGTCCCTTCTTAGATGCTTTATCTACCTCCATCCCTTTTTTGGACTCAGATTTCTCTTATCAGATCATTGTCTAGGATGCAGCTTTTCCTCCTGTCTCCCAAAGTTATTCTCACAGCCCATTACAAGCATCAAGAAGAGTGGATTAATTCTCTGTAAACCCTCTTTTCTCAGGCCAAAAAAGCAGGATGAATGGAGAAGGCTAATTAAGCTTGAAGCCACCCCTTGATTGTCGGGCTAAAACTAACCCTCTCTACCTCTATTACTTATTAGATTTGGATGTTTAGATGCTTTGAATTCTGCATGTGACTCAGTTAATCTTGTTGTGTGAATAGAATCTCAGTGTACAAAATATAAAAGATTCAAGAATGAAATAGATATGGCCCCTACTTTCCAAGTAATCCAGAAGTCTCTTAAGATGCGAGTCTGTTCCCAAGCATAGAATTAAGCATTTGTGTGGCTCCTGTTGAATCTTTTTTTGAATGATATTAATGCAATTTTGTTTGGGCAGTTATTTTTTATAATTGAAATACACTTTTCTATTTTAAACTTTGTAAATCACCATGTTGTAGTTTGGTGGCCTCAATCTTCAATAAATTAAATTATTTGCATTTTTTACAAGCACAAAGGAAACAAACAGGTTTTGACAGGCCAACTGATTCCTTTTTATTCTTCTATTGTAGAAAGGAACTCAAAGGGTTTGAAAGAAATGAACAGGTTGATTTTTTAACCAGTTGGGACTAGTAGCAGATAGAAGAATAAAAGAAGAGGAGTCTGGCCTAGACTCCTAAATCATAGTGTTGGAAGGAATCTCAATGCCATCCATTCAAAAACCTTTCTCAATGCAATTCAGATAATTAGTTTCTTCCTAAAGGTATCCCACAAAGGAGACACATCACTTTCCAAGATACTGTATTTCCCTGCCAACGTTTCTCACTATTAGCACATACCTGAGGCTAAACTAAGAGCCAAGTTCCCTGCAGGTTCTAGTCATTTGTCCTATTCCTTCTCTCTAAAACAACAGAGATTTTTGTTGTGCAGATATGTGAAGACTGCTATCATAAATCCTGTTAGTCATGTCTTCCCTTGACTCTTACATAAGTAACATCCAGCCTACAAGCAAAGGATGTAGTCCGTAAGAGCTAAGATCATGCTAATTTTATTTTGCATTCCATATCAGTTTAGATGACAGCTCAGACTCCAGCAGAGAATGGCAAAGCAAAGATCCCAGTTTTATTTTCCCTTGAAGTTTAAAGCTTAAAAAAACAAAGAAACAATCATAACATCTGTAAGCAGGATAGGGGAACACAAACCAACATGGCAGGAAGCTCCTATGGTGCCTTTTCTTTAAATATCAAGGATTACACAAAAGGAAATAGTAAGTTTGCAAAATTGATCATCGCAAATATCATTTCCAAAAATGAAATATGTTGCTTTTCTATGACAATAACAATATTGGTAGTCAGTATTCTCTGTTCCCAGAGAGCTATGAATGAGAAAATTAACCCAAGAAAACTTTGCAGTCTGACAAGGTTCCTTCCCCCTGCCCCCCCATTCTATAGTTGTGTTGTGTTAGGTACACATTGTCAGGCTGCGTTATGGCATGTCCTATTATACTTGATATGATGTGACAGGATACTGAAATGGAATGCAAAGAATATTAATATAGCACTGAGGCAAAGCAATTTCTTGTCAGATCACTTTCTTACTGTTTCAAGAAAACTCATAATACCAATTCTGAGGGATGTGATGCATTGATAATCTAAAACGAAATAGCCTATTGGTATTATCTGTCAAGACCAGCCACTGCCTTAAAAATTCACAATGGCATGCTGCTTTCCTTATAAAAACGGGTTCTGTATAGTTTGTTTAATACCGATAGTCAAAATATTTTCAGAGATGTTTCCTAGTGTTAACTCAGAACTTGCAACTGAAACTGTTTACCAGCCATATAACCTTTCTTCTTTCTCCTAAAATAGAAGTTTTTACTGATTGGCTAGAATGGCAGTGGAATAGCATTCAAAGGCTTTATAGTTCCTTTAAAAATTAGAAATCTTGTCTTCTTTCCAAGGATGATTAATGTAATGTATCTGTTCAAGGACAGCAGATAAAAGAGGGTGATGGTAGAGTCACAAATTGAGGTTTCTATCAAATGACCTATTTGATTAGGCCACCTTTACTGTCCTGACATAGCATATTTACCAAAAAGGAAGATGAGACCCCCCCTTTCCCAAATTACCTTTGGTGCAGTCATTTTACATTTGTAGAATAGAGGCAGAGATTTCTGAAAATGAATTGTTCCTGTTGGAATTCTAGAAAAATGGATTAGCCATTAAGCAAAATAAGCACATGCTTAGATTACCAAGGGAAGATGGTAATTTTTTCCTCTTAGCTACTATGTCCATTCACTGGGCATATTCTTTCACTGACAATATCTAACTTTAGTTTTCAGCACTTATTGAGTCTAAATGTCTTGTCAGTTATGCAATGGAAAGGTGAGGGACACCATTATTGGGCTGTGATTAGGGCATCATTTGGCCTTAATTTGGCCGTGATAATGAGCCCATGGTTGGAAAGTTTCCATTATTCCCTAACTTCATACTCATATTTCTAAAGTCCTTACTCTCAAGTAAAAGGAAGAAACGGCAGCAACCTATATCCCTATCTTCTTTCATTTTCATTTATTTTCAACATACAAAGGACAAACAATTTATATCTTTCTTGTCTAGTTTTCTCTACCCTGTTATCTCTTAATCCCTTTCTTTTCTTTCTCTCTTCAAAGTAGTTATCCCTTCCCTTCGTCCCATCTCCATACTGTTACTACTACTACTATTACTACTACTACTACTATTCTCCTCCTCCTTTTTATTCTCCTCCTCTTCTTTCTCCCCTTTTGCAATTTCTAAGGAAGGAAAGGGGTTCTATTTCAGTGTAAAGTATAGAAAGTGATTTATGTGTATATATGCAGATGGAGAATCAGTTTAATAAATAAGTTGGTGTTTGTGTAGCCAATTCATTTCAAATAGCTATTGAAGAAAACATTTATTGTTCATCCTGGCTAAGAAAATACCAGGAAATCTGAGATAAAGACCAGACTGGGAAGTCAAAGGAAATGTGAAGAAGGCAGTGGCAAACCCTTTCCAAGAAAACAAAGCATCTTAGGGTAAATTATATTCATACAAATAGGAGAATTTAAGATTCTCTTTCTACAGTCTTGTACTGTAATTAGAATTGGATTCCTAGATGCTACTAGGTTTCATCCTGCTCAATTCAAAAAATGCATTTATTTATTTGCTTGATTTCTATAGCCACTCTATGTATACTCTGGGAGGTATACATCATAAAACCAATTAAAACCAATTAAAACAATTTAGACAGTACAAAATAAATATATATGGCACCAATTTAAAACTGTTGCTATAAGCAGGGTCGTTAACCTACTTGGGGTCCCAGGCTGGGCACAAAACCAAGGGTTGGGGTCATCCTGATATTTGAAGGGAAAATATTCCAGAGGCCAGGAGCTACAGCAGAGAAGGCACCTCTCCTGATTCCTGACAGCTGACAGGTCATTTGAGGCTTGACACTGCTTTTGGAAATAAGGAGATGACATGATTCCACATGACCTCTTTCTGGAGCAAAAGGAGAAAATAGTCATATAGATTTCTCTATATGCTTCTCCCCTCTCAATAGAGGAGGAAGACAACATTATTTATCTGTGAATGAAGGTAAAAAAATGAGTGGAATGTGTTTTGAGTTTCTGATTCTCAACACAAATAAAATAAATTGTTTATACATTGACTGATTGATTTATTGATTTATAAAATTTATTGGCCGCCCATCTTACCATAACTCTGGGTGGCTTACAGTTACATCTAAGTTAAAACATAAAAAGTTAAAAACAAACATTAAAACCAACGACACATGGGAAGGGCGGGGGCGCAGTGGGGGGGGAAGTGGTTTGATTATTGTTTGTTTGATTACTATATAGCCCTTCTTCATTAAAGACCTCAGGGCACTATACAAAAAAAATGTTTAAAAAATCTTCAGTTAAAATATTAATAATCTGGTATGAAATAGGAGCAAGATATAATATAACCAATCAACAAAAATTCTTTAATGTGTCCTCATTAAGAAGATTCTGAGCCTTGGAAGTGAGTGATGAAGAAATATCTTCATAGTACCAGTTATTACCCCTTGTAAGTCAGATCTTTGCAGCCAGGGGCAGAAGAATATACATGTGAAATAGGATTTTTATTTTACTATAAAATTCCTGGTGCTGCAACACACTTCCTCTCCTGAATTTAAATCAGAAATACCTTCAAAATGAAAAGGCTGAGATAAAGTTAGGCAGATGCTGTTCCTTTATTCCCCTCTCCCTTAAAAAGCCATATGAAAAATTTTCATTTAGATTCCAAATATTAATACAATACAGAGTAGTTCAATGGGGAGAAAGTGTAGTACATTTTCCTAACCTGATTCATACACAGCCCCAGAAGAAAAAGCAGGAATTGTCCTCAACATACAATGTAATGACTGCAACAGCCACTACGTAGGACAAACAGGCAGAAGACTGGCAGAACGCATCAATGAACACCAACTAGTAGTCAGAAGAAATGATGAAACTTTTTAATTTCACAACCTGTGGACACACTTAACCATAGTTTCAACTGGGAAACTGACCATCCTAGACAAAGCCATGCCTAAAAATGCTAAGGAATTTCTAGAAGCCTGGCACTGTGACAAATTAGTCATCAACAGATACATAAACATAAACAATATATACATATTATGCAAAAGAGACAATCAACAAACCAAAAAGGGAGCAAAAAGACCAAAACACCTCCCCACCAGCAATCAACACCCAGATGAGCATAGAATAACTCCAAGATTAACATCAGACCAACAATCAAGAAGTAAACAATACCCCAATCAAGGAACTGTCAAAGAAGCAAACAGTAAATAGCCCAGCCAAAGAACTTCCTACAACACTGACAGGGCAAGCCATTAGAATATAAATTGAGAGCAAACCCCACTCCTTACTAGCACTGATGATGTTATCTAGCTTGGGTAATGAAATGTCTGCAAGAAAACAACCAAGCTCAGTGGGCAGCAAGGATCTCCTGATGCATTCCAGATGGATTGGGTCAATAGCACTCAAAATGTGCAATTAGCATAACCAAAATAAAATGTCCAGCCAATTGTATGCTCAATACCACTTCAGGTACCAGCAAGGGTAGATGAGCTAAAGACAAAATAAAAGAAAACTCAAGATGGAGGGCACAACCATGTGAATGAAGCCCTGTCCCCTTTTAATGTGCATTGCACCCATGTAAATATTGGGCAGGCTGCAGTCTCATAGTTTTGCCTGTCATCTTAACTTTTTTTTTTTTACATTCAGACTATGGTGTGCCAAGGAATCCAAATTGCTGACTACCAGCCAAGAGTTGAGAATTGGAATCATTACTCTTATTTCATCAATGAGTGCTGGCATTTCAAATTAATGGAACAAGATCAAATGCTATTTTTTGTACTGGGAGCAGTTTCACTGCTTGGAACAAGGTGTATATTTAAATGTAGAGTTATTTTACTAACCTCAGTGGTTTCTGGACGTTACAAATTGCTTTGTTTACAATCCTAAAATGACTTTGCCCAAACTGCATAAATGCGGTGAAGTAGGCTTGTCTTACATCATTAGTTTGGTTTTCATCCTTTGTGAGCTGAATTTGAAGTTAAATTACGTGTTTGATCATGTAATTCATTGAAACATTTTAAAATGCCACTGGCAAGGCCTATTTAGCATGGAAACATTTACTTATTTACATTTGAGAATTTGCATACTGAAAGATAAGCTATATTTAACAACTATGCAGTGGGGTATGAATGGTTTTATACAAAAAAGCTGCTATTGTCTTATGAAATATTTTCAATGTTCATCTCAAACTAAATGTATTATGCAGTGGGTGATGTTTATGACAGGGCAGGCTATAATTTTTTTTTTATTCAAATGAATAAATCATGAAGGAAGCATACTCTAATTGTGCAAGCAATTTCTTGTACATTTAGTACAAAGCCATGAAAATTACTCTTATTATGTAACAAATAGATGACTTGTGAAACATGAACATAACATGTCTTTTTTGTTATTGTTATGTTAAAGAAAGGGTGGGGGAGGGTGTTTTTGCAGTCCCTTAAAAACTTTCTCTATATTACAGTGGAAGAGTGAGTTTCCTATAAATTTCCTATAAATTTAAAACCAGAGATGAGCCAAACTGGAAGGTATTTTTTATAGAAATAGTTTGTTGCCATTGCTTTTCCTTAGAAGGAAGGCCAATCTTAAGTGCATTCCTTCATTTTCAGGCAATGGGAGAATCGGGATCTGCATAAGCATACCAAGCATTTTATAGACCAGTTTAACTTTTAGATATTAATTCCAATCCATAATACCCACATCCAATGCGGAAACAGAGAGGATGAACTCAACCAGGAAAAATACATTAATTATGATGGAAATGGCAAGCAGAACAGTTAATTTCAACTATACATCATGGTTGATTTCAAACATAATAACTTGGGTTCATTCTTTTACTTAAATGTACCTTTTCGGTCATCTTACGGTTACTATCCATGCCTGTTACCACACTCTGCTTCAACCTTTACCCATCCCTGACAGCAATACACTTTCTACAAGATGTTTAGCATTGCACTACCTCCTCAAGGAAGAACTGTATCTTGCCAAATCTTCTTAGACTTGTGTCACTTTCTATCATTGCCAAGGCCTTTCCATTTATATTGACGATCATGGATTTCTCTCTCTACCCAATTTCTGTCCAGCACAGGCTCTTCCAAGAAACCGGATGCCATATTTGGCCCTTCTCTGTACTATATCAGATCAGACTGAGCCAGTTACATTTTTCCTTTAATTTCCAGCTGTGATAAAAATAAACTCTACAATCCCCTTCTATACATATATATATGTTCCTTGCTTTTTTGCCTCCCAGCCTCCCCCCTCCCCATATTCTGAGGAGATAAGTTTTCATCTGGATATTATATCTAATAAAGAAAAAATGAATCTGCATTTCCCACCAAAAA
The DNA here is from genome assembly GCA_023970755.1 of Azemiops feae. Classification (NCBI taxonomy): domain Eukaryota; kingdom Metazoa; phylum Chordata; class Lepidosauria; order Squamata; family Viperidae; genus Azemiops; species Azemiops feae. The sequence continues at coordinate 2,962,204 of JALGBA010000099.1, forward strand.
CAAACAAACATTTCTAGCTCTTTGCAGAAAGCAAGTAGGAGAAAGAAATACAAGGAATCAAACATTATAGTACACAAAGATGCACCACAATTACTGGAATACTTTCAAAGTTATCTTATAGTTTGCTACAATAAATCTACTTGTCTGAATCTTTGTGTCCTGGGAAATATGTTCTTGCAGTATTTTGTCTTGTTAGCTGAGACTGACCACGTGAATACGGGCAAGGCAACAATCAACATATATATCATGAGTTAAAGAACCTCTTCTGTGAAAAATGCTCCCTGAAGATCAGTGGTGCAGAGCTTGCCAGAATTTCTGAACTACTACCTTGCCAACTTGGTTGATCATGTAGGTTTTGTCAGATGATCAGATCGTTTTGTTACTTTTCTGGCTGGCTACAGGAACAGTTCTGCTAAGAGTATTTTCAGTTATGATATGTGGACTATTCCTATAGTTCATTAGGAACCTGTTCAAGTTTTGCTTAGCTGCAGTTTCAGCTACCTCAGAAACGTGTTTCATCCGTTTTTCTTGAATGTGTGATCTGCTTGTTCTGCCTCACCATTTTATATCGTGGAAATAAAACATGATTAATTCTATTTTGTAGCAAATGCACAAACACACACACACACAATATATGTAGCCTAGGCATGCTATGTATACATATATATATATATAAATACAAATATATATAAAATAAATAATATAAATAAAATGAAAGGTAAAATATCAACCACAAAGATTTCTTCCAGAATATGAGCAGTCTATGTATATATTGATTAAAAATATTAATACAGCAAATTAATGGCAGTAGTTAGAGTATCCAGACATTAAGTGTGGAGTAAGTGGAGCCTGCGTCGAAGCCCTGACTACAATATTGTTCCTGAAGGCTGTTTATATTCCTTCCATGTAGCGCTCCTGACGTTCAAGCATGAGTAGGATCTTCCCCTTTGCAAGATGAAGAAAGAGTGACAAAAGATATCTAAATTTATCTAAAATACTGGGCAAAGATAGACAAGAAGGTCTTGAGCTGATTCTTTGAGCAGTGAAAAAACCTTGTCTGACACTTGAGCAATAATGTCTGAAAGCAAAAGGCGTTCCTTGAGCAAATGGAACTGTCAGAACCACTTGATGTCTGCATATATTTATCTGCTTAAAAAAATTCTACATGGGCTGATATAGATAAGGTGCCACTAATGTATCAGGCCTTAAATGCAAAGGCAGCATGAGGGCAAATTCATCACAAGCCTCTCTTTTATCAAGGTATATTTTTTCCTCCTTTTGAATTTCCTAGTTTATATCCCATGCCTTAAACAATCTGCCTGGGATTGTTAATGAAAGAATGGTAATAATAGCATAGTCAAAATGTAGAGTCCTTCATGGAAAAAGAGATGCCAGATGTTCAAGCAACATGAGCCATTATTTCTGCTGCATGCTATATAACTGAGAAATACCAAACAACAACAACAACAAAAATTCAATATGGGCTTAATTGATAATAGAAAGGACTCTGATGTGGAATGTGTTCAGAACAAATGGGAATTCCAAAACATCTAATTGTCCTCATTAGTAACCTATATACAGGTCAGGAAGCCACAGTGCTGACAGAACATGGCAAAACAACTAGCTGTAGGTTGGCAAAAGAATGAGACATGATTCTTATTTACAGTATTCAATCTATAGATATTAAGGGAAGTTGGATTTGAAGATGAGTGTGGTTTTAAAACTAAAGGAAGAAACTTCAATAACTTATATAGTATGCTGATGACAATTCCCTAATAACTGCAAATGCAAGGGATCTATGGGCTCCACTCATGAAAGTCAAAGAGAAAATGAGAATAGAATATAGAATATTCTTTTATTGCCCAAATATGATTGGACACACAAGGAATTTGTCTTTGGTGCATAAATTCTCAGTGTACATACAAACAACAAAGTGATAATCATTAGATATGAATAGGACAAGGTAATAGGAAAGATGAGAAAGATAATAATAATACAGCCTGTCTACATGGGTAAATATCCTTAGGCATTAAGGCAGTGCTGTGGGAATTATAGGTATTCAGCAGAGTGATGGCATGGGTGAGGGCGGGGGTGGGGAAAACTGTCTTTGTGTCTAGTTGTTTTGGCATGCAATGCCCTATAGCAGTATCCTGAGTGGAGGCGTTGAAACAGTTTATGTCCAGGATGTGAGGGCTCTGTGATATTTTCTCAGTACTCTTTCTATCTTGTGCAGTATACAGGTCCTCAATGGAAGGCAGGCTAGTTGCAGTTGTTTTTTCTGCAGTTCTAAGTATCCATTGAAAAGACTAATGAGACTAAGACGTTGTGGCAAGAAGACTGGACAGCCATTTTTCCAGAATAGTGTAGGATTTCCTGCCAGGGGCAGGGGGTTGGAACAGGGTCCCTTCCAACCCTATTATTCTATATTCTAAACTAATCCTTAATCATAAGGAAGAGCAAACCAATGACAGGTATATATACATGTGTTTGTTGTTAAATGGTTTTCTTTTTGATTTATTATGTTTATATTGCATGTATTTGAAACAAACAAATAAATGGAACAATGTCCTCTACTACATGTGAGGGACCATTTTAATTTCTGTGTTAGTCTGCAGAATGCAGGTAATTTTCAGGTCCACACCCTTTCTACTGCTTCTTAATCTTCAACAACTGTCACTAGATTGGATATCTTGCTCAAATATTAGGGCTGGCTGTTAGGTTGAAATACCTGGCAGCTCATCTAGGACAATCTCCACCACCTTTGACCTTTAATTCTAGCAGGTTGCCCATTGAAAAGGTCTATAACCTGGGACGGGCGAATCTGTCAATTTTGATTTTTCTCATTTTCCTGGCTGAAAGTTCATTTTGGCTTGTTTTTATTGTCAAGGAAAAAAGAAAGTAAGAAGATGGAAACTTCACAAACACTTTGCACACTTTTATTCTTCACATATGCAGCTATCATTTATTGCCACAATTCTCCTAGTATAATGCATTTTACATTTTCCCTAGTTCATATATGTTTAACATGGTTCATTAATATGTGTATGTGCTTTCTCGTGGGGCTTAACGCGTTCAGATTTTTATAGCAGATTTATTACTTGTAGCATACCAATTTATTTGAGGAGGTACTCATTACGTAAATACATATAAAAATTCAGATCAAACTATTTCCCCCCCCCTCATGGTATACTTAAAACACAAGATCATGCCACAAGCCATTGCTGACCATTATTCAAGCTTCTGAACGTCTGAATTTAGATGAAGGACTCAAGCCTTGGCCTCAGTCCTTGGATTGTGTGGACTAAATATAAATCTGAGTTTGTAGATGTATTTTGATTCTTCTTTACCCCTATTCCCTTACTAAGCAAAATCTTTTCATCCTGAACTTTTTAATTCATCTTATAGCATATGTTGTGTTACTAATGTTTTCCAGAAAGGCCAAAGAGATGTGTTACACGTTTTCATCCCTATTTCTCCCATTCTTTATATAAACTTATGTAAGATTTTGACTTAAAATCCAAGAATAAACTTATAAAGCAGTGTTGGTCTTTAAAAAAAAAAACTGCAAAAGACATGGATATTATTCAGCATCTCTGAACAGATGTAAGCCACTCCAAAACTGAAATGTCTAATTTATTAAGAGAAATGATGAGAGATGATTGACTACTAAAGTAAAATACTGAGTGAATACAGCCTAGTTACTCAGTATGTGTGCATGAGTGGATTGTTCCAATTACATGCAAATATAGCTTGACAGAGCTTAAGAAACAGTCAGGCTGAAGTATTAGTGGTGAAATGCTTCTGCTTTGGTATTTCCATTACTATGTAAAATGAAGTCCTTCTAAATACTTTGTCCCATGAGATAAAGGCATTTTGTATTAAAAATGATGGGATGATACAGTAGTAAGTAATGACATATTTCTTTAACATACAAAATGGCAAGTAAAGGTGTCTGGTTTTATCAAAGGTTGCCATGGTTTCAGTGGAACCTACCCCAGGATTTTAAGAAATTGTGATGAGATTTAAAATGGACTGCAGAATAAAATTTTAAGCATCTTGTAAAAGGAAACTTTAAGACTGGGTTCTCATATTTTGACTTACTATAGAGATTTGGTGATTATTGCTTTACATATGGCGACTATTTCTGAACATTTTTGATGTGGGGCTATCTGAGGTGAGCTTTGTGATCCACAGACTTGAAATTGCTATAAGTGCACTAGGATTTTGTCAGTTTTTGTACACTGTAGCACGTATTGGTCAGAAGTATTCATATTTACTGAAGATGGAGCCAAATATTGATCATGTATGATTTATTACAGTAACAAGGGAATGAAAATATTGATTGTGTGTGAGTAAATGATACTAAATCTTTTAAAATTCTTGTTTTAAAATAGATTTTCAAAATTATTGACAATGCTAACTATCCTCTAATTATACCTTTTAGATGAAGAGAAGACTACTGCTACATCCATTACATTTGGCATCACTCTGATTTTAGGCTGAAATAGAAGAGCAATAAGTGCATAAGCTTGGTTTATGAGGTATTAAAATGAATTATCCCAATATTTGAGTAAGATTGCATGGAGCAAAGTAAAATTCTCCATGACAGTACTTGCTATTTACTTAGCAAAAATTATAGGATATTTTTTTTTGACTTCCCAATCTAGAGACTACAGGCAGTCCTTGAGTTAAGAATGAGTTCTGTTTCTAACTCTGTGTTTAACTTGAACTTGTATGTAAGTCAAAAAGTGTACTTTCAAATCAACTGTCTATTATTAAAAATGGTGGAAAGTATTGTCTTTTTTGGGGCCATCTATCTGCTGAAGCTGCACAATGCTTTCAGAAACTGTTGAAAACTGCTGAAAACAGGCTGCATATTAAAAATGCAGGTTGAAAAGCACTCAAGCAGTTGACAAGGTTACGGTTACTCTTGACAGAGCATCCATTTTATTTATCCTATTTATATGGCTGCCTATCTCACAAAATGTGAGTCTGGGCAATGTACAAAACCCACTACAAAATAGCAATATAAAAAGCAACCAACAATTAAAACATTAAAATAATAATCAAAAGACAAGGAAACAGTGTCAGATATTATGAAAAATGTAGCCACCTCATCAGTTCACCGTTCCCTTGAGGCCCCCAGGAGTGTTGACACAACCAGGTTTTGAGGGACATATGCCTCCATAAGTTGACAGGGATGGGGCCAGTGGAGGGATTCAAATAATTTAACAACCGGTTCTCAGAACGGAATCCTTTAAGAGCTTTCCCGCTCATCATTAGTTGTGCTCTGTATAGCTAGACAGGAAAAAGTTCCAGAGCCACAACCCCAGTTAATACTTGGTGGCCTCGCCCCCTTTCCCTTATGCACCAGTCGGGAAACTAGAGAGATGAAGCGTCTATTCCTGAAATTACCTCTGAGAAGCACCATCTAGTTTTCGCCTGAGTGATGTGATTGAAGGCGTCACATCTCCGTTTGTTTTCTGTTGCTCCTCTCTTGGACTTTTGGGGAGGGTTTTTTTCCCCCTGCCTGGAAGGAAGTTGAATGAAAACCAGATATGTTCTGGAAAACACAGATTTATTATAACTGGTTCACCAAATTCAACAAAAAATTAGGTATTGGTTTTGCCAAGCCATTGTGAACTGGCTGAATCCCACCACTGGATAGGGCCAACCTCACCTTGGGGTGGTAGTGATGGATGATGTTTCACAGGGTAGAACATCCTGTTGGCCCTATCCAGTGGTGGGATTCAGCCAGTTCACAGTACAAAAGGTCCATCTCCTGGTTTCTGCTAGGTGTAGCTCCTTAGCAAACAGAGGCCATAATATTCATCTTCTACCAGACCTGATGGGATGGGCAGATGTAACCAGAGAGAAGTGGTCCCTCAAATAACCCGTCCCCATACCATAAAGGCCAAAACTATGAACTGTCCATGGAAGTAAACTTGTAACCAATGAAGTTTGCAGAGCAGAGGTATAATGTGTGCTATTCTAGGGGCATACATAACTGCCTTTGTCACTATATTCTTTACCAGCTGGAGCTTCCAGATACTTTACAAGGGCAGCTCCATATACATCACATTACAGGAGTCCATCCTGTAGGTGACCAGGAGATAAGTGGCTGTAAGCAGAGGCTCCTGATCCAAGAATGTACAACTAGTGTACAACATGAAGCCATGCAAGGGCCGTCCTAGCGACAACTGCCACCTGCTCTTTGGTAATGGATATTGACCATTGGTAATGTTTGAATAAATAAATACCTTGGGGATCAAACAACCTTTACAGGTCTACATTTCCATGGATCCATGAAGAAGTTTTAAATGAGGAAGCATCTTTCTAACGCTTAATGAAATTAAAGTACTAATGAGTTTTTAATTTGAGCTCTATTTTTCCTCATTTCATTTCACAATATGTTTCTAATTAGGTGCCAGCAGTGAATCAGGAAACAGTGAATGTGGAGATTATTCAAAGTAACTTCTGCTTTAGTGTTTGATGTAGGCAGACAGAAAATGGGAGATTAGAACAGACTTCTATTTGCAATAGGCAGCTGGGTTATGAAGAAGAGCTACCTAAGATTTTGTCTGGTGTCTTTCAATTTAGGATTTTTTTTAAAACCCACACCTACCCTTCTTAATATTCTTCCTATTTTCATTTTTTGCGAAGCCCAGCAAATAAACTTGAAGCATATCTGCAAGGCATGTGTTGATAAACAACAGATTCTTTTAGATGGCCACTTGAGGATTTTTCTTTTACAAATGTGAGGTTACTGAGTTGACACTATTAAAGATTTATTCTTTTAAAGAAGTCGGAGAGTGAATGCAGCTCTCTTTAGATCTTGTACACACATTTCCCTTCAAAAGCGGGGGGGGGGGGGAGAGTCCCAAACCACCCTCAGAGCCTTTGCAAGGACTATTTTTTGTTTTCATAATAATAGTTAAAAAAATATTCTATCCAAAGTTATCCCTATTAAGTTGAACGACTGAAGTGTTTCTTCAGCTGGAGAAAATTGTTCAGTGGCCCTTTGCTCTTAGAATGGCATTAATGGAGTTTGGAAATCTCAAAGAAAAAAAAACGTACTGCTAATAGATAACATTAGACACTCTTTAAAGGAAAGTCACACCTGTACGTTTTATAAAAATGCCATTACATAGGCAAGTTGAGAGCTTTTGTAATTTGTTGGCTGAACCTTTCAGCAACCATTTATTATTTTTATTTCATAGTTATTATTCTGGAACTAAAATGAACATGTGCCCATAAATGGATGATCTTCCTTAGACTTAAGGAAAAAATTTTTTCCATATGGAGGAAGATATTGTCAAGCTTCAAATATTCTTCCAGTTTGCTTGACAGGCCAGTGAGGTTGAACTCTCCTGTTGCTGCTGTTGTAGCTGCTTTGTTAAGTGCCACTGGGGAAAAACACCTGTCAAAGAACTCTGGAGCTTTGAAGGGGCCCTTTGTTTCATCCCAGCTTCAATTGAAGCACCACTGGAAGTGAAGCTCTCATGTGCAGGAATTCTTGAAAACAAGTCAAAGCAGGTAATCAGAGGAAAGCTGATCAGTTGTTCTGCAAATTTTATTATTGTATTGTATTTTATATTTTAGATGCTGGGAAGTGACTCACCATTGTGCAGCAAACCATTGGGCCATCACTTACCATTATGGAGCAATTCCTCCAGTATGAGGAATTGAATTTGAATTACCACAAGTTCTTCTGGATCTTGGCTCTTCAAGATCTCAGACATTGCTATTTGATCTTCTTAACTGGAGATGCCAGGAATTGAATCCAAGATATCCTGCTGCAAAAGCATGTGATATTTATCTCTTAGCTATGGAAGAACTAAATTGATCTAAATAGAGCAGGGGGTCTTCAAACTTGGCCCTTTTATGACTTGTGGACTTCAACTCCCAGAATTCCTCAGCCAGCATGCCACAAGTCCACAAGTCATAAAAGTCCCAAGTTTGAAGACCCCTGAAATAGAGAAATGCTGGTAGGATGTGTGTCCTTAAGCAACACGAAATCTAGAACAAATCCTAAGTATATGGAACATTTACTAGAATGGTTGATTCTGTAGGGTAGAAGTTGGATGTCCCAAACCATCTTTCCTTTGAGGTCTACATATTCTGGCTCTAGCTCCTACTTTGGCACAATGTCTTGGAAAATTCTGTTTCTTTTATCATCTAGGAGATACCTCAGCTGGCATTCTCTCCATCCCCAGCCTAGTTCTCCGAGATAGGACTGTCCAGTTTCATCATGTGCTGCCATTCCATAATTCAAAGGTCAAAGTACAAAACAGTATTTTATATATAAGGCTATGTTCTGGCTATATAACATATAGGCATGTAGCTATGTTCTTCTTTCCCTGAGGACAGGCTATGCTCTAAGGATAAACAAAATAAAATTTAAAAAGAAAAGAAAAGTGATGCACACATACATTTTCTAAAATGAGAACATTTTCTCTATTTTGCATCATTCCTCTTACATCAAATCTGCAGTTAATTGTTTTGTTAATAGATCCAACATGACCACAGAAACAGAATGCTCAAGAGCAGCTGTATGTCTACATGTCTGTCAGTCTGTTTTATGCTTAAACACTCAGCCATAATTGTTATGGTGGTGTCGGAGTATTATTTCAAATAATAAAAACAGTAACCTTTTAAGAAAGGGAAGACTTGAGTGTGTGAATTGCTTCTTGAGCTATCAAGAGTCTTATATTTAGAAAATATTAAAAAGCAGCATAAACACAGAAAATGTAGACTACCCTGCTCCTTTGTCCTTTCTTTGCTGTCTGCCAGTAATCCCTAGATCAAGATGCTGATTTCCCCCAAATTCATTTATAATGAAACATCTGGTTTCCCTGAAGTAACATGTGTTTCAGAGTTTTTTTCTGGGACATTTGTGGATGAAAGCTGAGTTTGTTTGTCATTTAACACTTTGTCATCTCACTCTGCTAATAACCTGATGTTTAATTTTATGCAGTTGCTATGTGGAGTACTCATAAATATGGCTTTTGTTCCACCCTCTGTGTTCTTCCAGTATAGTTAAATTTAATACATAATGCTAAGTATTTGACTTTATCCATTGGAGAAAATTTGTTTTCACTTTGTCATTATGGGGCACTGAGTCTAAATGGAAAAAAAAATGAATTTGAACAATTGTAGAATCAGGCTGCAGCATAACAAAATCGACAAATGTGAAGGGGGTCTGAATACTTTCTAAATGCATTGTATATGCATATATATACATGTATATATATATACTGTATATACTGTATATATATGTTTTCTGAGGTTTTCACGGGTGTTTGTATGTAGGTCTTTGGTAATTCGGGTTTTCTCCCGCGTAAAATTGGAAGTGTCTTGGCGACGTTTCGACGAAGTCTCATTCGTCATCTTCAGGCTGGTGTCTCTTCGGCCTCGTGCTTCTAGGAGCAATGTGTGATCGCAGCTGTTTCTTCCTTTTAACTGCCAGTGGGGGTATGAACTGATTGGGTGGGAGCTTGGCTGTGTTCTGATTGGGTGGAGGTGTGTTCTGATTGGTTAGGGGCTTGGCTGTGCTCTGATTGGATGGGGGGTTGGCTGTGTTCTGATTGGATGGGGGTGTGTTCTGTTTGGGTGGGGGCTTTGTTGTGCTCGGATTAGTCTGAGTTGCAGCGGGATTTGAGATGGAGAGCTGCATTGCTGTTGTTTGGCTTCGCGTTCGTGGTCGTGCCATATCATCAAGGTGGGTGTCAGTTTGCTTCATGTATGGATTGGAGGGGTTTGAAATGGCTAATGATGCAGCTGTGGTCTGGTTTCTGGTTTGTGGTCGTGCCTCATCATCGGTGTGGGTTTGGGTTTTGCGTGGATGTGTGGTGGTGACATCCTGTGTGGTTTTCGTGAGTGTGGGTCTAGTGTCATTCTTTGTGTTAGGGACTCGTTTGTCAATAAGGGTGGGTTTCCAAATGGCTGGTAGGCGGGAGGTATCATCTCGTTTATTCATGCTGTGTGGGCGTTTTTCTATCTCGATGGCTTCTCTGATTATTCTGTTGTTAAAGTGTTCAGTTTGGGCGATAGTTCTGGTATTTTTAAAGTCAATTTTATGTCCTGTGGCTTTAAGGTGTTGGACCAGGGAAGAAGTTGGTTCCTCTTTTCTGACTGAGTTCTTGTGTTCTTCAATGCGTGCACTTATTCTTCTGTTGGTTTGTCCGATGTATGTGTTGGGGCAGGCGGTGCATGGGATTTCATATACTCCTTGATTTTCTAACTCAATTTTGTCTTTGGGGTTTCTTAGGATGGTGGATATTTTTCGGTTTGTGCAGAATGCTGTCTTGATGTTGTGTTTGTGGAGGATCTTGCTGATTCTGTCTGTGGTGCCTTTTATGTATGGGAGGAGGGCTTTGCCGTTTTCTTGTTCTCTGTCTTGGATTTTAGAGGGGGTTTCCTGGAAAAAACCACTAGATCCAAAATAGAAGCCTCCCCCATCAGCGAAGAGATCCAGCAAAGAATCATTCCCAGAGAAAAATCATCCAGATGCCCTAAGCTCTATGGTCTCCCCAAGATACACAAAGATGGAACCCCACTTAGACCCATAGTCTAAGAGAAGCCATCGAGATAGAAAAACGCCCACACAGCATGAATAAACGAGACGATACCTCCCGCCTACCAGCCATTTGGAAACCCAGCCTTATTGACAGACGAATCCCTAGCACAAGGAGCAACACTGGACCCACACTCACGAACACCACACATGATGTCACCACCACACATCCACGCAAAAAGCAGACTCAAACCTGCACCGATGATGAGGCACGACCGCGGACCAGAAACCAGACCACAGCTGCATCATTGGCCATCTTAAACCCCTCCATTTCATACGTGAAGCAAACTGACACCCACCTTGAAGATGTGGCACGACCACGAACGCGAAGCCAAACAACAGCAATGCAGCTCTCCATATCAAATCCCCCTGCAACTCAGACTAATCTGAGCACAACAGGGCCCCCACCCAAGCAGAGCACACACCCCGCCAATCAGAGCACAGCCAACCCCCCATCCAATCAGAGCACAGCCAAGCCCCTAACCAATCAGAACACACCTCCACCCAATCAGAACACAGCCAAGCTCCCATCCAATCAGTTCATACCTCCACTGGCAGTTAAAAGGAAGAAACAGCTGCGATCACACATTGCTCCTAGAAGCACGAAGCCGAAGACACCAGCCTGAAGATGACGAATGGGACTTCGTCGAAACATTGCCAAGACACTTTCAATTTTACGCGGGAGAAAACCCGAATTACCAAAGACCTACATACAAACACCCGTGAAAACCTCAGAAAACAAATATATATATATATATATATACATAAACAGACACAGACACACAAACATATTGTGTGTGGGGTAGGTGTGTGTGCATGTGTATACACACATAATCATATATGGAAATGTATGCAATATTGAATTAATTTATGCACTTAAAAAGCTATTGATAAATGTGATTGTCCCTTCCCCTGAAAGGAACTCATGAGTAAATGCAGTCAGCAGAAATTCACAATTTTATTAGCCAATTAAAATCTGTAGCAAAATAACGAGTTAAATGTAGCCAATATTCTGCATGCTGAAGTGAAAAAGAAATTAACTCTTGAGTTAAACAAGTTAGAAACATTTAAAAATTAAAGCTGAATGATGGTAATACGATCCAAATCATTTAGTACTTGGGCTATCCCTGTAAGATAGTATACAGCAAGTATTATTGACCAGACCCAAGTGAAATTAGATGATTTAGACTACAATACTTATAAATATGACAATACATCATGTGCTATACAAAAGAAGTGATATAGATAATTTGTATTTACCAAAGAAAATTATTGCTTGTGGCTTGTTGCCAGTCAAGTCAACAGTGGAGGATGAAATGAAAAGTTTAAACAATGTCATAAAGCAAGTGAGGAAAAGATGTTAATAAATGTCTGTGAAACATCTGCAGTGTGACATAATCAAAGGCGACATACAAAAATGAGCAGTTACAACAGCAAATGAAACATTCAAAAGATAAAGTGCTGCATAGTCAATATCTGAAAGAAATTGAAGGTCAGATGAATAGTCACAAAACTTGGCAATGGCTGCAGAGTGGATCTATCAAGAAGAAATCAGAGGCTTAATATTTGCAGCAGAAGAACAAGTATAAATAACACATTGCATAAAAATAAATAAATAAAAGAAACTGGAAACAACAGCAAATGCAGTTTATGCAAAGAGAGCTATTGAGCGCCTAATAGGTCCCTCTAGCAAAATTGCTCAGAAAGAATAACCAACAGACATGATTGATTGATTATGTGCCATCAAGTTGTTGTCCATTCTTAGCAACCACAGAAATATTCTTCATGACAATCTGTCCCTAACCTGGTACTCCTGGATTTACAATGTTGACAGATATGATCACACGGCAAAAGTAATACCTTAAGATGCACGTAAAAGACTTCCGGCTGTGACGTCATCGTGGAGCGGGTGAAGGAACAGATCTCTGTTCCTAAATCCCGGAAAAGTCTTCGCTAAGAACCCGGTAAGGGCTTTACCGATCCCGGAGAGACAGGTAAATCAAAGAGGAAGCTTCAGAGAAGCCGGGTGGAAAGCAAACACCCGAGCAGACAGGAGCAGCACTCTTAAAATTGGCGGAGAAGAAGCCGGTCTTTAAGGCTGGCCGGGAGCGATGGCGACAGCCTGAGAGGGAAGTGAAAAGTAGAACTGACAGCTTCGTACGGGAGACGAAGGAAACCCCTGAAGGAGGTGAGGAATACTTGATAGAAGGCGCGGAAAAAGCAAAGCGATAAGGAGAGAGACACAGCGGCAACTGAAATTGAATAGAGCGGAGAAGGGAGCAGAACGAGTGCAGCGAGAAGAAGCAGAGAGCCCACAGTAAAGTTTATAAAACGTGAAAGACTGGAATTTAAAAGCTGCAAGAAGCAGAGATTGAAACTAGAGGAAGGACTGGAGAAAGGATGGCCGGAGGCAACAAAGGGTGATTAAGAGACTTTGAAAAAATTAACATAAGGATTAAAAGTTGAAGTGAGACAACGGAGAAACTTAATACCAATTAGTGGATCTTATTTTTGAAGAACAAATAGCATTGAAATTTGAATCTTAACTGACATATATCTGGACAAAGTGACTAGTGGACATTTTGCATTCATTGGATATAAGAAATAAGGTGACATTTGGTGGATATGTGGACACATTAAACTGAGACAGAGAGAAAAAAGGCTGATGCAATATTGCAGCACCTGTTAACAAGCAGGGATCATAGAGAGAAAGGTGATTATTCAAACAAGAGTGATAGTGAATGAAATTAAGAGCGGTGATAATACTTAGAGAATAGTATATGTATATGCATTGTGTGTAGTATTATAGAAATATATATAAGAGGTGTTAAGAGTATTATAAATTATATTATATAATAGTGGGATAAGAAAAGGTATAACTCTATTTGTAATCTTATTTTTAAGGTTAACCCTAAGAATAACGTTATATAATATTGATATATGCAAGTGTGGAAAAATATTATTCAAGTAATAAAAATGACAAGTACCACAGCAACAACTAAAATAAGTAAAAAACCAGCTACAAATCCCACACCTATAATGCCATCTCCTATAGGTCAAAGAACGATAGGAACCATGTTGGGGAAGGAAAAAGAAAAAGTAGAATTGGCGATGAACCCACAGAGTATACAGATAATGCTACAGATGATGCAGGAAACAATGACGAAGACCCAAGAGGCAATAGCAAATAATCATGAAGAAACAAAAATTCATCACAAAGAAATCAAAAATGAAATTAAAAACATGAATGACAAGATAGAGAGTATACAACAAACAATGATGAAGAACGAACAAAGAATTCAAAAAGTTGAAACAAAAATAGATCAAGTTGATGGCAAAATAGAAAAGATGGATCAGATATCCAAACAAGTAAACAGAGAGTTGACTGAATCTGTTGCCTTCTTGGAATTGGAAAAAGCTTCGTTCTTCCTAAGATTTCAAAATATTGTAGAGGAAAAAGAAGAAGATTTGGGAGAGAAGATGGCGGAGATATTGGCTGAGATATTAGGAAAGGACAAACAGGAAACAAGAAGAGACATAGATGAAATATATCGAGTATATACAAATTATGCACGAAGGCACAGATTGGCGAGAGAGGTGCATATAAGATTTACTAGAAGATCAATAAGGAATGAAATATATAAAAAAACAAGAGATGAACAGATAGTATATAAGGGTAAAGAAATAATTGTATTAAAGCAAATACCACGTAGAATACGAAATCAGAGACGAGAATACCAATTTCTAACAACCCAATTAACTAAATACAAAGTTATGTTTCGATGGTTAGTACCTGAAGGCATATTTGTAACATGGCAAGAAAAAAAATATAAGATAGACACACTCGAGAAAGCGCAGGATTTTTATGAATGTCACTTTGAGCAGGGAGAAGAACAAGAAAGTAGGGAAGAGCCAGAGAGTAAAAGACAGGAGGAAGACCTATTAGAAGAATTTGAACGAGAAAGAGAAACCCAAAAGATACAAGAAAGAGAAAGATTAGAAAGAGAAGGAGCAAAAGGAAGGGTAATAGAGACAAGAAGCACAAAAAAAACAGATCAAGTAAAAAACGGGAGAGGCAATTAAGCTCTTTTCTGTAAACATTAATGGTTTAAACATACCAAGAAAAAGAGTACAAACGTTTAATAAATTAAGGAAATTGGATGCAGACGTGATATGTCTTCAGGAAGTTCATATAAAAAAGGATTATAGAAAACTACTAGAGAATGTAAAATTAGGAACACTATACACAACACTAGCACAAAACAAGAAAGGAGGAATTGCTATATATGTCAAAGAAAAAATAAAATCAAAATTAATATATTCGGATGAAGAGGGGAGAATTTTAATGTTGGAAATAGAATTAGAGCAAAAACAAACCTTTATTAACGGCAGTATATGCACCAAATAATAACCAACATGAATTTTTTAAAAAGGTACATAAGAAACTAGTGGATCTGGATTATGAAAGTATTTGTATGATTGGGGATCTAAATGCAATAGTTGATGTTAAGAAAGATTATAAGAGTAGCAAAAAGAGCAAAAAGAAGAAAAATATATTACCAAAATCGTTCTTTAACATGGTAACAGAACTCAACCTTTGGGATATATGGAGAGAGACACACAGATCAGACAAACAATACACATTTTATTCGTATCCGCATCAATCCTGGTCCAGGATCGATATGGCCTGGGTAACAACAGAAGTACAGAACGGGATAGAGGAAATTGAAATAGGACTTAATGACTGGGCGGATCACAACCCAATAACAATAAAATGGAAAGGCCAGAAACAGAGAAAAAGATGGTCAATGAATCAAAGACTATGTAAAGACAAACAATATATACAGATGCTAGAAAAGGAATTGACATTATTTTTTCAGGTAAATAAAAAGGAAGAGACATCAACACAAAATTTGTGGGATACTACAAAAGCCTACATTCGGGGATTGACAATTGCATACAACTCTAAGAAAAATAAAGATAGGAGACTTCAACAAGAAAAACTGCAAGAAGAACTTAAAGAAACAGAAAGTGACCTACAGAAGGATCCACAAAACAAAAAGATAAAAGAAAAATGGAATATTATAAAACACAAGATTAATCTGACAACACAAAAAGAAATGGCACAGAAAATTAGGATGGCGAAACAAAATTATTTTGAAAACGCGAATAAAACCGGTCGATGGTTGGCCTATAAATTAAAAAAAGAAAAAGGTAAAAGAACAATACATCAACTACAAGATGAAAGTGGAACAGTACAATATAGACGGGAAGAGAAAAAGAACATAATACAAAATTTCTTCTCAAAGCTATACTATCAGGAAGATATAGCAGATGATAAAGTTAAACAATATATAGAGGCAGCAAAAATGAGCAAAATCACCGAAGAACAAAAGGAAATGTTGAATAGACCAATAACCGCAATAGAACTAGAAACAGCATTGAAAAAACAAAAAAATAATAAATCACCAGGCCCAGATGGAATTCCAGTTGAGTTTTATAAAAATATACAAGAGTCACTACAATGGATAATGTTGGAGATTTGTAATGAGGTGTTGGAGGAGGCGAAGATACCGGCATCATGGACTGAAGCAATTATTACTCTTATCCCTAAGGAAGATTCAGACCTGCAACAAATTCAAAATTATAGGCCGATTTCTTTACTGAATACAGACTATAAGACATTTGCAACAATAATAGCAGAAAGGATTAAAAATTTTTTGAATAACTACATCCACCCAGATCAAAATGGATTTCTACCAGGACGACAGATAAAAAATAATATGAGGATAATAATGAACACCTTAGAATTCTATGAAGTCCATTCTGAAAGACAAGCTACACTGGTTTTCCTTGATGCCCAGAAGGCATTTGATAATTTGAATTGGAAGTTTATTATAACACAATTGAACTACATGGAATTTGGGACAAAATTTGGAAAGATGGTTGAGAAAATATATACTAAACAAACAGCTAGGGTAATTATGAATGACGAAATGACAGAAAAAATTGACATAACTAAAGGAGTAAGACAAGGGTGCCCACTCTCTCCTCTTCTATTTATTTTATCATTAGAAATACTTCTGACAAAAATCAGAGAGGACCAAGAAATAAAGGGTTTAAAAATTAAGAAGGAAGAATATAAGGTCCAAGCCTTCGCTGATGATTTGGTATTTATTTTGGAAGACCCATTAGAAACCTGGCCCTAAATTAATTCAAAAAATAGAAGAATTTGGTGAGGTAGCCGGACTTAAGATTAATAAGAATAAATCCAAATTAATAACCAAAAATCTTACAAAGGCACAGGAAAGCGAATTGGAAGATAAAACAAAAATAAGCGTAACTAAGAAAATAAAATATTTAGGGATTTGGCTTACAGCGAAGTGCTCTTCGATTAAGGAGGATAATTATGATAAAATACTACATCAGATAAAAAAAGATTTAGAAAATTGGGAAAATCTACAAATTACATTTTTAGGGAGGATTGCAACGGTCAAAATGAATATATTGCCAAAAATATTATTCCTGTTCCAAGTTATTCCAATAAAACTAGGGAAAACATTCTTTCAAGAATTAAATAAATTGGTTACTAAATTTATATGGCAAAGGAAAAAACCTAGGATTAAATTAAAACTCTTGCAAGATACGAAAGATAAAGGGGGATTGGCATTACCAGAATGGGAAATATATTACCAAGCATCAAGCCTAACTTGGCTAAAAGACTGGATGGAATTGAAAAATACCAGAATTTTAACACTTGAAGGACATGACTTGCAAGCGGGGTGGCATGCATTCCTATGGGACGGAAAATATAAAGTACATAGATACTTTCAAAGACATATAGTTAGGGATGCATTGCTATAGACTTGGGAAAAAATAAAACAAAAACATTACATAAGAATTCCAATGTGGTTATCCCCAAGAGAAGCTCTGAAACACCCAAACCTACTGGACATAAATAAGATAATTAGATACAAGGAATTGGTAAATGAACAGGGAAATCTGAAAACAAAACAAGAATTGGAACAAGATGTAGGCAGAGAGATTGATTGGTGGACATTCACACAAATTCAATCTAAATATACAGAGGACAAAAAATTATATGAAATACAAAAAGAGTCGCAAGAATTGGATAAAATTATACATGGAACAGAAATAAAATTAATTAGTAATATATATAAATATTTACTGAGATATAAAATGGAAGACGAGGTTGTCAAAGACACAATGATTAGATGGGCAAAAAATTTCGGATACAACATAGAATTGGAGAAATGGGAAAAAATATGGGAAACAAATATAAAACTGACTATGTCTGCGGCATTCAAGGAAAATCAGTTGAAGATGTTTTACAGATGGCATCTTCCACCAGCAAAGCTTGCTAAGATGTTCCAGAACAACTCGACGACATGCTGGAAATGTAAAAAGGTACATGGAACATATTACCATCTATGGTGGACATGCCCCGTTGCAAAAAAATACTGGACTAAAATAAGAAGATGGATGGAAGAAATAATAGATCAACCTGTAGATTGGAAACCAGAGATCTTCCTGCTGGGTATTTTAAATAGAAAATACAGTAAAGAAATACGGTACTTAATCTTACATATAACAACAGCAGCAAGAATAGTCTACGCACAGTTCTGGAAAAATGAGAATATACCATCAGAGGAAGAAGTGATAAGGAAAATCTTAGACTGTGCGGAGATGGACAAATTAACAAAAGAGATAAAAGAAAAGGAAGACACAGAGTACTATGCAATATGGGATAAGTGGTATGATTGGTTGGAGATTAGAAACAATAAATGAAAATAAATGTAGAAAGATCAAGAAAGGGAAAATATGTGTATAATAATGTATAATAATGTATAGTAATAATATGTATTATTCTTAGTATGAAATATAGTATGAACGAAGAAAATGGAAATAAGAAACAATGGGACAACAAGGACAAATATTTTTTAAAAGAAGAATAAGGGGGGAAAATGTAAATAATAGAAGATTACAGTTACGAAATTGCTGTTTAAAAAAAAAAGAGTATATAAAAAAAAAAGATGCACGTAAAAAAGTAAAAATTGATTATGTAAACATTATGGGACTTCTGAATTCAGATGGACCAACTTCTAGAACACAACACAAGAGGCATCCCTGAAACTGAAAGATGCCTGTTTTAATTATTTAGATGGGGAATACCAAATGATAGTCAGGTACCTCAAGAAGAACTAGAAAAGGTGTAAACTATCAGGAAATACAGATATTATGAAATAAGCTGGCATCATTTCCTCCTTAGTTATTAGAACATTAGGAACTTTTTACAGCAGTATTGCCAAAACAGTTGAAAAGGTTACATTTGACCTCACAATATTAACCTTACAGGAAAAACTGCTTTACTTGAAACTAAATATGTTGTGGAATTGTTTAGAGAATTCTTAAGCTTTACGTTTGGATTGAATAATAAATAATTAAAAGAAAGGCCAGAAAAAATCTGGATAGTGGACACTGCAAATTAAAATATTGTGGGATTTCCAAATACAAACTGATGAAGTCTTGGCTCATAACACACCAGATAATTAATGTGGCCACACCAGGGGACAATAGAATAGAAGTCAAAGAATTGGAGAAGATCACAAAGTATCAAGATCAGAAAATCAAAGTTAAAAGATTGTGGCATAATCTGGCCATGGTGGTCCCAGTGATTATTGGCACCCTAGGTGCCATACCAAAAAATCTTGGACAGCATTTAGAGCAGTGGTGGCGAACCTATGGCACGGGTGCCAGAGGCGGCACTCAGAGCCCTCTCTGTGGGCACGCGCGCCGCCCCCCCAGTCCAAGGCCTTCAGCTGGGTTTTATAAAACCTTTTCGCTTTAGGCCTCCGCTGCTGTGTGCAAAAAAAAAAAAAAGTTCAATCAGTCAATTTCAACTTCTCGCGGGAAAAAAAAAGATCTTGCAAAGTTGAAATTGATTGATTGAACTTTTTAGTCCCACCCAGTCTGCCGTTACCACCGCAGCCACGCCCACCCAACTGGCCACACCCAGCCAATGGGCCACACCCACCCGGCACTCAACGACGCATAAGTGGGTTTTGGGTTGCAATTTGGGCACTCAGTCTCTAAAAGGTTCGCCATCACTGATTTAGAGAATCTGAATATTGACAAAATTTCCGCCAGTCAATTACAAAAGGCCCCACTGCTTGGATCAGACATGCACTATGCTGATACATTATGACATCCTATGTTCTTGTAAATACTTGATGTGTATGAATGGTAATACCAGCAAAAGGATTGGCAGTTGTGATTTCATATTTTTGTGTATATAAAATAATAATAGTGAGTGTTATAGTCCAATGGGAGTGTACTACATTTGTTAGCTACTTTAGAGAAAGGGATACCAGTGCATAGATGTTGCAGCAATATTAGAAAAAAATGACCCAGGTATTCAAGTAAGAATCATAATTTTGTAGATTACTATAGCCTCAAATGCAGTTCTGAAAAAAAATTCTAAAATTAAGAATCCTTTGGACATATGAATTTAATTTCACCATTTATGGCATATGCTAGATTATTTGTATGCAGTACTCTTCCCTCTGTTTTCTAAATGCTTTTAAATTTAGCCTAGCTTGTTTGATCATCACATTGCAGCAATGTCTATATAATTACCAATTTTTAGAAAAATAAAAATACTAATGATCTGTACACCAGGAGGGCCAGAATGACCAAACTGTATTATGCAGTATTTGAATACAAATTTATTAGAGGAATATACTTGGTTTGAAAAATCAAAAACTAACTGCACATTTCTGGGTTAGTGTTATATTACTTTTAACAGTTAATAATTCCACCTGGCTAGTATGACCACATAGTGGAAACATTATCCCTTTTGAGAGCGTTTCAAATTGGATGCCTCTGTTATTAGATATAGCAATACAGCAGTAGTGACAACTTTTCGATCACTTCCTTGCAGATGTCTGCCTTTTAAGAAATCCAAATATATTTTTAAGTAGGCTGCTATGCATTTTGCTATTTTGCTATCCATTGGATGAAAGATCATAAACACCAGATGCTCAGAATATAAAATTATTTTTCCAATGAATGTTTTTCTCAGCCAGACTCTAGAACCAACCGTTAGATTATATAAGGATAAACTAAGTCACCCTATAGCCTCTTTTTCAGAATATTAAGAATAAATACAATCACACACAAATGTTGTGAGTAGTTAATTAGTATTATTTAAATAAAGAAATAATGGAAGAGGATACCAACTGAATCAGATCATATTATTTCCCTAAACTGTTCCTTATTTTATAACTTTTCATGGAGATATTATAGGCATCTTAAAAAGTAAGTATTATTCTAATAAGGAGGCATGTTTTTCACTGAATTTGATAACAGGTTTCACCAGCAAGAATGTTTCCTGTACTTTTGTCTGTGACTTTGTTTTCTTATTTTAGAAAAAGCTTCCCGAGTGGATTTTTACCCAGGCAATTTGCTAAGAGAGTAGTAAGGAAATGTTATGGGAACTTCACATAATCCACGAGAGCTAACATTTGGCAAATAAAATTACACTGGATCTTGAATTTCAGGATTTTTTTTTAAAAGCAAAAATTCTGTCCCAGGAGATTCCAGTATATCCATGACTCTGATGAGAATCAAATTGCTTTCTTCCTGCTTTGCCCCTGAAAGCAATTATGCCCATCTATTGCTTGCCCTCCCAGCACAATTCAAGAGGAAGGCAATGTGATGAACCCCCCCCCCATAGTTTGGGAGTCCAACTCCCATAAGCCCCAGTCAATGTGGTTGATGATATTGTAATTGATTTTGAGAACTATATTCCAAAATCTCTGGAAGTGACTTTAAACATTAAAAATGTGCCTGTTTTTATTTTACAAATATGTTTGTATGATTTTTTTTTAAAAATAGCCTGAACATTTTTATTTTTTCTCATCCATGGTCCCCTTCCAACCTTTTTTTTAATTATTATTATTCCTGTGTCCATCCTCCTCCATCCAGATCCCCTTGCTGAATAAGGTCATGGTATATTTTGTGGCATCAACAAAATAGTACTTGCAGTACAATATATTTTCTTCTTCTGTTTCCCCGTTGGCATTTTCTATGCCCCCTAAGTGTTTTTCAGTTGTGGCCTCCTTGAAATGTCCTGTTCCCCCGAATGGCCCCCAATTGAAAACTATTGGTCTACAACATAGATTGTTTCCTGAAAGAACTTGTGTAGATGTTAAGACCTAGCACTTCCTATTGTTGGTCCTAGTGTTATAAAGGAAAATGCAATTAAGTATTTTGCTGTTTGTTGAATACAATGACATTGTCTTTTTAAAGTATGTTATTTTTTTGTCATTTATTCTCATTTTTGGTGCTACCATAGACGTAAATCTCTCTGTACTCTAGACTTCCTGAGGCAGAGGGCATAAGGTGATACAATCTTATGCAGGCTTACTAAGAAATAGCTTTTATTTAGTTCAATAAGATTTATCCCCAAGTGCCTATTTTCATTAGATCATAATTAGCAGTCATTAGAGAAAATATGTATGTATCATCTACTACTATAACACAGTTATATAAATCCAGGGCTTTTTTTCTCATAGAACGCTCAGAACGGAGTTCCGGCACCTTTTTTGGATGGAACCTTGTAGGGTAGGCAAGGTGGGTTGTATGACATGTGTGAGTTCCGGCACCTTTTTTTTTTTTTTTTTTACAAAAAAAGCACTGTATAAATCCATGATGTAACTGTATCTAGACTACTATAGTATATACAGTTCTGGTACTGCAACTCAAGAGGAATATTATGAAACCAGAGAAGGTGCAGAAAAGAGTAACTAAATTATCAGGGGGCTTTAACAATTGCAACAGTTAGAGCTCTTAACCTTGGTGTGAATGATTGTGGGGTGACTAGGAGAAGGATGAGAGGAATGTTAGACATAAACATTCAAGAGCTAGGAGGGGAGTTCATTGGTAGCTTATCACATAAATGGCAATTTAGTCAAAGTGACAAGAAACAAAGGAAGAAATGATTTAAAGTGTTCTAAGAGATTACACCTTAATGCACTGACTAATAAATGGAGGTGGGAAATTCCTCCTGCAGCTTCCACGATTCTGTATTTACTGCTAATGTGAGCATTAAAGTCTCTGACTTACTGAAGCCTGTGTAATTCTAGATTTCTTGATCTTGTCCAGTTTTACGGAGATTTAGAGAAAAGATGCATATGAGGAAAGATGGCTGAGGGTCATAAAATTATGCAGGATAAAGAAAGAGTTTTTCTCCACCTGTACCTACCTATGAATGAAATGAAACTCAACGGTAGAAGTTTTTAAAAAACTGATAAATGGAAGCATTTATGCATGCACCATGTAATCAACTTGTGGAACTACAATATGAGATATAACAGCAACAGTAACAGAGTTGGAAGGGATCTTGGAGATCATCTAGTCCAACCCCCTACTCTCACAGGAGACCTATACTATTTCTGACAAATGGCTGTCCAGTCTATTCTTAAAAACCTCCAGTGACAGGGCATCCACAACTTCTGAAGGCAAACCGGTTAATTATTCTCTCTGTTAGGAATTTTTCCTTAGTTCTAGTTGCTTCTTTTCTTGGTTAGTTTCCATCCATTGTTTCTTGTCTTGCCTACAGGTGCTTTGGTAAATAAATTGGACCCCACTTCCTTGTGGCAGCCCTTCAAGTATTGGAAATGGTGTATTCGAGTATGGATACTAATTTAGATGTTGTCAACAGGAGACTAGACCAATTCCTGAATGTCAGTTCTGTTAATGCCCTCTAGCCTTGATAATTGGATGTGGAATGAGGGAACTCTACATACTATAACTGAGTGTTGGGGACCAACAATTAGAAAGAACACTACCTCAGTCTTCTATTTGTGGGCTCCCTAGATACTGCTGGGAGATGAATGTTGGCTACATGGGTCTAAGCCTGACCCAGAAGAGCTGTTCTCACAGACATGTATCAGAATCAAATGGAAAGGCCAATTTTAGTTTTACTACCTTAGTTATGATATATATACAGTGCAATTCTCTGCACATTATCTGGGCAATCCTTTTCAAATTGATTAGACTAACTTTTGAGAAGTTATACATAGGGTTGTACATGTACTAATACTTGTGATTCTGTTTAATTGGTTTGAAGCTTTGTTACATGTGTTTAGCAAAGTTAAAACTTTATTGATTGATTGATAAACAGAAACTGATCAAATTTTAAACAAGCAAAGAAAGACTTCAGGGTAGCTGCATGAAGCTTTCAAATGACTTTCCAAACTTCATTCAATGCTTTAAAAAAGTATTTCTTGTATACTTTGGAATGCTTTGCACAGTTCTAAAACACACTTTGCATGTAGCCTCAAACTGTGAAGTCTGTGGACAGAGACTAAACAGAATTGAATAGTCACTCCTGGTCAGTATAGAAAATAATCAGTTGAATAGATAATTAGTTCACTCAGTAGAAAGAAATATCAATATTCTACACTACATCAAGCAGCAGTTGGTTGCCAGCAGTTGCCTACAGTATGTAGATTCTAAGGATCTAAACTGGGCTGAAATTCACTGAATGTATATAAAACTACCACATGTAAAAAAATTATTAACCAAAAAGTTAAACACATTCACCAAAACAGTTTCAACCAACAGCAAAAACCTCCTTCATTCCCCAAAAAGAAATGTGCAGATCTTAGTTTCAGTTTGATGAGCAGTAAATCCTAGCATTCGTTTGGTTGCTCAAAATGTAGCTAACTCACTTCCAGTCTAATAACTGCAACTGTCAAATTAGCTTAAATTTAGAAGCCTTATTCAAGGTGATAAGAAGCCATAATTTTCTTTCAATATTCTCTTGAATGATGACACTCACTTTAGTTCATGAGTCCAGATCACTGCTTGGATCTTTGGACAGGTGAACAGTTGTTTGTGGCAATGAGTTCGACTGATTAATGATGATGCTAAAAAAAAAAAGGGAAAAGAAAAAAATAGTAAAGTTGTTTTTCTAAGAAACAACTAGTGACTTCATCTATTATAATGCTTCCCACTGAAAGTAAGCAATGTTATCAGAAGCCTTCTATTGTATCCTAAATAAATTTTTTATAGGTAGCTTGCATTGTTTTATGGCAATACCTTTCCTTCATCTGAACTCCTGGTAATTTTATGGATATGTCTATATAGGTTTTTTTTTGCCATGTTATAGATATGATTTTTTGGCAATAATATGGATCCTGCCTTTTCACCTCCCCAACCCTGGTTTATTTGTGGTACTCGGCTGTTGCTTTTCCAAATATTGGTCCCTAAATATTTGTTCTTTAATTTTATGTCTTTCCTATATTCTCTAATATTTTCCACTACCTAGGAAGTGATGCTTTAAACAGCATGGTATATCTCATTATGAATTGCTATGTAACTTGATTTGGTATCTTGTGATTTTTGAAATTTTTGTGATGTATTTCATAATCCAAGTAATTATTCCAAGATAATTTTAAAAAGTCATGGGGAACAGATGTTTGATGCAGATTTTTTTTTATTATTTAGTCTAGCATTCCCGGCTGAAAAGCTTTAAGTAGAAAAGTTGAGAAAGAGAGTTGCTTCATACTCAGAGGAGTTACTGCAATAGAACATCTTCTGCAGTGGTAAAGGACTCAATAGGCCATCTAAGCATAGGATATCTTTGTAAGTTTGTTAATTAGCAAATGCTTTTGCTTTATACATGCAACTTAAGATATTAAATTCTACCATCTGGTTTGGCATCTCAAGTATTAGGACTCTCATTTCTTAGTCTCCTAGGACATAACAAATGTCTTCAGCTTTTCCAGAATTCATTAAACATTGCCCAGATGTTTCATCACATGTTCCTTTTAACACTCATTTGGGTCTGTTCACCTGTATCTTGTCAATGTTCTTGTTTGCAATATTATAACAGACCCTATTTGTAAAGATGAAAGCAAATTGACACAGAGTTGCTCTGTTTTCTTGGCATCATCTGTCATTGCTTTGACTTCTGCACTAGGCAATTCACAATGGGCACCTTCACAGCCTTTCAGCTGGGAACCTATTTTGAAATCTCTTACTGTTTACTTCCCTGCATATAATTGAAGTGACTTTCTTGCTATTATAACTAAATACACTCATGTTACCTTCAATGTGTTTAGCCTTAGTAGTAAGATTCTTTGCAGGGAGGGAGGCTACTGCCTTATACAAATAATGTTTATTGGTTTGGCTGATATTTTGCTAAGGCAATCTTGCTAGGATCAAGAAAGAGATAAAACCAAAACTCACTACTTAATTGAGTGCTGGACAGATGAATGTGCACTTCATTCCAAATAACAATTTTATTAGATTTTTAAGGCCACCAAATTTTAAAAAAAAGTTCAAGGAAGTGTGCAGAGGGAAAACATCATTAAAAAAATACAAGACTAAATGCAAAAAAACTCATGTATTTATAAAATAAAACCAATTCATTATAGAAAATTGTTTGTAAAAATTGGATTTGCAGGAAGAAATAAACCCAGTGTGTTGTAAAATTGTGCCCTTTTTTTTTACCATAAAGGAAGTTTTTTAATTATTACACCATGAAATGGAATGAATAAAATTTATAAATAAAAAAACCTGAATTGGGAGAATGGTCCTAACAGATGTACCCATCTCTGCCTTAGAGTATTCCTATTAAAATTAATAGCAGTGAAACTAGTCATGATTAATTCAAGTGTCAATTTGCTTCGATGAGACCATGTTAAGTATGAAATCTGGCTTCAGCACACTGGGCTCAGCATTAAAAACTCCCCTAAAGACTTCATGAGTGGCAATTGAATTCAAACCAATTCCTTCATAATAAAAGTACCTACAAATCTTCATGTACGTATAAAAAGTGTTCTAACAGGTGTTTTAATAATAACCTACTGCGTATAGTATAAGATTCATCATATCAAAATAAAAATATCCCTATGAAAATCAACAGAAATAAGTGGTGCTTAGAGGTTTGTGAACAATTTTGAATTTTCAATATTTGTGTATTAAAAATTTGACCTAAAACTAGTTAAAGAGAAGCCAATTAAACAAATGAGTCAAAAACAATTGTACTTGCTCATTTATTCAATGAAGAAAATGATCAAAAACTACACATTTGTGTGTTGCAAAAATATGTGAACTTTTAGGACTATTAGTTTATTTGAAGGGAAAATTAGAGTCAGATGTTTCAATTAATGGATGATAATCAGGTATAAGCGTGCAAGATTCTGCCTTATTTAAGCAAATGTTCATGCTCGGGTCTGATCTTCACAACGTAGGTATATGGAAGTGTGTCATGGCTTGAACAAGGGAGATTTCTGAGGACCTCTGAGAAATAGATGTTTATGCTCACCAATCTGGAAAGGGTTATGTATTTCAAAAGATATTGGACTATTGTCACATATTGTGTAGAAATGGAAACAATTCAGTACGGTTGTTAACCTCCCCAGGATTGGTTGACCAACCAAGATCACCCATGTAATTCTCTGGGAAGTCTCAAGAAACCCCAGGGTAATGTCTAAGGCAGGGGTCCTCAACCTTGGCGACTTTAAGACTTGTGGACTTCAACTCCCAGAATTCCTCAGCCAGCTGGGAGTTGAAGTCCACAAGTTTTAAAGTCGCCAAGGTTGAGGACCCCTGGTCTAAGGAGCCAAAGGATTCTCTTCCATTGGTAAATGTCAGCTTTCATGAGACCACCATCAAGAGAACATTGAATAACAATGGCAGAATTGCCAAAAACCACTACTCTCTGGAAAGGGCATTGCTGCCTGCCTACAGTTTGCAAACTTTGTAGTTATTGCTGTCCAACCAGTTACTGAAAACAAACGGTCACATATTCATATGCAGCTTTGGATCTTTTTCTTCATATATAAACGAACAAGTATGTTTTCCATTCATTGGTTTAATTGGGTGTCTTTTACCTAGTTTCAGGACAAATCCACATTTTAGATCCTATTTACAGTATGTAGAAATATTGAAAATTCAGAAAGGCTCGTAAACTTGTAAGCACCACTGTATTAAAGAGATTTCCTAAAACCATGACAGTCTGCCTTGGTTTTCTCTTCTATATTCATAATTTCACGCAAAACAAAATAGGAAATGTTTATGCAGAAAACATTTCTCCTTGCTGATATCTTTAATTATGTTTTCTGTTTATCATAATACTGTAAAATTTAAGATATATCCTAATATTTCAGCTATCAGGTTTGAAAATTGTTCTGCTTACAGAATACTTCTTAGTGAAGTATTTTTTTGTATTTATTTAATACAAAAAAATTTATATTTTAATATTTAAAAAAAAACACTTTAAATTGCCCTCTAGCTGAAGATCTCTGGGTGGTCCACAATAATTTTGATTGTGTGCCATCAGGTTGATGTTGATTTTTAGCAACTTCATAGATAAAGTTTCTCCATGATGATCTGAACCTCACCTGCTCCTTTAGGTCTCCCAGCATTGCACCCATCACCACTGTAAATAACTCCTCTACCTTGCTGTTGGTTGTCCTCTTTTCTACCATCTTTCTTAGCATTGGCACCTTCTCCAAGAAGTTAGATCTTTGCACAATGTTTACAAAATAGGATAATTTGAGCCTGGTCATTTGTGCTTGGAATGAAAACTTTGAATTGATTTGTTTGTTTTCTTGGCTATCCATGATATTCTCAAGAGTCTTCTCCAATACCAAAAGCATTCAATTCCATCATCATTCAAAAGCTTCTATATTTTTTCTAAAAAGTCTAAATTCCCAATAAAATGCAGCAATGATGCAATTTGAATAAAAAGAAATGCACAATAACATCAAACAAAATGCAAAATGAAAACAACATATAAATTAGGGAGCAGCAAGATGGTCATTCAAAATCTAAAACAATATGAATTAAAATACAATTAACATATAATTCAGAACCTGGAAGCATAGGAAGGCTTTTACCTGGCACCAAATGATGCGAATGTGGGTGACAATTGAAGCTTTCTGGGAAGGGAATTCCATAAATGACCACTAGAGAGAAATCTCTCTCTCTCTTTAGTAGAGGTCTATTTCATATCTTTAGTAATAGAATCGCATGAATCTCCCAGCTGATCCCTTGAATGGTGGAAGATTCAGTTTCGATCCAAATATATTGTTCACCCAGCATATGACCAATGAAATTCACAATGAAATCTGTTGATGATTATCATGATAGCTTTAGTTTTAGCTTTACTATCATGATAGTAAGATTAGACAAATAAATGTAGAAGAAACTTAACAGTTGTTATGATAACCTTACGTACGGTGAATAGGGTACGGTGGTAGGGTACGGTGAATATTCAGTTTGGAAAACAAAAGATAATTGAATGAAATAAAATTGGGATTTCTGAAAGTAGCTATTTGATTCCAATTGGATATTTCTAAATCAATCCAAGGCAGACTGATTTAGTCATTCATTATTTAATCATTTAGCTCACGTACTTAAGCATATGAACTGATATGGACAGCCAAACAATATTAGATTGATTTTATTCATAATTTGGATTATTTTAGTGATCAGAAATGAATAAATAATTCAGATTGTACTGGATTTAATTTGCATAGATTTATGCTACCATTAGGATCAGAAGCTAATTTTGAGAACATGAGCAAAAAAAAAAACATGTCATTGTTCTTTGTTGATTTCAGCTGGCATCTGATTGGATATTTTGGGAATGGAATGATGGATGAGATAGGCCTATGAGTTACATTTCTTATATCTTCTTTTTATGGAACATCTTTATTAGCTATTCCATAATGATAGCAGCAGCATAAAATATAGGAATTCCAAAAGTATTTACTTTTTTTGAAAAACTCCCCTGTCCTTCTTTAAACAATTCAGGATACAAAGTACAGTTAATTAAGCAGTCTATTTTCCATGCTGGAAGCATAGTTGAATATTCTAGTCATATTCATTTTATTCCAGGCCTTGAAGGGAAGAAACCAATTATATATCATATAGCTATCCAACTGCTCAGCAATTATCTGTGTTATTATCCCATTGGTTCATTCTGGATGCTAGGAATGGCTAGCAAAGCTGCAATATATTAGTGGAAGGCAAATTTTATTTAAACTGATTAGATTCAACTTCACACAACACTGCTGCATAATTTATACCACTTCTTTATATTGAGAGCTTGAAGAAACCATAGATTGTGGTACTTCATTAATTGGCAGAGAACATAGCCCATGAAAGAATACTTCTTTGAATCACACACATTTTTCTCAATCTATTCTGATGACCCAAAACATAGTATGTTCTCCCACAGTTATGCTGTTGACCATCTTCTGAATTGTTTTCCTTTTCACCATTTTTAGAGCTACAAGTTAAATCAAAGTGTGAATGGGCTTGAGGCTCAAAGAGTAAATCCTAATACTTCATGGTAGGTAGTTAAAGGAACTTTGCATATTTTATTTAATATGTGCTTTCTTACAGTAAGGATGAATGATTATTTTCTTACAGGCTGAGCCACTAGTGAACTTGCCAAGATTATATAGGTAGTCCACACTTACTGCAATTGGGACTGACAACTATGTTGCTTAGTGATACAGTTGTAGCATAAAATGTCACATGACTGTTCCAGATTTCTACATCAGTTCTGCTGTAGTTGTTAATTCCCCATTGACTTTGTTGAAACTGGCTGCGAGTTGTCAACCACACAAATAGCAATAGCACTTAGACTAATATACCACTTCACAGTGCTTTACAGCCTTCTCTAAGAGGTTTACAGAGTCAGCATATTGCTGCCAAAAATCTGGTCCTTATTTTACTGACCTTGGAAGGATGGAAGGCTGAGTCAACCTTGAGCCGGTGAGAATCGAACTACCGAACTGCTGGCAACCGGCAGTCAGCAGAAGTAGCCTGCAGTACTGCATTCTAACCACTGCGCCACCATAGCAAATCATAATCATGTGACCATAGGGATGGTATAATAGCTGCAGTTTTGAGAACCAGTCATAAATTTCCTTGTTCAGCACCATTGTAAGTTTGAATGCTTGCTGAATGAGCAATCAGTAAGTGAGGTCTATCTGTACAGACAAAAAAATATGTTCCCAGTTGCCAAGGAGCTTACAACTCTAATATAATGATAGAAAATAAAAGAAAGGACAAAGGGAGAGAAGTGAAGGAAAAATAAGTAATTTTTATCTAAAATTTAGTTATGATTGAGGATATAGATAAATCAAAGGCCATCCATCACCATCACCAAAAATTTGAGAGATTTGATAGAGATTTGATAGGGAGAAAGATAGAAACACATACTGTATATATTTATGGAAACAGTTCATCATACTATTTAAGAGCTAGTTAGGAAGAATAGGCAGAGATATAAGGAGAACAAGAGCTGATCAAGGGACAGAACACGGCTGTATTATGCATTCTTAGCCTGTGATCCATGACTAACAACTATGTTATAGAACCAGATTATTCAGAGGTCAATTGAAACATTTCAGAGTTTGAGAGGGAGGATAATTAAAAGCAACCACATGTTTCTTGAAATAGTGCTGTGCAATTTATAAACAATGATAGTATGACTGCTTCTTTGCATTCATATTCCAACTTATTAGATATAGCTCATGTCCATAAAAATGGTTGGTTCAGCCATGCTGAAAGCAAAATGTGGATAAGTCCATAGAACTAAGGATGAAACATTCTGTTTCTGCTAATTATGTGGAAGAGTCATAGAACACTCACAGTGCACAGCCCTTTTTTTTTTTTTGGTTATACGCATGGTTTTAGAGATCAAGATATAAAAGAAATTAGTTTGAAATGCAAGAGAGAAATCAGGATAGATTAAAAGTTCCTGAGAAAATTCCCCTTTTTCTTTTTGCTTCTTTGTGTTCTTAAAACAATAAAGATAACAGAATAATAGAATAACAGAAGTCCAAGTAAATTATATCCACAGCATTTCTCTGGTCCACTAATTTTGTCACATTGTTAAAGAATGCAATAAGATTTGTCTGGCATGATCTGTTTTTAACAAACCTATGTTGGCTTCTGGTTTTGACTTTGTTTTCCTCTAGGTGTTGTCAGATTTGTTGTTTGATTATCTTTTCCAGAATCTTCCTAGGTATTGATATCAGATTAATAGGTCTGTAGTTTTCTGGATCCATTTTTCCCTTTTTTGAAGATGGGAACTACAGTACATAAGGCCTTTTCCAGTCATCTGATAGTCCCATCCTGATACTCCGGGATCTTTGAAAAATATGGTTCAGTGGTTCTGAGATCACATTTGTCAATTCCTTAAAAATCTTGGGGTGTAATACATCTGGTCCTGGTGATTTGAACCTACGGTGGACAGGTGTTCTATTATTTTCTTGCTTATTTTGTCTTGCATACCTAATCTGCATTTTTCAACGTTTTTTTTTATAGATTGGACTGTTTTTTTCCTTTTGTGTAAATGGCAAAAAATGAGTTAAGCAGTTCTGCTTTCTCCTTGCTGCTCGTCACCTTCTTGCCGTTATCTCCCATGAATGGATCAATAGCTTCCTTGACTTTTTTCTTGTTGGTTACATGTTGGAAGAAGCTTTACGTTGTTGTTATTTTTGACTTTTTGTTACAAGCCTTCATTTATTTTGAGCCTTAGCTTTCCTGACTTCATTTTTGCAGGTTTGGGTTATTCGCTGATATTTGCCTTATTTATGTGCCCCCTTTTCCACTTTTTATTCTTTTCCTTTTTGTCTTTCAGTTTATCAGAGAGTTCTTTGTGCAGCCATGCTGGTTTCTTTGGAAATCTCTTATTTGTCTTCTTTATTGGAATTGTGTTGACTGGGCTTTCATAAACTCACTTTTTAAAGTTTCCCAAGTTTCTTGGGTTGTTTTCTCCTTGAGGATTCTCATTCATGGAATCCTTCCTACAGTTGTCTCTAAGTTTATTGAAATCAGCTCTCTTACAGTCCTAGACTCTAGCTTGACTTTGTTTTATTGCTTGTTTGCGTAACATTGAATTCCAATATTGCATGGTCACTCCCGCCCCCCAGGGTTCCTGTAAATTCAACACCTTCTATCATTTCATTTCTGTTAGTGAGAATTAAGTCTAGTATGGCTGACCCTCTAATTCCCTTCTCTACATTTTGAGAGAGAAAGTGGTCTGCTTGGTTGTCAGGAATCGGTTTGATCTTCCACTAGGTGCAGAGTTTGTTGATTTCAGGGTAGTTAAGTCCCCCATTACTATTGTGATGTGCTTCCTACATATCTTAGTTAACTGACTAGCAAGACGTCCATCTATTTCCTCTGTTTGGTTGGATGGCCTGTGTATACATCTATGGCAATATCATTCTTTTTCCATTTATATTGACCCAAATGCATTCAAGATGGTTTTCATAATTGTTCTGCTGTATTTCTGTAGAGATGTAGTTATTTCTCATATATAGCACAACTCCATCTCTTTCATGAGATCTGTTTTTTTTAAACAATTTAAACTCCTCTAGCTATATATTGCATTCATGGGTTTCATCCCACCAAGTTTCCATAATGGCAACAATATCATATCTGCCCTCAGATACTTGGATTTCTAGTTCACTCTGTTTATTTTTCATACTTTATGCATTGGTCTATAGGCATTTGAGTCCTTTTTGATTGACCCTGTGTTTGTTTTCTACATAACCTGTTTTGTGTCTGAGTTCCCCTTCTTCCTTACACCTGTTTGATTAGTGCATATGGTACGGCACTCAGCTTGATTTTTCTTAACAGCAACCTTAATATTCTTAACTGCACAAGCTAGATATCCCTGTTGGTCAGAAGTTAACCAGCAGTGTGATACAGATGCTGAAAAAGCAAATGTTATCTTGAGACACCTTAATAGGGGTATATAATACAAATAACAGAAAGTAATTTTCTACTTTGTTCTGTTCTGTTTAGATGCTACTTAGATTCCAGTTGCAAAAGGACACTGACAAGCTGAAGTAAGTTCAAAGAAAAGTACCCAGGTTAGTGAAGGGTCTGGAAGCCAAAGTCCACGAGGAATGGTTAAAACATCTAGCTATACTTAGGGGAGAGGAGATATAATAGTCTGCAAATATCTGAAGGGTTTTCAATGGATTTATTCTATATTGTCCTGGAGATTAGGAGCAGAACCAGTTCATTAAAACCATAAGAAAGCAGATGTAAGTTTATAAAGCAGATAGAAAGAAGCTTCCTGAATATATGAGCTTTTAATAAAAGGAAGATTCTGCCAGATAAAATGATGAGCTGTCCTTCACCAATGGCTGGATGCTTTAGATCACGGGTGTCAAACTCGCCATGTCACGTGACATGTCGTGACATATCACGACTCTTTTTGCATTGCCGGCAATGAGGTGGGCGCAACTTCGGTATGATGAAACCGACCCGCGGGCCAGCAGTTTGACACTCCTGCTCTAGGGGAATCTGCTTTGAGCGGGGGGTTGGACTTAATGATCTCTAAAATTCCTTCCAGCTCTCCCAGAACGATAAGACAAGTAAGGTTCTAAAATAATTTTGAGCTGCACAAAATTTTTATCGCAGTATTACCAGGAAATAAATTAGCCCAGAGGTCTAAGAATTCAGATATTATCTCATGCATTGATTATAGAGATCTTTTTTTAAACCAGAACTCTGGGGAACACTTAGTGTACTACATTTATTTTCATCTGTTTTTGAAAAAGAGCATTTACTTTGCTATAATGAATATTGATAAACATGCTGTAGATTCTGGTGTTCTCCATGCTTCAACAGATCTTGGTACACAAACTTTTGTTTGTTATACAATTATAACATTGCTTCTGGGTGTTTTAGCTAAGATCAAATGTATTATCATTCTGAGAATAATTTCCTTCTCCAAGCAAGTTTCCAGGCCACCATGGAAATAAAAAGACTTAAAAACATTGAAGAATCATAAAAAAAGAGAAAGAAACAGAGACTACAAGGGTTGTTGGACAAGATGTTAGCTGTCAAAGGACTTGTCTCTATTTTCTTGCACTCTGTGACTTCCAGAGGAGGAGAAATTATTCCAAGTAATTCATTATATCTAGTAATTCATCTCTAGAAATATCTAGAGATATTTCTCATATGCAGATTTTCCTGGTGCAGGAATATACAGTACAGTTTTTATTATTACTGGGTTGTTTTTTTTTTTTTTAAAAAATAGATTTCCCCATCTTGAGATATATTTTTTCATGCCACTAACATGAAAATTATTTGCAATAGTGGCAAATATCTGTGACTCGGGTGTAGGATGAGGGTGAAGGTTCATTCTCCGAGCTTGTGGGTTGGTTTTTGAACGGTTCGTTACCAGGCTAGCTAACATCTTCAGAGGAGTTTAGGGGATATTAGTGTTCTGCTTATAAGGTCTTCAGATGTGGGTGTGTCAAGTGAGGGTCTATAGTGGGTCTTGTGATGGGCCAGGTGTGAGTCATCAGTGAGTCTTGTGATGGGTCTTGTGATGGGGAGGTTACCTCAGATCAGGGTCATTGGGAAGTGAACTGCTGGTGGGGGGAGCTTGCTTGGGTTGGCTGAAGGTCGGTGCTATCTCACACCTGGCCTATCACAAGACCGACCACAGACCCTCACTTGACACACCCACACCTGAAGCCCTTATAAACGGAACACTGACACTGACATCCCCAAACTCTGCCGAAGATGTTTTACCTAGCCTGGTAACGAAATGTGCAGAAGCCAACCCACAAGCTCGGAGAATGAATCTTACCCTCATGAAAATAATTCTTTACTGCTGATGTAAATATTACAGAAACTTGCTTATAATGCTTCACTGGTCAACACCATAAATAGATAAGCCTTATGAATGTCAGTAGTCAAGCTTTCTTTCACTTTCCCTTCCCTGAAATCTTGTATTGTGGCTTACTTTGCACTTTTGATATAACGTACCATGCAAAATACACGTGAGATACATGTTCATCATTAGAGTTTGGGAGATATATTTATGCTCTTGACATTTACGATTCAAAACAAAGAACCCTATGGGAATAATCAACTGATGAATTGATCATATGGCAGTGTTTGTGGTACTGAGAATCACTAGAAAATATCTAAGGTACTGCATGTGAAAAATAATTTCTGCTGCTGTATCCATTGTCATTTTGATGAAAAACATATTGCTTTGTGTTGTTAACTAAACATTTATTTGGATATGTAGTTTTTTTTAAAGTTGAAGAAGGTTTTGAAACTCTTTTGATTCAGAGTTGAACATATATCAAAATGATGAGTTTTCTCTCTCCTTGGATATGTATATATGTCTGCTTCTCTCTTGTTCTCCATCCATCCATCCATCCATCCATCCATCCATCCATCCATCCATCCATCCATCCATCCATCCATCCATCAAGATTTGGTAGGAACAAAGACTGATTGATGATGTTTCACCAAGTCAGTGTTGATTCTTTGCAACCACATAGATAGATTTTCTCTAGAACAATCTTCCCTAGCCTGGTCTTTAAGGTCTTTTAACACTACATCTATTGTCATTGTAACTAAGTCTATCTGCTTTGCTGCTGGTTGTTTTCTTCACCTCCTTCTTTCCATCTTTTCCCACATTACAACCATCCCCAGAGAGAGGGGGGGAAATGATTCAAATCCAATATGTACCATTTGATGTAGGCCCAGAATCTAAGAGGATAGCTAAAGTCACAATACATTAAATAGTATGTGAGGAAGGTTCAGGCCTATACAGAAGCCCTTTATGGCTGCAATGGCTTCAGGAGAATTAAAATAAAGAATAATAATATTTGATTGTGGAAGCATAGACAAAATAAAGTGGATGCAAACAATTCAGAACACTGTTACTTGTTAGTGAATATTTGCAGAAATGATGGCATCACTATTATGGGGAGAGAGTGTTCACTTCACCTTGAAATCAATACTCTTGAAGTAAAAATTAAACCAGGAGTGCATTTAACTTAGTGCTAATTTTCAAGCCAGTCTGCAGAATTACATTTCAATACTCGAATGCAATGAACTCACTAAACAGAATTCTAACAATGCTAACACTGATGTTAGAGAGGAGACTCCTGGCTAAAACATTATGTAATTGCCAATTTCTTTAATGTGCATTTGTAATGAGTTTTATCAGAAGGCTGATTCACATGAACATGCTCCATTAGCTCTGGCCAGTTGAATGCACCATTCTTGCCCTATTAGCTGTAGTTTCATTACCTTTTATAGAAATGCTTTCAAATGCATAATTGTGCAAGAGAGGGACTTTTGGAATTTTATTTGATATACTGCACAGACACGAAAGATATCTGCTTTTCAAATGGAGATATTCATGCTCTCAAATGTGTTTGTTTATCAACTAGCCTGGCTGAGAACATGAGTGAAGAATACATAAGTAAATAAATAAAATTGATAACATCTTTATTTCTTGAGATAATTGGAGGAAATTGGCAGCAATGTTGCCCCTTCCTTGTGGATTGAACCTGCCAGACTTTATTTGCACACTGTCAAATCTACGTACTGGATATGCTGATCAGACTTGCTCTCCACTCTGCATTCCCAAACATTCTCAAGATGGTTAGATAACAAGACCTTGCAGTGAATTAGAGAGCTATATAAATAAAAGCAGTTCTCCATCTAACAAATACGTTAGTCCTAAGGCTTAAATCCTGGGTCTCTTTCTCCCACCTTTTAAAATCAACATCTGTGTGGTCATTTGTTTCCTAAGTTTGAAGTGTTCTGCTCTTTGCTTTAAGAAACTTTTTTTTTCCAGCTGTAACAAGAAGAGATCCCCTACTCACCAGCTTCAAACCTTACATATACATTCAGGATTGTGAGTAAAACAATAATGTTATGGTTTTGAGATCTTCAAAAAGAATGGGGTTTATCCTCCAAAGTTTGGGAATAATTTTACAAATGTGATATACAGTATAAAGAATTCTCAGCTACCTTTATACAGCCCAGTGCAGATAATTATATTTTGTATGAGTGGGTGGGTGAATGGGTGGCAGATGGCTATACAGCATATTTGTGAGAAGCAATAATTTATTTAACTCCACCTTATAGAAGTGGTATAGACTTTAGTTGTATCCCTAGGCAATATCTACAAAATTTCATAAGGATAGCTACTACAAGGACCAGAAAGTTTCTCTGATTAATTGTTCCCAAAGTAATTTTAAGTAGAATTGATGGAAGCACAGATTATAGGAGACAATATGTTGGTGTACTGCATTAATCATGTAATTAGTGATGAGTGAAACCCTAATCCTAACCCTTCCCTTTATAAAATATTTCTTTGTTTTTAGATTATTACATGCTATCATTGCTTGTTTGCTAAGTATATATTCAAATGCATCACCTAAATATACTACAGGCAGGAAGTAAAATGACTTCAACAAAGAAAACTCCTAGTGCTACTCACTGCCAGATGTCACCAATTCTTTGTGAGAGTTCTTATCCTGGAAGAGGTTAAAAAAAGAAAAGAAAAAGCACAATCCAGTAATGTAGTATATTATTCCTTTAAATGTTCTTTCTATGATACACAAAGTTTTAGAATGGCTCTCTCTATCCAGATAAAATTTCCAGTAGATAATCTGAATCAGAAAATGAGGATTTGAAGAAGAGATTTGATTTATTGATTGAGTCCCATCAAATTGGTATTAACTGTTAGTGATCACTTTGGCTCCCAGTGATGATGCACCCACAGCAATGGTGGGATTCAAATATGTGAACAACCAGTTCTTTGTGTGGATGCCACTTCCAGAAGTC
Organism: Azemiops feae; assembly: GCA_023970755.1. Classification (NCBI taxonomy): domain Eukaryota; kingdom Metazoa; phylum Chordata; class Lepidosauria; order Squamata; family Viperidae; genus Azemiops; species Azemiops feae. Next base: position 3,000,467 of record JALGBA010000099.1, read on the forward strand.
CATTCTGGGCCTGGGCAACCCACAGTGACTGCAACTGAGTCCACCCACCCATTTTTCTCTTTCTTTTCCTCTTTCTAGGAAAAGAAAGAGAGCTAGGTCTTTGCATAATGTATCCAAAGGATGATAGCATCAGCCCAGTGATTTTTCTAAAACCAGCTTGAACATCTGGCATCTCCCTCTCCACGTAGAGATGTAATCTATGTTGGATTATCCTAAACATTATTACAATTTGTACCTTCTGTTAAGATCTCTTTTTTTTGGGTAGTGGTAGGTATCCCTCTTCCAATATGTTGGCCAAGGCCCATTGTCCAGATTTGCTGGCATAGCATGGTTAGAAATTTACTGAATCTTTTGTTGTTGTTGCTTACCATATAATTTTGAATATTTCACCAATATCTATAGCTTTCCAAGTAGATAATGACTGTAATGGTAGTCTAACTTCATCTACTAGTACCCGTGGTTTCCTAAAAATAAGACTGGGTCTTATATATATATATTTGGGACCAAAAGACCCATTAGGGCTTATTTTGGGGGATGTCTTATTTTGTGTCCACTCCTTCCCACCGTCTGCTTGCCTGCGGCCACAACGGCTTACAGGGTTTCCCAAGGCAGACGCTTGGGAGGCAAGGGCAGTGCTGGCAGAAACGCCTTCAGGTAAGGAGGAGAGCAGCATGGACAGGTTGGGGAAGCTGAAGGACTGGGCGGCACAAGGCTCCCCTGCTGCCTCCCTCAGCCTACCACTCTCTTTCCTCTTGCAAGCAGATGAAGCTTCCAGTCTCCGTCAGTTCTCCATCCAGGTAAAATGTATTTGGCTGCCTATGGGTCTCCTCCATTTCCAAGTCCCCCATAGGTGCCCAAATACTTTTTGCCCAGAGGAGTGGGGTGCTATTTGCAAGAAGATGAAGCTTCCAGGCTTCATCAGTTCTCTATTTGGCAGAAAAGTGTTTGGGCGCCTATGGGGTATTTGGAAACAGCTTTCCACTGACCACTCTGCAGCAGTTTTTTGCCTCTTCCTCTTCCTCAGGCAGCTTACTCCGCCTCCCTCTTTGCTTTTAGCATTCAGGGAAGCCCATGCTTTTTTGTGTCCTTAAGCTATCTTTGGGCTCTATCCTAACCCCCAGAGACCTTTGGTCAGCCCCATAGCAAATGCCGCCTCCCTCCCTGTACTCCGTTCTGTCCAGTGGCAGTGACAGAGGGCTGGCAGAGGGATACGCAAGCTATGGGAGAGTTGGCGGAGGAGGAGGCAGTGACAGCTACAGGGAAGATGATCTGCGGGGTGAAGCGGGGGCTGCCAAGACTGAAGAAAGCCTCCCTCCAGTGGCAGATGCGGCTGTTGTGCAGTGGCGGTGGAGCCTTTCACCGTCACTCCCCCCTGGCTCTGAAATGGCAGAGGGGGACCAGGTAAGGCAACCCAGCCTTCCCCACCCATCCTCTGTAGCATGGCAGTCTGGTTTGGGAGGGGAGTGAAAGGGAAGAGGTAGGCGGGCAGCCGGGTCATTGAACAGGTGGGGGGACGTCACCGAGCAGGGAGTAGCCTGGCTGCAGGGGCCCTGAGGTAAGTCAGTGCGGGGCATGTGGGGCAGCTCCACTCCCCCACCTGCCTTTCCTCACCTCATGGTGGGGGCACCAATGTAATGCACACTCTTCTGCCCTGTTGTTGCAGCAAGCAACCAGAAGGTGGGATGGACTGGGCAGGGTCTTAACTAGGGCTTATTTTTGAGGTAGGTCTTATATTAGGCACAGACATAAAATCAGGCTAGGGCTTATTTTCGGGGAAACACGGTACTGCAGGTTCTTGTCAGTAGGAAGCATCTTCTAAGGAATTTTGAATATTGATATCTCTAATGTACAAAAATTCATTCTACTCTTTCAATTTTTGTTTGAACTTCTTTGAATCAGTTGCTCACTGCCTACTGATATTCTTTAGCATATCAGTTTGGAACCTCCTTATGATTTAGGACAGAGGTCCCCAACCTATGGCCTCTTGGCCGCTGGGCTGTGTGAGTAGCTGGGCAGTGCATGTGTGTGTGTATGTGTGCTCACCCCCCTTGTACCACTGTTGCCGCAAGTGTTGTGCAGGCGGTGGCAGCACTGCTAGTATCACATGGGTGGCGCCATTACCACAAACCTTGCGCGGGGCGGCAGTGCCGCAAGCAGCAGGTGGGCAGCGGCACGCCACACACAGGTGGCGGCATTGCCATGAACCTTGTATGGGTGGTGGCAGCGCTGCAAGCGGCAGGTGGGCCATGGCACAATCTTTGTGCTGGTGGTAACATCGCCATGAGCCTGGCAGCAGCGGCACCACAGGCCACACACAGGCACTGCCATTGCTGAGAGCCTCAGATGTAGGCTCGCAGCCCCGTTTGCGTGGTGCACATGCTTACAGCCTGTTTGTCCGGGTGCACACACATGTGGCCACATTCACGTTTGCGCATGCACATGTAAGGCGCCTGCTCCTCCCTCTCCACCAGGCCGCCAACCCAAAAAGGTTGGAAACCCCTAATTTAGGAGATCTTTTGAAAGATTTTGCCAGTCTAATTCCAATGTTTCTAGATAAGTTGTTGTAATGATGCTGCTTGATTTTTCTATCAGTTCTGTGAAGTTGTTTATTTAGTTCTTTCCTAAATCTTTGTTTTTTTGTGTGAGTTTGGTTTCTCTTCTTTTCTTGGCAATTTCCACAGTTTGTTCTGACATCCAGTGTGCTTTCTTCTGTTTCTTGATCTTTGGAGCTCTCTCTTCACATTCATCCTTAACAACTTTGTTGATCTTTATTCCACAGTCTCTCTGGTTTTCTATCAATAAGGTTCAGAATTTCAAAGCAATTCCTGATGCTCTCTTTTGAAATAGGAGGTATAAACTCAAAATTATATGGAGGAAACTGGTTGGCTTTCTTCTTCCACTTTAGTTTGACCTCAGATTTGCAGGTAAGCATTCATGATCTGTTCCACAGTCAAGTGTCCAGTCATGTCTCTACTGAGTTCTTATACATTTCCCCCCAAAATACTGTCAATTTGATTTCAGTGTACTCCATCTGTGATGTCCACATATATGGACACCAATTTGTTTGTTGGAAGATTGTGTCAGTTATAAAGAAATGATTGAATTGGCATAAATTAATAAATATTTCCCTGATTCATTTCTGTTTCCTAGACCAGCTCATTTTCCACAGCAATCTTTGTTCATCCCTGCATATTACTATGAAAACGTTTTATTACTAAGATACTGGTGAAAATTAAAGTAATAATTGTTTTAATTGTTTTACTTTAAAAGTAAAAAGTAGGTTGATTTAGTTCAGGTCAATTCCTGCATTGTGATTCCAATATGCCTTATCTGGAAGTTCTAGTGAATTGTTGTTTTTTTACTTTCTTTTTCAGGTTTTACTTTGGTTTTTTGGGAGGAGGGATGAGGTTCTGGCTTGTTTCTATTTTTATTTTGTACCTTTTTCCTCTGTTTTTAAAAAGTTTGTAAACCATTTTTTTCTATCCCTTGAACCATAGAAATATTTGCACATAAACATTTTTATTACTTTTGTGGAACATCCAAAGGTTTTAGACATCTCTTCAAGGTAAGGCAGATTCTTACCAAATTGGGCAACTTAAAATCTGAAATTGCTTTAGTTTGTAATAGGACAATTCATATTTTCCACAAGAAAATGCAGATTTTATGCATAAAATGGGGCAGTCAATTATATATTAGTGGAAAATCAAAATCTGCCCGAAATGTAATAATTTGAACTAGCTCTCCCCCACACACGCCAAAGCTGACTTTGAGTGACATATGATCTGTAATGGTGTAATCAAGATTCAAATTAAAAAAATATACTTTATAAAATAATCACTCAAGAATTAACATTCAAAATATAAATAAAATTGTCATCCAGAGGGATTATTATAATGGCTCTGCCCCTGAACCAAGTCTTCAAGATTTTCTAAAGAGAGAACGTCATTTGACTATCTGGAGGGATGCTATCCCAGATGGAGGAGCAATAAATGAAAAGGTATGCTTCCATGTCCCTGCAGGTGGCAATCTCTAATCAAGGAGACACATAGATGCCTCACTTTACTGTATTATATATTCACTGAAAACAGTTCTTAATTTCACAGTTTGGTCCGGGTGCATTTGCAATATCTCAGTCTCAAAAATTGCTATAAGAATTAGAATGTGTTTGGAATGATTCTACAAACTTTAAACAGTTAAGAAGTATCATTAGGGTAGAGATAAGTTATATGCAAGACCTCTGAAATAAAGAGTTGACATTTCTCCTAAGAAAGTTATGTCTAAGGGACTTAAAGAATATTAAGTATGCTTCTTAACATGAGATTATTAATTAATTAATTAATTTTAATTAATTTAATTTTTAAAACATTTACTGGCTATCTTACAGAATGTATATAAAGAGTCTGCTGTCCACGTTCTTACATTGGAAATATGAGATGGGTATGGGAAGATTTACTGATGAAATGAGCTTGTTCCACTCTTGCTCCATTTTGATTTAACACCCATATATTTGTTAAAATGACGTTGCAAGGATCAATGTTATTTAAATATGTTTCTGTATTGGAAATTTCAGCGTGGATTATTTTCCATATTGGGAAAAAAACTCATATTTTCTAACTTTGTCAAAATGTGTTCACTTTTGTTTTATGAACTGGCTCTTTATAGAGATAATGTAGAGTCTGATCAATGTTATTCCGTGTAGTCAGGATTTAATGGTGTGCTTAAAAATGGTTTCCTATATATAATATATCCTTTTTTAAAAATTATCTCTTTGTTACTGTATTTGCATCTTTAAAATCTTTTTTATTTTTTCCCTTTTCTTTCCCTTATTTGCATATTATGGACATAAAACCTGAAAAATAATCTGATGTACCCCCCTACCACTTACTTAGAATAATTTTTATAATATTTTCATCTCCGCTATCCCCATTTCTCAGGCCTGGAAAATAAATATGTAAAATAAATATGGATGTATTCTAATATCATGATATTTTTCTTCTTTGATTTTTTTAAAAACTAATCTTTAACACAACCTTTATTACAATGTAAATTTTCAAAAATCATTGTGTGCACTGAAATGGTATCAGTTCATTGTAGGATTAATAGCCTAACTATAAAATGTATTTTATAATGGAACATTATATATGTTTTTTCCTAGGATGAACATTTCCATTGATTTGACTTGTTTTGCTTTTCTTTTGTTTGCTTTTCTTAATAATTATTAGAATATATAATATATATTTATTGTTTTGCAATTTCCCAATACACCCTCAGCACCTGCAAAGATAACCTTTCTTTTTACAAAAAATAATGCTGAGTTAAGTCCTTTTGAAATCCTGAGAGAAATTCATTCCCCGTTGATAATGATGAATGGGAATTTACTACTGCTGATTATTTTCATGATGCCAATTCATTATTCTTGTGGATAATCAAATACAAATTCATCATAGAAATTGACTATCCTTTTTCAAATGGCAGTGGTCAATTTTTCATTTTAACTACTGCCTTAAATCTTTCCAAACTCTATGTTGAATGGGCCAGATATTTCCTCTAAGTTGCTGACAAACGCTATTAGAAGGAAGAGTGTTCAAAAAGAATTTGAATGAAAGCAGAAATATCAAAAAGTGACAAATGTTAACCAGTGAATAATTTTTCCTCTCTCTCTCTCTCTCTCTTTCTCTCTTTTTTAAAATGTTCCCATGGGACCTTTGGTGGGAATGGCTCATTATCTATGCCATTTAATGTTATCTTCTGTAATAATCAGAATGGTTAGCTCATTGATCATATAATGTATACTTCGTTAATATTACTGTTCCTGGAGGGTGCAGAAAGGAAAGCAACTGTTCCTGTCTCCAGAAAGAAAAGCGTAATAGGTAAAGAACTCAGGACATTTCCTATATAGATTGTCAGTATCAAATGACAAGAGGCTGTGGCCTATAGTCTAGAACTCAATGGCTCCTAGTGCCACATTCTAGTTAGCTAAGAAGGGTAAGCAAATCATACACAAACTGTTTTAAAGGGATAGGTTTTATCATATGAGGAATCCCTGTTAAAAGAGAAAAGGGTAAGAGTCCAGTTGTTCTATTAACCAAAGCTGATAAAGACCTTCCTTATAACCCTACTATTACTTGATTGTCTAGAAAGAGGCAGAATCTTAAACTGCAAACCTGGTCTTTCAGGGGGAATGCTACCTCATCTAGAACAGGGATTTCTGCAGAAATGCATCCCCCAGAATAGGTAACAATTCTATTTTGTCCATATTGAATTTCACTTAGCACAAAATTTCACTTTAGCGAATTCAATTTCATTCATAACAACTCCATTAATTAAAAAGAAATGGTAACCACAATTAATGCATATATTGATTGTCCAATGCAATGTGCCACAGGTCCAAAGAGATCATTCTATTCTAGAACCAATAAAAAAACAATAATCACAAATCAACTAACCAACAGAGCTGAACTGATACCCTAGTCCAAATGCGTGAGGGTCTTAGAATAGAATAGAGCTGGACGGGACCTTGGAGGTCTTCTAGTCCAGCCCCCCACTTAAGCAGGAGAACCTATACCATTTTAGACAAATGACTGTCTAGCCTCTTCTTAAAAATCTTCAGTGATGGAGCGCCCATGATTTCTGAAGGCAAGCTGTTTCACTGATTAATTGTCCTCGCTGTTAGGAGGTTTCTCCTTAATTCTAGGTTGCTTCTCTCTTTGTTCAGTTTCCAATCATTTTCCTGCCCTCTGGTGCTTTGGAGGATAACGTGCCCCCCTCTTCTTTGTGGCAGCCCCTTAAATACTGAAATATTGCTATCATGTTGCCCCTATTTCTTATTTTCTTTAGACTAGCCAAACCCAAGTCCTGCAGCCGTTCTTCGTATGTTTTAGTCTCCAGACCTTTGATCATCTTACTTGCTGTTCTCTGCACTTTTTCCAAACTCTCAACATCTTTTTTGTGATATGGTGACCAAAATTGGCTGCAGTATTCCAGATGTGGTCTTACTAGGGTTTTATAAAGTGATACTAATACTTCGCAAGATCTTGATTCTATGCCTCTGTTTATACAACCCAGGATTGTATTTGCATTTTTGGCTGCTGCTACATACTGCTGGCTCATGGTTAAGTGATCGTCCACTAGGACTGTGTCCCTCTCACAGTTACTGTTTTTAAGCCAGGTCTCACCCAATCTGTACTTGTACCTTTGATTTTTCCTGCCTAAATGTAAAACTTTGCTTTTCTCCACATTGAAACTCATTTTGTTGGACAGGGCCCATTGTTCAAGTTTGTCAAGATCTTTTTGGATCCTGAGTTTGTCTTCTGGGGCGTTGGCTACTCCTGCCAGTTTGGTGTCATCTGCAAATTTGATGAGTTCCCCTTCATTTCCCTTGTCTAAGTTATTTATGAAGATATTGAAGAATACTGGGCCTAAGATGGAACCTTGTGGTACCCCACTGCTTACTTCTCTCCATGTGGATGTAGTGCCATTGAGGACTACTCATTGAGTACGGTTTGCCAGCCAGCTACAGATCCATCTGGTGGTGATGTTGTCTATTCCACCTTTTTCTAGCTTACCAAGGAGTAGGTTGTGGTCTACCTTATCAAATGCCTTACTGAAGTCTAAGTATACTACATCCACAGTATTTTGCTGGTCTACTAGTTTAGTCACTTTGTCGAAGAATGAAATAAGATTGGTTTGGCATGATCTGTTTTTGACAAATCCATGCTGGCTACTAGTTATAACTTTGTTTGCTTCTAGTTGTTCGCAGATCTTTTTTTGATTATCTTTTCTAGGATCTTCCCAGGTATTGATGTTAGACTGATTGGTCTGTAGTTTCCTGGGTCCATTCCCCCCCCCCTGTCTTGAAGATGGGAACATCAGCCCTTTTCCAGTCCTCAGGTATTTCCCCGGTGCTCCAGGATTTTTGAAAGATATGGAGCAATGGTTCTGAGATAACATCTGCCAGCTCCTTCAGAACTCTGGGATATAATCTGTCGGGTCCTGGTGATTTATATTCATCAAGGTCAGATAAGTGTTCTCTTACCATTTTCTTGCTTATTTTAATTTTTGTTTCTAGTTTGTCTTTTGCAGTGGTTTTTGTTTGTTTGTTGGGCTATGGTTTCTTTTTGTGTGAAGACTGATGCAAAGTATGAGTTAAGCAGTTCTGCTTTCTTCCTATTGCTTGTTATTTGCTTGCCATCTTTTCTCTTTAGTGGACCTACAGTTTCCTTGACTTTTTTCTTGTTGTTAATATATTGAAAGAAACTTTTTTTATTATCCTTGATTTCTGTTGCAAGTCTTTGTTCATTCTGAGTCTTTGCTTTCCTGACTTCATCTTTGCATGTTCTGGCTGTCTGCTGATAATTGGCCTTAGTTATGTGACCCTCTTTCCATTTTTCGTATTTGTCTTTTTTGTCTTTCAGTTTGTCAGAGAAATCTTTGTGCAGCCATGCTGGTTTCTTCTTGTATTTCTTGTTTTTCTTTTTCAATGGTATTGTGCTTGACTGGGCTTTTATGATCACATTTTTCGGGGTTTCCCATGCTTCTTGAGAACCACCTATTCTTTAGTACCTTACAAAATGGCAACAGTGTTGATCATCCAAGTTTCCAGAGGGATGTTGCTCCACAGGAAGTCACTGCAACAGGGCATGAGTTGACAAGACGACCCAGAGCATGCTGGCTAAGTGAGTGTTAGCATATTGATGACAACTTGCACCAAACCTGCAAATGATCCTTCTCAATATCATATAGATATTGATAGCACAAGAGATAACATTTTAGGACCTGACAGGCTAATTCCTAAGTAATTGACCAGAGTCTGCCAATGTCATTTTCTGGTAACTTCTGGAGAAAGAAGAGACAAACAACACTTTCAATCCCAAAATAGAATGTTGAGGAACTTTTGCTTAAAAGTGCAGGCCAAACAAAGCCTTTGACATCTCTATTTATTTATATTGCAAGATTTCTAGGCTGCTCCAGTCATGACTGGCTTTGAACAACATGCAATTTTCTTTTCTTAACCTGAGTTACTATAAAACAAAACTGAATCTCCCAAAGCCGTAAAATAATGATTTAAGACTGTAGGGATAGTTGCAATCCATCAACACCAAATTAAAAGCTATTTATATCTATCTATCTATCTATCTATCTATCTATCTATCTATCTATCTATCTATCTATCTATCTATCTATCTATCTATCTATCTATCTATCTATCTATCTATCTATCTATCTATCTATCATCTACCTACCTACCTACCTACCTACCTACCTACCTACCTACCTACCTATCTATCTATCTATCTATCTATCTATCTATCTATCTATCTATCTATCTATCTATCTATCTATCTATCTATCTATCTATCTATCTATCTATCTATCTATCTATTTATCTATCTATCATCTTCTACCTTGCTGCAATTTGACAACCTTGAGCAGCTTCTAGAGTATGCAAAGAAACAACAGTTAAAATGTCCATAATAGAATTAAAACAAATCATGACATCAAAAAATCTCTGAGTGTCTGAGTGATTCAAATAGCAAATATGGTAAAGGCTAATCTATTATTTCCTGTGACATTATTTTGTTAAGCCATTTAATCAGATCCAATAATTAGTCTACTCTGAAAATGAACATTTCGTCTGAGAATTGTAGATATCCAGGAAATAGGATTTAAAAATGTATCTCTGTCCTTCAGCCTTCTCTATGAGGTTCTATTTTTTCTTTCTTAGAGCATGCAAGAAGCTGAATGAGATAGCTTTCTCTCTATAAATTGAAAAATCATCTCAAGGAAAGAAATATATTAATTAGAGAACTAATCTTTTTTATAATCTCTTTCTGCAGTAAATGAAATCGAACTACTGGGCTTCTATAAATCTTTTAGTAGTTTATTTCACTGAAAAGATTTGTGGAATGGCTATCACTAGTAATCTCTAGAGAGATAGATGCCATAGTAGCAGAGATAATGAGAACATAGCCCAGAAGAACACTGAAAGTTAAGCCAAAGAAAACTAGTAAACTTTTGCTATAAAATGCACATGCAACAATTTAAATTAGCATTCCAAGAGGGTAATATATATACACTGAAGAGTTAAACTCCAATAACACTTACTGTATTCTGCATCTTAGGAAACAACAAATTCAATAACACCTTTTGGATGTACACAACTTGTGGAGAAAGAGAAAATCACCGGAAGCTAGAGATGGGGAATTAAAAAGCTCAGTGCTTGGGGAGTAATGAAAAAGTGATGAATATCATTGATGACACAATAATTGTTTAATATGTTAATAGTTCTTGCATTGCCAGATGTTGGATGTCTGATTTGTTAGGCCTATTTATATAAGAACTTAAATTTACACATCTCTCTCTCTGATTCTGTTCATTCTCTTTCATCTACATATACATTTTCACATACCTGATAATTTAAATATGAGTGCAATTTCTTCCTAGGCAGGTCAGTGTTACTAGCTTTATATGTAAAAATGAACCACTGGGCTACTATTTATAATCTAGGCCCGTGTATCACTGCATTTTCCTTAATGCGTGTCACTATTACATCATTGAAAACTATTGTGGATAACCAAAGCCTAAGTTAGCAACATGATACCCAAAGGCAACATTTGCACATGTAACCCTCCTGAGAACGTCTGCAACCCCTTCAAATTAAATACAAATTCATTTTATTTTTCCTTTTTAAAATTTGGTGGGTCAAAGTAACAAACACCTATAAGTCATATAATTTTGAGCAAGAATATGAGGCTCCGATGATTCAATAAACTGTTGACCAATAAAAAAGTTTTAATTGAGTATCTGGACCAGCAAGTACCTACAGTAACTTCACACAACACCAATGCTATCAGTACTCAAATACATATCAGTACTCTCAGCAATTTTTGAACAATATCTAGTCAACTGTTTCAAGCTGTTATGAGAAATATAACATGATAACAATCATAAGGCATTACAAAACTCAAAACCTAGTTGGCAATATAAAGCAAATAACATCTGTGCCTAAATTTTCTAAACTTCAAATTTCAAACTACTAATGACTAACATTGTATTCTATACTGGCTAAAACATAATTGCACTTATATGGAGAAACCCCTCCCCCTACAGATTAACATTTTTACAATTGTCTGGTCTATTCCAAAATGAACACTGGTCAAATTATACAGATGAAAGAGAACAATTTCTTTCTAGCATTGATCAAACGACATGGAAAATAGAAGAGCCCAAATTATCCCTGCTGATTTGCTGTATGTGAAATTGAAATGTCACTTCTTTTTGTAAGAAGTATGTAAACTTTAAAAACAGGCAGGAAACCTATAATCTACTGTTCAGATAATAGAATATTTCCAACAGATTTTTACAGATATTTGCCTCATATTACCAACAAAGAGTCATGAAAGCCTTTTATAGCAACCACTCAGAGTTTGTATTTGCTGAAAATGCATTTAAGAAAAAAAGGACTTTGTTTGGGCCTCATTTGTTTTTTTTAAAATATGTTTTATTGATTTTTTTTCATCACCATCAATATTTGACAAACAGTGTGCTATCTGGGTTTGTATTTACAAATAATGAATAACAATTAGTTTCTATAATTCCATATTCCACATAGTAGCTTTCCTTGATTTTCTCTTCTCCCAATAATATTCTCTTTTATCAACCTTGAATTAGTATATTTCTTGATAATTTTAAAAGATAATGAAATATCTGCAAATAACCTCCACCTCGTTATTAAGCTTCTTTTCTAATCTCGATCACCTTGCAACACACCATTTCATTTTTGTAGTCACTACCACCTATGAACCTCAAGTAACTACTGTAGATAAATAATGGAACTGCATATCACTGGACTTATTTAAAAAAAAAAAAGCTCAGGAAAAAGTAGGTAGCCCAGGGAAGAAATATATATGTTACTATGCAGATATACACACCCTCAGGAAGGCACAGAAAAGGAATTATTTAACAGATGGACATGTTTTGAATGTATTTTATATTTCAATGTAGAGAGTGATGTTTATAAGTTTGGGGGGGGGGAATTCTGAATAGAAATGGTTCCTCTTTATTGGATACATTATTTAACACAGAGATATCCTTACAATGTTCTGTTAAATATACTGGTCTTTTATCACTTAAATTGCTGTTCTTGTTAAATATAATCTAGCACTGTCCCAACTTTCCTGCTATATTCTTGCTGTCATAGCTTTCTAGAAGTTTAGCATGCACAGTGAGGCATTAGCAGCAATTCAAAATGTAGACATTAAGTTATTCTTAGCCTGGGCTTTATCAGCTGTGTCTCAGTTTTGCCAACACATAGGTGTGACCGTATTGCAAATAATAGGAAAGCAAATCCATTTCTAAATTGGATCCTGTTTCATGAGAGTTTTGGATTCAGTATTTACCCAGTTTCTGGATTTGTCAGTCATGCTGCATCTTCATGCTGCCACAGTGATTTGAATGCCTAACTATTTGGCCATGTTTCTTTTATAAGGAGAAGACAAGGCCAACCTGATTTGTATTTTAACAAAACTGTGACAGTTCCTTCCCTCCCTCCCTCCCTCCCTACTTGCTTCTTTTGAACAGTATGTGGTTCAATAAAATTGAATGAGGAGCATGTTTCCATTCCTCCCTTTCAAATGATAATGGAGAAGGGAGAGCGAAACAAATCCTTGCCTTGGGTTTGCCTTGTGAGTTTTTTTTTTTTTTTTTGAGTGTGTATGAGGAAGGACCTGCAATTAGATCACTGAAAGTTCAGCTCGCAGCACTCTAACATTACTAACGAAATGGTGAATGCTAAAGGATCAAAGGATGAAAAGGATCAAATGAAAGCAATTTTAGGAACAACTGTTGCTTCTGGTTTGAGATACATAACAGTCTTCTAAAAGCCTTCCCCCCCCCCAAAAAAAAAAAATCTGCTGGTAACCTTTCTAGCAAAATTCAGATGAAATGATAAAAGGACACATTAACAAAAATGTTTTGCTGTATAAGTAAGAACTTCCTGTGAGTTGGTTCAGAGGTTATAGGAAACCATTACGTACCACTGCAAAAATGACTGTAGAGGAGCCTCAGTGTAGCTGCAAGAAGTCCACATGATTCCTTCTAGTTTTATATTAACTACATGTGATTTGAAATCAAATAAACTCTGCCAAATCCCAAGTATACAAAGGAAAGAGATCATTTTGAAGCAATAGCTTGTGGGTTTTTTTCCCTTGTAGGTCAAATTAAGATCACCCCCAATTTAGGATTTGCATGGGTAATAAAATGAACGATGGTAGGTCTGAGAAGCAGCCAGTTAAGGAGAAAAATTATCTCTCTATAATGTCTTATGGAGAGAAGGCAATTTTCATTGACACTTCTAATGAACAATTAAGACCTGGCGGTGTGGAACTGTTAAACTTCCAAGTGGCCATTTCCAAGCCTGTTCTCATCTCTCACCCAAGATGTGCATTCAAACAGCATCCACATGGTGGAACTCTAAGCAATTCCAAGGTTATTTTGCTCAGGATTGACTTTGTAAGGTGCTTCATTTGTTCAGCCTGTAAATCCTGATCTCATCTGTTAAGAATTTGTGGCCTGATTCTCATTGTTCCCCAAAATGCCAATCCTTTTCATTGTGTTTGAGGACACGAAGAATAAGGAATCAAACCAGGCCAAGAAAACTTAGAAAACAAGATACATAGCAGAAACTGTGTTTGAGGATCTGGTAAATTCATTTATGAAGAATAAAAGGGTTCTTGGGCTATGGGAACATCGCACACGGTACAGTATATGATGCTGGCCTAGGTAGTTAATCTGGCTCAGACAACAAGTGTTTTTTTTTTTTTTTTAGTGTTCTATGCAAACTGAGCCACTGTTTTTCTGAAATTTGTTAATGCTGGATACCATTTGCTCTAAAATAAGTATCACAATCCATTGGCATTTTCTTAAGATGTCTTATAGATTGTGATGAATATAAAGGAGATCAGAGAGGAGCCTGCCAAAACCTTTTTGTTTATTTTAGAAAAATTGGATTTATTGCTCAAAATTGTTCCCCTCACGTACTAGGGAATATAAAAGAAAATACTAATATGTCAGGTGTGTCTTTTTGTAATTTGCCCATTATACTATTATTCCAGATGATAACATATTTAGTGCAAGCATGAAAACTATGTGCTTTTCCAACATATAAAATGTATATTTATATTGATACTGTATACAACAAAAGCTTTGCCACTATCAATTATGGACAAAACTATAGTTGAATCTGCTATATGAACTGAGATTAACAAAACCAGGATTCCATTGTTGCATTTGATTCTAGGAAATAGCTTTCCAATCTGGCTTGATTCTGGCCTGCTGTTATTACTTAGAAAGCCAAAAAACATTTGCTGGATCAGATCCAGAACCTGGAAAAAAATTAACTTTCATTCATGGATGGCTCTCTTCCTTTTTCCCTTTTCTTCTCTTTCCCTCCATGTTATTGGAATAACCTGGCATGCAAAGAGCAATCTCACATTCTTTAAATGCTACAGTTTGCTTTGATATTTCCGAATGCTTGTTGTTCTCTGTAGAGTATGTTTTACCCAATTCTGTGGAAATTATATACTTGGTTTGTCTTCCTCCTGGATTCCAATTAAACTTCATTTAAATCCCTAGCAAGGTATCCTTTGGTCATTGCTCAATTGGTCAACAATGATCAACCTCTTCACTGTTATTCCCTTGCTGTTATCATACTGTTTTCCTTGGCCTGTAGGTATTCTCAGTTTCCATTGGGTTGATTGGAATCTTCTTCTTTCCTTCTTTCCTTTCAAAGGTGACACCTAAAACAGTGCCCTTACCAATCAAAAGGTTGAAATAATGTTGAAAGTTGCAAAGACCTTTTCTGAGTTGCTTTAAAAAAAAAAAAAAAAAAAACTGGGCAGAAACCTGCAATTTAGCCCCTCACATCTGTGCTACATAATGTTCATCTGCTTCAAAAACCCAGTTTACTTGATGTAAGAATAATTCTCGCTAATAAATCAGAACACTTAATTTGCATAAGAAGAGCAGGAAGAGAATATTTCCATCTGACTGAGATGACATCTAGAAGAAAACTAAAGGAAATTAATATGCAAAAGCTCCCGTAACTACATAAGTGCTCAGTGCATTTAGTCTTGAGGTGCCATTCAAGGCACTACCAAAAAGTCTTCATCTGTTCGGCAAGAATATCTAAATAACAAAAGTACTTCAAGTAATGCATTTCCTTCCCTAATGACTTTTGAATTGAAGAGACGTAATTGCTCCCCTATTCACAAAGCAAAATCGTTTGATAATCTGGAGCTGAACATTTCGGTGGGAAGCTCTTGTGTTCCAGCCTCACTTTGCCAAATAATTAAAACATTAAATCCTAAACTCTGAGTAGAGGTTCTATAAATAGCTATCCCGTTGTGGCCTCTTTTCTCAGAAGAAGTGCATTTCAAGTGAAGCGACTGAATGAAGAATTCTTTCATCTTTATGGGTGTAGAGTGAGTGACATTAGGATTGTCTGAGAATGTCTTTATGCAGCTTTGCTGATTTCGTTTGGAAGTATCTTTGTCCAGCAGCTCAGGAGAGAAATTTGCCTTCTGGGGCACATTGTATTTGTCAAAAGAAGGATGAAGAAACACAGGAACAAACAAATGACAAATGAATACTTTCTCAATAGAGGAACTCCTGGGACTCTGCATGTTTTTTCTTCCTCAGAGTGGGACCTGCAAGTACATCTACAATCAAAGAGGCTGCGAATTGTCCATGCTGATAAAAATACACATTTGTTCAGGGAAAGGGGGGGGGGCTAAGTGCAGTCCCCTTCCAAATGTAATTGGTGGGATCAAAACCAATAATATCATCTTTCTTGATGAGAACACTCTTGCATCAGGTTGACTTTTTCTTCATCTAGGTGACCATTGTCTATTTTAATTGACTCCTAATGTTAATGGACTTTAATTTTCCAGGATTTCAGGCTGAGGTTTCGCAACTGTGTATTTTAATTTTTCTTTTGTTATTGTTATTGGTAGCGTTAAGTCAAAACCATCTTGTAACCAAAATTGTTACAAAGCTATATTGTAAACTACCTTAGAGGTCAATTTACAGGCAAGATATTGTTTTTAAAAATAAGCACTGGAGCTATGCAATTATTCAGTTTGGAGGGTCATTTAGACGACCAGCCAATAAAAAGAACTAATCAAACCGACTTTCCAAATTGGATGGATCAGCTTGTAAAATAAGATCAGACGCATATGAAATATTTATTTGTTTGGAAGGATTTCTTATTATATGTTTTTAAACCTGCTCTGAATATCGAATTGATCTAATTTGATACTCCAAAGAAAGCTACAAAAATTGAATTGACGTAATTTTCTAAATTGATTTGAATTGGTGAATTAAATCACATAATCAATTCAAAATGATTTAACAATCAGAGTTGGATTGAAAACTGATCTATGCATCTCTGATAATTAAATCTCCAATGATACAGTCACTGGAACAGCCTACTGAGACCATAAAAGGTATTAACTTTCTCTCTTCTTTTGATATCAGAGCGGGGGGAGGGGAATCTAGCATTGGATTCCTCGATCCTTGCACCATGGCCAGCAAAGTGGCTGTTTCTAATGTCAGATGTTCCTTCCGAGATGCCAAAATGGTGCCTTTTGGTGCGATGAGGGTGGGGAGGTGGCAATTAAATTGGATGGCACATTGGAGCTATTTATTCCTCAGTTAATTTATAGATAATATTTAGTCCAGTTTTTTTCCCCTTTCAATCAGAAAAGACAGTGAAAGGCATTCATTCAACCCATTATCCTCTGGTTGGATATTGATGTTACATAAGAGACTATGTAGCTCCAAGCATTGATGATTGGATAAGCCAGGCAATAAATTAAATGAGTATGGTTGATGCTACTCTGTTAATAGGTTAAATGAGCACTTCTGTGTACTGATGAACTTCTGAATATTACTTCATTCTAGAAGAAAAAGAAGGAACTAAATCATAAATGCGTCAACTCAATGGCCAAAATACTATATCTTTTCATAAATCCTTGCAGCCTTGGAACAGCTAAACCTGTTTGGATCTGGCTGCATCCTTAATTGTTTTATATCACAAAAGCAAAATGACAGTAAACATACATTTTACCAAGACAATAAAAAAACTGATTTCATTCTCCAGTCATTGCACTAATCTCAGTCCCCTGTGCTTCCAAACCGCAAAAGATTATGGAAGTTATAGTCTCCCCTGCTCTCCACTGACCATAAAAACAACATTTTATCTTGAACCAGGGCATCAATTTCCATAGAGCAATGATGGCAGATGTACTGTAGCTTGAAAACATTTATTCTCTGCAGAGTTCTTTTTCCCTCAATGCAAGCTATCCATCTTGAACGTAGCGTACCATAAACAAGACATGTTTCCAAATCATCCCCAAAGAATCAAAACCAGAAAGAAAAAAGAAAAAAAATAATTTACTCACTCAAGACTGAAATCATTCTACATTTTTGGTAGTTTAACATTTCAAATAAAAAAAAAAACATGGACTCATTTGAACAGAAGTACAGCAACCATTTCTTTTGTAATTTCTTATGGGACTTTAATATAGCAGAACCCAGAGCCCATCAGAACTGCTCACCATGCCAAGTGTACTGATTGCATTTAGTAATAATAACTAGGAATAACACCAATTTCTAATATCATAGGATTTTATGGGGATATCGTATTACTATTGTATTACTTAGGTACAGTTAATGATCAGCATAATGTGTACGGCAAACATAGAAGCAAGTGTCTTGTATTAAGTCAGACAACTAATTCAACAGTCAGTTCAGTATTGTCAACTGATTGGCTATGGGTAACTCCAAGGTTTCAGGTAGGATTTTTTTTCCAGTTGTACCTGGGGATACCTGAAAATCACCTTGAGATCTTGAACTGCAAAGCACGATATTAAAAGTGAACAAGAGTCAGTATCTTTATCTTTACTATTAAATTATTCATCATAATAAGATTACAGATCTTTAATTTCATTATTGTGGACAGATATTACATGGGTAACTTCTCTCTATCTATTCAATATAATCCTGTTTCTTTTTATGAACCTTTAATTTACTATAAATATAAACAGATGAAATCTTTGTTTGTTAGAATAATCTAGTAATCTGGCTTCCGGTTCCTGTAGCAGTGCCTGCGGTCAGGCAAAGAGTATGCTCTCTTTGCCGACCAGTTTCCCCCCGCCGGTAGACCCTGGACAGGGTCGAAAGTCGCCCCGGAGAGGCGACCACCGTAGAGGAGGGCACTCGTTGATTGCAGAGGGAGCGGCAGCTCCCTCTGCGATCCGAGCAATCACCTTTGGGCCGACGGGGAAAAGATCGGCCAGTAACATGGCCGATCACTCAGCTGCTCTGGCCGAAAGTCACAGCAACATCTAAGCAAAAAGAACCACCGTGGAAGATCCGAGTGAGACCTTTCCTTCCCTCTTGATACTTTACTCATTTCCCTGTGAAAAGCTCTTAGAAATTACTTCCCCCCCTTGAGAAAGCAGCGTTTGAACACTTGGGGAAAGAGCTGTGGAAAAAAACAAAGAAACTAATTTTTATTGTTTATTTGAGCGGCTGGAATTCGGGGGACCCTGAAGAAAAAAGAGAAGAAAAAAATTCTTACTGTGACTCTCTTTCTCTGCTTGCTTGTTTTCAGCTTAAGTGGAAACCTTTAGGGAGGGGGGTGGAGTGTTCTTCTTCTTCCCCCCCTCTGAACAGTGCTATCTACTTTAAAAACAAAAAACAAAAACGCTACGGCTCCTGGGCGAATTTATGTGGATTGCACGGCTACAATCTAATTCGGAATTTGGCGTGAAGCCCAGAAAGTGCCATTGCAACATTGTAACTATCGCCCAGATGCTTGCATTTCTTTTGGAACTTGTTTGAACTTCTGCCTGCTGTTTTTGATTTTATAATACAAAGTATACTCTCCTGAAAAATGGATTTTTTCGCTTTAGGATTACAATATAATAATTGAGACACCAGTTGCTATTATTTATTTGGATTATAAATTAGATATTCATAATATTGATTGGGACTTTTGCTGTTTTTATTTTTGTACTTGCTTTTCCTACTTTTGTTTGGATTTTATACTAAAAAAACGAAGAATGGAATCCCACTCACAACTTAACTATGGATTTATATTAGAAAAAATCTTGGAAACGAAGGAGGAATTAAAAGAACATTTTAGAATGCTTTGGAAAAGGGAAATCCCAGAGTTAAAAACTGAAATTCAACTTATTGGATATGATACACAACTAGGTCTACAACTTAACGATATGGAGGAAACACATTTACAATCTATTGAAGAGGAAGATACTACATCTTATATACAAATGACGGAGACTTTGGATGACCAAAGGCAGAGTTCAACTAAAACATCTATAATTTTAAAAGCAACAGGAACAGACTTTCAGATACGAGACATTAAAAATGCTGACAACATGAACAAACAACGAACAATCACCATATTGATTAAGACTGATTACATAGTCCAGACAACATTGGAGAAAAGAGAAGAAGACTATGACTGGATTCAATTGTGGAAAAATGTGTATGGTCAAATACTATGGAAGGAATTAGAAGCCCTATTGTGGAAACCTGCTTGGCACAAAAAGAAAGCTAGAATTAGGTTTAAAAGTTAGAACTAAAATTTTATTGGATGGGTAAAAATGGCTTTTAGAGACTTTGACTGAACTAATATGCTTGAGATTCCTAAGGTTCAAGACTTTGGTCTGAGTTAATATTGATGTAAATTATTGATTTGATTATGGTCCGGATGGCAAGATAGAAAATTGGAAAATCTAAAATTAGGAGTTGGATAGAGATTGGTGAAACATTTAACTATGATTTATAAAAATATTTGATAGAGTACAGGAAATAGAATATAGTTGAGAGATATTAATATATATATATATATATATATAGATAATAGGCATATTATAAGTCTATTTTAGAAACAATTATTGTCTTATTATTTTAGGCTTGAATGTAAAATGGTTTTAAAACAGAGAACTATAAACTGAATAATTGGAATAATATGTATATCTTAAAAATAATCTATACTATATGGGTATCCGAATTGTATACTATATGTTTATATAAGGCCAAATTGGAATATGTTAATTGTGAGTTAGTTAAGCCTGAAAACGGGTGGAAATATTATTGATATTGTGTGTGTGTTTTTTTTTCTATTTGTTTTTTCTTTCTTTGCTTAGAGAGGGAAACTTTAAAGAAGTAATTCAAATTGTCTATGTATGATTATATTTTTTACTTTGTTGTATGGAGTGCCCTATCTCCACGATGAGTTCCAAGCACTTGGTTGTAAAACAAAAAAAATTCAATAAAACTTGTTATAAAAAAAAAAGAATAATCTAGTAATCTAGAATTATTCTGATTTCCTCAAAAGCTCAATTGTCTACCAAAATCTCTCTCTTTTTCATTAGCTGCTTTATTCTATATTTCCAAATAGCCTGTGGCCTCAATTCAACATTTTATAGTTCTATCCTTGTACAATGGTTTTCATATTGTTCTATCATACCCCTGGCCTCCTCAGATGTTTTTCAACAAGTGATGGACAATTTTCCTGAAAGGGCCAGCAATCAATTTCCCCTGCAATGTGCAATAATTAGTGGAGAACATATAACTCTGAGGTCCTTTCATCTTCTTTCAAGGTGAAACTTTAAAAATTATGACGATGGGTGAAGGCTTCTGAAAGCACACAGATGGCAGCAATGTTTTGTGCACTGCAGTGCAACATGGGAAATGAGATCAGTTACCCTTGAAAGGATAAGACTAGGTTCCATGTAAACCACTGTCTTGTTTCTTTTTGACCTATGCCTTAGCTTTAGACCCTTGTGGGTTTGTTTGAAAATATAAAAATATTCCATAGACTGGTATATTATTTATATTAATTTTCCAAATTGGGTGTGCACGTGTGTGTATAATTCTTGAAAATATCATATCAATCTCTCTCTCTCTCTCTCTCTCTCTCTCCACACACACACACACACACACACACACACACACAAACCATTTTTAAGAATTCCAGTGTAAAGGATTAGAGCTGGCAAATTTTAGAGACAATAAAGATGCTTATAGGAATCCAAAACTAAATATAAAGTATTAATTTATTAACAAAATACCAATTAATTATTAATTAATAAAATAGTAATACATACATTGTAAATTGTTAAAATAAAAAAATTCCAAAATTTGAGATTATTTTTATAAAAATCTCACAAGAAGATAGGATGACTTCACTGAAATTCTGGGAGATGTTGGGATCTCTCTCTCTCTCTCTCTCTCTCCTCTCTCTACACACATACATGTACTGTATAAGTCATTGTATAAAACTGCACAATGATGCCTGAAAAGGATGCTGATCTTGGAGTGAAGGGCTGTTCTTGTATAAAGCTTCTTAGATACATGTCAATTTCACTATATGCATTTCTCTTCTCTCGCATCTCCCACCCCCTTTTGAGAAACATAAGGAGCATTTCAGACTCTGAATCCAATGCAAAACAGTATCTCCAGTGCAAAACAATGAAGAAAAAATGGAATTGAACGGAAACAAAATAAACAAAATTTGATTTCTCGTCCTCTTTTGTATTTCCATTTGTTTTCATTATAAAGATGAATCAAGCATTTGTGGCTCATTCATTTCATTTTCTCATTCATGTTTAAAATGAATATACAGCTCCATTTCATTCTTGTTAGCACTGCATTTTTATGATGCTTTAAGGGCTGCCCAGTAGCTATAATTTTCCTTTTGGTTTTCTCTGCAAATTGTGCATACGGCAAGCTCTTATACACAAAAGATTTCTGGTTTTGTTCCTGATTTTTTTTCTGTGTTGTAACTAAAACCTTTGTTCTTCATGTACTCAAGTCATGGTTCATTAGAACATCTATTTTTTTTAAATCAGATGTTCCTAAATATCCTATTTGTAAAACAATATGTAAACTTTGCTTAATTAAACTATGTTAATCACATTTTTTCACATATTAGAGAAGAGTTTGTAATGCAAGAATGCTCTCACTAAATTTGCTAGGTTGAGCTACTTTCTCCTTACCAATTGAGATCATCTTTATCCCTCATATGCTTCTATTAAAGGTATTCACTCAAGGATTAGGGATAGTGCAATGCTGTTAAGAATACTGAATGATATTTGGATGAGGAACTATATACAATTCTACAATGCCTTACCATCATGGAGAGTAGGTAAAAAACAAATGTTCTAAATAACAACTAATCATTAATTTGGTTTACTTATTTTAAATAACTTTTGGAACAGTATGACGTGAGAGTTGCTTTATTTAAAACCAATGAATTACGGTTTCAGAATAGAGCTTCACTAATAGGGTAATGTAAGCCAGAGGCCCCCAACCTTTTAGGCACCAGGGACTGGTTCTGTGGGGAGAGATTTTTCCATGGACTGGAGGGGGCATGGTTTCATGTGCTGCCTGCATCCCATGGATGGGGCTTTGCTTGTTTGCGCGGCCGGTTTCTGGCATGCCACGGCTCGGTGCCAGTCATGGATCAGGGGTTGGGGACCTCTGATGTAAGCAAAGGGATTGTTCAAAGCTAGCTTGCAAAGCAAAGGGAGGCCTTCATTCCTCTCAGCATCAGCAGAAGTCATATGGGAAGATAGGCTGAGTGATTGAGATAGATTGAGCATTCCTCAATTCTTGTGGAGAGGCAGGTGTTCTGCTTCTGTGAGGGCTCTGTGTGATTTGCATCTGTGTTACAAAGGACTTCGCTGGTGCAGACCATTGAGCCCTGGTGGCACAGTGGTTTGAATGCAGTACTGTTGGCTACTTCTGCTGACTCTTGGCTGCCAGCAGTTCGAGTCTCACCGGCTCAAGGTTGACTCAGCCTTCCATTCTTCTGAGGTCGGTAAAATGAGGACCCAGATTGTTGGGGGCAATATGCTGACTCTGTAAGCTGCTTAGAAAGGGCTGTAAAGCACTGTGAAGTGGAATATAAGTCTAAGTGCTATTGCAATCAGCAGAAGTCCTTTGGGAAGATAGGCTGAGTGATTGAGATAGACCGAGCATTCCACAATTCTTGTGGAGAGGCAGGCGTTCTGCTTCTGTGAGGGCTTTGTGTGATTTGCATCTGTGTTACAAAGGACTTTGCTGGTGTAGACCATTGAACACCATATTTGGGCATCTGTGTAGGTGGAGTAGAAGTAGTCAAGAAAGAGGCCACACATAACAAATGGAATGAGGCTTCCTTCATTTACACTACCATGGATGTCTCTGTACACATATTTCAGTGGAATTCAATAGCTATATAATCAATATTACTAATTTCTATAGACTATGAATCATTTTATTTGCTTTTCACTTGATCTCTTATCTAATTTTTTCCTCTTTTTTCTATGCAGTCTTCATGAGATGAACCTAAAATGTTGCCTCCGGTATCATCTTGGATCCAGTTTCTTACCCTGTTCCCATTTCTTAACAAATCTCTTTCAAAGTACAATTGTCAAAGTAGCTTCCTTTGCCTTATTGTATTTACAATATTCTCCCAACTCCTCTTGCAGGCTTAATAGTATTGGTTTAATTAAATTGAGCAGGATTTATATTTCTATTATTTTTGTGTCTGTGGAAAATGTTAGCTTTGAAGTTAATTGCAGATTATCTTTCTGGATGGAGGGGGCTGAAGTTGACTTTTGATTTGTCATATCAACAAATCCTTCTAAACATACTTCTAAATATTTTCTTGAAGCATGGGTATACCCCTGCTGTTTTCATTCAAGTGAAAACTTTTATCTTAATCTATGCCTATTTTTCACTGTCTAACACATATTTAAATATTGGGCGTCAGAAACCCCTAAAATGATTATTTCAGTAATAATTTTAATAATGTGGATTTGTATACAACAAATAAAACAGTGATGGTTTCTTGAAACTTAACTTTGCAAACTTAAACATTGTCATCCTAAATAATAAATAAAAAAATCTTATTTAAACCTATGGGAAGAGTGCGGGTGCTTAATTTTGTGTCATTTCAGCACGAATGACAACAATTCTCATTCCACATTCCACATTCCACATTCCACATGTACTGGTGTGAAATTTACTATCTATAGCAGTAACCATGCAAACATGAGCTTGTCCAGGCCAAGAAAAAGCAAATACTGAGAGCTATGCAGCTTGGGATCTACATGCCAGGGGTTTTTATTTAGGGCTTTTCCAGGCAGAGAGGAAGAAGATTCTGACAATGATCCCGCTTTGTGAGTACTTGCACCCCATATTTCCAATCCCCCAAATTTACAATTCACAATCCCTGAGATGGGTTCTAACATACCATTTTGGAACCCCTGCTCTTAGGCCTCTTGTGTACACTGCTGTGGAAAATTTTATTTTGTTCTAATTGAACAGTTTACTCTATTTTAATAAATATTTTGGTAAATAAATACTTGACATAAGATGCAGTCAGTAACAAATAGAAAGAAGAAGAGCATTATCTATCTATCTATCTATCTATCTATCTATCTATCTATCTATCTATCTATCTATCTATCTATCTATCTATCTATCTGATAGATATATATATATATATAGATATAGATAGATAGAGATAGATATATATAGAGATAGATGGAGATAGATAGATAGATAGGTAGAGATAGATAGATAGATAGATAGATGGATGGATAGATAGATAGATAGATAGATAGATAGATAGATAGATAGATAGATAGAGATAGAGATAGATAGATAGATATATATATATATATATATATATATGGATATATATATATATATATATATATATATATATATATATATATATATATATATATATATATATATATATATATATATATATATATATATATATATATATGGATATATATATATATATATATATATATATATGGATATTTGTTTTCTACCAAAGACCTACATATATGGATATATATATATATATATATTTAACTGTTTAACTGTTTTTAACTGTTAATATAAAGCTGCATTCTGCTGCACTGGCCTCTATCCATTACCCAACTTTTATCTTTTAGAGGAAAATGTGCTGAGGTGATGCAATGGCATGTTGTCACTACCATAAATCTCCTCAAAGCACGAGAATTGACTTTGTTGTACTAACTTGTGATAGTCTATTTTGTTGGAAGAATTAAAGTAAAGAGCCATTGAAGAAAATTGTAATTCTGACCACTTCCATTAAGAAATGGAAAGAATGTCATATTATTCCATCTGCAAATGTGACTGGCAACATTAAGTGTGAAGAGAAAATGATCACTTTGATTCAGTCAAAGCAATTTTTTCCAGAGGGAAAAAAGGGAAGTAATTTTTATCACCTGACTGGTTATTCTTCTACACTTTGAGAAAATATTCCCCTTCTACACATTCCTCAAACAAAAGTCTTCTGTATCCATTTACCACCAATATTGAAAAAAAAAATACTTCACTCTGCTAATTATCCAACAAAGGTAAAAAATTCTTGATATTTAATTTATTTGGGAGTTTTAGCAGCAGTACTTAAAGTTTTATAATATATTTTAATGATTTAGCTTGAATTATATCCTTTTTAAAATCACAGCTTAACTGTAACTTCTTTTATAGACACCAGGCTCCTACATTCACCGAGTTCATTAATGTTTACAATATTTAGAAATGAATTTAGGGATCTTTAAAACTTTCCATCACAGATATTAATGGGTCAATTGACTTTATAGACTGTTTGCTCTGTGGATAAATAATTTACCTTATTTGCGTTATTGACAAGTTGCCACAGGTTTTTTTTGTTTTGTTTTTTTTAAAAAACACTTTTTCCTTTTCTGAAAGATGTGCAATTTTACAGTTGGGAAGAACTCAGAATCTGAAAATGGAAGGAAGTAAATTTCTAAACATTGTGTCCACATAGCTAAGATTTATTTATTCTTTGGTAATATGCATGTAGTTAAAAAATAATAAAGTGAAGCCCAAAGCCAAAAAGTCCATATATTTGAATTAGGTTAATAGTTAACCAATAATACAAAAACTCAAATTATGCATTTAAATGAGCAAAGTGTGTACAGTATTATCTTGTGCCAGACCTGAGAGTTTTTTTTAAGCAGTCTGTATCACTGTTTAATGCCCATAATCACATCCTAATATATGTATAGGGTTTTAGCTTGTTTATATTAAAAGTAACTCTAAAACAGGATACAGTGCCACAAAAGAAGAAAACCATTACATAAATAAAGTTATATGGTTTCAGCCTAACCATAATAGCAGAATAAGTTTGATTTGGTCCATGGTTGAATTTATTTATCCGATTTATATAGCTGCCTATCTCAAACCAATGACTTTGTATGGCAAACAATTAAGGCACAATGCAAAAAGGCATTAAATGCATACAAATAGCAGCCAAGAGACATTACAATTCAATGATGTCAGTGGTGTAAAAATGCTGAATACCAATAAAGAAGAATATTTGCAGCTCAGGGTTGAAGAGGTTTTTTAGTGCTCTCTAAGTCTGGTTATTTTCTTGCAGACATTTCATTACCCAAACTAGGTAACATCATCAGTGCTGTTGATGTTACCTAGTTTGGGTAATGAAACATCTGCAAGAAAACAACCAAGCTCAGAGCGACCAAGGACCCCTCATATGCTGAATAGCCAATACCATTTACAACCTGTGGAGCTGCAGTTGTACCAGCTGAAGAATAATAGGTCTGGGATAATGCCAAAAGCTTTGGCACCAGCTGTACCTGAATTATTTGGTTGTTAGCCTTGCTGGGTGCCAAACTGTGACATAAATTGTGTCACAAATCTTGCAGTATCCCTGGTTGTAACCTGTGAAAATGCATTTGAATAACATAGGTGGCATGACCCAAAATATGCCTTAACACACGACTAAAAATAAGGGGATATCTGCATAGAGAAGCCCAAAACTCATGTAACAGGGCTTTGATGAAACTCTTATTTCAGCAACCATGCTGTGTTTCACATAATATATTGTAGATCACTCAGAGGCATGCTTAGAAGAAGCAACCTTCCACCTTTGCTCTTCGATTGTCACTGTAATCACATTAATGGTTTTCTTTAAGTTGGGTTCAGAAGCTAGCTTTCTTGCAATGAAGCCTTGCTGAATTAGTAAGACTACTTTCAAATTAATACTGTAAGTATGGTTTACTCTGAGCTGAGCTTGCCTCAACTCAGTTCTCTTGACATGTCCATGGAGCTTTTTTGGCAAAAATATGAACATGATTTGCTATTGTGGTATAGGATATTTTTTTCAAGTTCATAGTCCTGCCTAAAACTCTTGAGCTTCCTTTCTGGATTCCCATCCAAATAGCCGAATCCTGCTTAGCTTCTAAGCCCAGACAACAGTAGAGTATTACATGATTATTCAAATTATTAGTTCAGTCCATTGAAGTTTGTATCTCCCATGTGCTGTGGATAATTCCTGAATAGATTGGATGGCAAATAAATGCCAGACTCTTACATTTTGTTACTTGAATATATAAATCATCTTGCTCATTGGAAGTAACTTCTTTTGATAGGTTATGTGTGTATATATCATTTATGTATGTATCATTTAACACACATTCATCTGTCATAAGCAAAAATTTGAAAGCATTTACCAGTCTTTAAATTTCTGGGGGCATTTAGAAGATTTTGACATGAACACTGCATTTTTCATTAACTTTTGAATTGTGCAGTCGTGTTATTGCAGCATTCTTTTAGTGAAAGATTTATTTTGGTGTACATGATTTAAAATATTGCTCTTTTAATAGCAGGGAGTTTAGAACTGATATATTCATTTTTTTTCTTCAAACATGATTTAAATTGTATGATATAATGAATTAATTAGTTTTCTAGTTCTTAGAATAAACATTTGGATAATGTATTCATTTTTTTAAAAAAATCACTCTTCTATTACTTTGTAAAATATATGCATAAGTAGAGATTAAAGTTTAGGAAAAATAATGTCAAGCACCAGGGAAATCAGAAGATCCAGGCAGTTCAAATGCGATAAGGATTTATTGTAATCTTAAACTCACTACAAGAATCTGAACTACTAATGTTCATAGCGGGAGTTAAGAATAGAAAGGAATTCAAGGTGGGCTGAACTTATATCTCTTGTGAGCTCACAGGGAACTCATGTCTGATGACGCGTTTGACCCCTCCCTCAGCCTAGTCATCTCCTACATATAGATAACAAAAATTAGGAGCAAATTCTCTGTGTGGCTTAGCAGACAGATGGATATTATGGTTATGCATGAACTACTTTAAGAAAGCATTTCCATATACACGGGTTTCCCCATTTGAAATCTGAAATATTTTTTCATCTTAATATTAATATTGGCTCTAAAGAACCAATTGGCATATAGTGTATACTTAGGCTCAACTGCTGCCTCTTAAGGATACCATATTTGATGCTGCAATGATTCAGTAAAAAAACCTCTGTCACACAATTATTATCTTTAATTGGAATGCTGCCTACTTTTTGAGAAACTGGCAGACAAGGTATTCTGAGATATGTAGAATTGCATTGAAAAGAATGTTTCGCTATGCTGATTGTGCAAAGAAAGAGTGAGTTACTTTACTTTGTTTCTTGTATAATCTTTCATGCTCTTATTCCAAAAACTATAAGTAACTTAGGATTTTTACCAAGATTTCTTTGTGGACTAAAGAGCAGCATTCACCTACTACTTTACCATATTTATATTTTTGAAGCTTAAGATAGGTAAAAATAGGACTGTTCATTCTGTTCCATCACAGAAGTTTCCAATTTACAAAATAGTGTGGTCAAGAACTGTCATGAGTTGGGCAGCTGTGATGACCCAGGGGACAGCACAGAGGCAAAACAGTCAATGCCCCCACGTTTCTGGCAAGCCCCAGAACAAAGTAAGACACATACACCTTCAGCAGCCTCTGGCTGCAAGTAGTTTCACATACAGTTAGATTAGAAGAGTAATTTACTCAAGGCCACGTAGATAACAAGGAATAAAACATACATCCAAAATATAACAAGTCTGTGGAAATACAAGCTTGTCTGAGCAGTTTCAGAAGAGAAGCCAAAATACAATCTGAGGTCTTTGAAAAACCAAATCAAGTTTGTCAGCCAGTCCAATGGTCAGAGTTTCAGGGTTTCCAAGCAGAAATCACAACACAAAACAAGAGATCAGAGAGTTGTTTCCAAGATCAGCAACAGCACACAAAACTCCAAGAAATCAGCATTTGTTCCTAACAAATGCCCCTCCCCACAGCGTCTCCTTAAGTCTCAGTCTCCAGGTGTGCCTTGTGGAGAGGGGCAGGTGCTGTCCTCCTGAATAGTTGAGCCTGCCTGCGTTGTTCCCTCCTTCTCTCCACTCTCTGTGCTCTAGGATCAGGAGGGGATGGCCCTTGCTCATCACCTGAGCTCTGTCTCTCATGTTCATCCTGTCCCAATTCTGAAAGAGCCTCAGCCTGCTCTTCTCCACATTCCTCTGAAGCCACAGACACCTCTCCTTCGACCTCCATAGGGTCCAGTTCCAGCTCATTTTTCTAATCAGATTTAGGCTCTGACAGAGGCATGACAGCAGCCTTATAAAATCTCTCTCTCTTCTCTCTTCACACACACACACACACACACACACACACACACACACACACACAGACACAACACACACACAACACACACACACACACACACACACACACACACACACACACACACACACACACACACATCTTGTCAGGTTCAGGATCAAGAACAACATAGGCCATACCAGCCAAAGGCCATACCAGCCTACCCTATATCTCCAATATGGGTGAAAACTACTCCATCATGGAACATGTCAACTTTGAAATGAGCCAGTGATCACTCTTCCACCCTCCCCATCCCCATCCCCAGAATGCTGAAACACTTGAAGTGATCCATTCTAGGGATGAAATATTCTATATTTTTCATCTGAGCATAACAGTGATGTTTTCTATATAGTTCATATGTGTAGCTGTGTGCCTGTGTATCTTAAGAACTATCCATTTCTTTGTCTTTCCTTTCTTCTCCTAAGTCTCATTTTATTCAAATTATTAAATAGGATTTCCTAATAAGAGAAGCTAATTGGAATTGAAGCTCAAAACAGATAAGTTTCTTTAAAAAAAAAGTCTTGGATCACATCTTTTTTTAAAACAGAGAGCTTTTCCCAGATGGAGGTAACTCCTGGTTTCTGCCTTTGCCTGTTGCCCAAATATCTAAATGTGACAGAACTTTCTCCAATCTCTAAATGAGTTGGATTTCAGTTCTCATCATTCCTATTCAGCACATAGGTCCTCTTTGCAAGCGGCCATTCTTAATCTGCTTCTTAACCTACATAAAAGTCAACAGTGATTTTCATTATGGCTTGTGCACCTTTAAGAAATAGGATTTTCTGCAGTGATGCGTAATGATACAAATCATACCTGCAAAAATTCCCTTCTCCGCCACAGCTCTGAGAGGGGCATTTACCATGTTCCCTGTTGCATCAGGCCAAGCTATGCTGATATGTTTATATTCATTGTTTGTAAACTTTTACAACATAAAGCCGCATTTGCAAAATAGGAGAACTGCCTCTGCCAGCATTCCTATCCTTAAGAGCTGCAAGGCAAACAAAACTGGATGCTCGAAGATTCAAATAGCAGAACAATGTGAGGTTTGGGAAAACTTAATCTAATGAATCAGCCTGGAAGAAACAGATGAGTCAAATAGGAAGAAAAACAGTGTTCCTGTGGCTCTTTAAAGACTACAAATTTATGACTAGATAAACTATTCTGGTTTACATTCCACTTTATCAAGTGATTCTGTAAGCTCCTAAAGCTTATGTCAAAATAAATGTGCTAGTGCTTAAAGTGCCACAAGATTATACATTGTTTTTGCTACAGAAGTCTAACACAGATCCTCTAGAAACTATTGCAATAGGGTAGAGCCAATCATCCAAATGTATTCCAAATTAGCACAATTTACAGAGATACAAATAAGCAAACATGCTTCCATTTGTTAACGTAGCAGATGTATTTTATTAGAACTGGGCTACTATGTCTGCGCTCTACAAATCTAGATGATCACTATTGGCAGAAAACTCTCATTTGTTGTTGTTATCCACCAGTTACTTGTATTGCTGCCGGCCATGTATGGTATCACTGTCTATAAAAGCATTTCTCAATCTTAGCAACTTTAAAATGAGTGGACTTCAACTCCCAGAATTCCGCA
Organism: Azemiops feae; assembly: GCA_023970755.1. Lineage (NCBI taxonomy): Eukaryota > Metazoa > Chordata > Lepidosauria > Squamata > Viperidae > Azemiops > Azemiops feae. The sequence goes on from JALGBA010000099.1 coordinate 3,031,674, forward strand.
GTCAGCTTGCTTGGGAACTCCAGGAGTTGATGTCTACTATCTTAAAAGTTGCTAAATTTGAGGAAACACTATTGTATATATTAGATACATATACTTATTTTAAAAAGCAAAAAGCATCAGTCTAGTACAGGGGTCTTCAAACTTGGTCCTTTTATGACTTGTGGACTTCAACTCCCAGAATTCCTCAGCCAGCATGCTTGGCTGAGGAATTCTGGGAGTTGAAGTCCACAAGTCATAAAAGGGCCAAGTTTGAAAACCTCTGGTCTAGTATGTAAATGCAACATAATCTAGCTAGAATATAGTCAGCTGCCTGAAACTTTTCATCAAACTTTTATTGTCCCCTTCAGGAACAATTCATTGCAAAATAGCAGATGGAGACTTTGGGGGCTACAATTGATCATTTCCTACCTTAATATGTATTCATTTTTATCTTATAGCTTATCAATTACCAGCTTTTTCATGATTTATACTTGTTGTTGTTGTTAGTTGCGAAGTTATGTCCGACCCATCGCGACCCCATGGACAACGTTCCTCCAGGCCTTCCTGTCCTCTACCATCTTCTGGAGTCCATTTAAGCTCACGCCTACTGCTTCAGTGACTCCATCCAGCCACCTCATTCTCTGTCGTCCCCTTCTTCTACTGCCCTCAATCTTTCCCAGCATTAGGCTCTTCTCCAGTGAGTCCTTCCTTCTCATTAGGTGGCCAAAGTACTTGAGTTTCAACTTCAGGATCTGGCCTTCTAAGGACCAGTCAGGGTTGATCTCCTCTAGGACTGACCGGTTTGATTGCCTTGCAGTCCAAGGGACTCGCAGGAATCTTCTCCAGCACCATAGTTCAAAGGCCTCAATTCTTTTGCGTTCAGCCTTTCTTATGGTCCAACTTTCACAGCCATACATTGCAACTGGGAAAACCATGGCCTTGACTATACGTACTTTTGTTGGCAGGGTGATGTCTCTACTTTTTAGTATGCTGTCTAAATTTGCCATAGCTTTCCTCCCCAGGAGCAAGCGTCTTTTAATTTATTGGCTGCAGTCCCCATCTGTGGTGATCTTGGAGCCCAGGAAAGATAAAATCTGTCACTACCTCCATTTCTTCCCCATCTATTTGCCAGGAATTGAGAGGGCCGGATGCCATGATTTTGGTTTTCTTAATGTTGAGTTTCAAGCCAACTTTTGCACTCTCCTTCTTCACCCGCATCAAGAGGCTTTAGTTCCTCTTCACTTTCTGCCATTAGAGTGGTATCATCTGCATATCTTAGGTTGTTGATATTTCTCCCGGCAATCTTAATTCCAACTTTTGATTCATCTAGCCCTGCCTTTCTCATGATGTGCTCTGCATATAAGTTAAATAGGCAGGGCGACAGAATACAGCCTTGCCGGACTCCTTTCCCAATTTTGAACCAATCAGTGGTTCCGTGTCCAGTTCTCACTGTTGCTTCTTGACCCGCATATAGGTTTCTCAAGAGACAAATAAGATGGTCTGGTACTCCCATCTCTTTAAGAACTTGCCACAATTTGTTGTGATCCACACAATCAAAGGCTTTAGCATAGTCAATGAAGCAGAAGTAGATTTTTTCTGGAACTCCCTAGCTTTCTCCATGATCCAGCGTATGTTGGCAATTTGATCTCTAGTTCCTCTGCCTCTTCGAAATCCTGCCTGTACTTCTGGAAGTTCTCGATCCACATACTGCTGGAGTCTAGCTTGTAGGATTTTAAGCATAACTTTACTTGCATGTGAAATGAGTGCAATGGTGCGATAGTTTGAACATTCTTTGGCATTGCCTTTCTTTGGAATTGGAATGTAAACTGACCTTTTCCAATCCTGTGGCCACTGTTGAGTTTTCCAAATTTGCTGGCAAATTGAGTGTAGCACTTTTACTGCATCGTCTTTTAAGATTTTGAATAGCTCAGCTGGAATACTGTCACCTCCACTAGCTTTGTTGTTGCTCAGCTTTCCTAAGGCCCATTTCACTTCACATTCTAGGATGTCTGGCTCGAGGTCAGTGACCACCCCATCGTGGTTATCAGGGATGCTAAGCTCGTTCTTGTATAGTTCTTCTGTGTAATTTTGCCACCTCTTCTTAATCTCTTCTGCCTCTGTTAGGTCCCTGCCATTTTGGTCCTTTATCATGCCCATCTTTGCATGAAACGTTCCCTTCATATCTCCAATTTTCTTGAAGAGATCTCTGGTTCTCCCTATTCTATTGTTCTCTTCTATTTCTTTGCACTGTTCATTTAAGAAGGCATTCTTATCTCTTCTAGCTATTCTCTGGAATTCTGCATTCAATTGGGTGTATCTTTCTCTTTCTCCCTTGCCTTTCGCTTCCCTTCTTTCCTCAGCTATTTGCAAAGCTTCCTCAGACAGCCATTTTGCTTTCTTGCATTTCTTTTTCTTTGGGATGGTTTTAGTTGCTACCTCTTGTACAATGTTGCGAACCTCCATCCATAGTTCTTCAGGCACTCTGTCTATCAGATCTAATTCCTTAAATCTATTTGTCACCTCTACTGTATATTCATCAGGGATATGATTTAGTTCATACTTGAGTGGCCTAGTGTTTTTCCCTACTTTCTTCAATTTAAGCCTAAATTTTGCAACGAGAAGCTCATGATCTGAGCCACAGTCAGCTCCTGGTCTTTTTTACTGACTGTATAGAGCTTCTCCATCTTTGGCTGCAGAGCACATAGTCAATCTGATTTCTGTGTTGACCGTCTGGTGATGTCCATGTGTAGAGACGTCTCTTGGGTTGTTGGAAAAGAGTGTTTTCTATGACCATCGTATTCTCTTGACAAAATTCTATCAGCCTGTGCCCTGCTTCATTTTGTACTCCAAGGCCAAACTTGCCTGTTATTCCATTTATCTTTTGGCTTCCTACTTTAACATTCCAATCCCCCATGATGATAAGGACATCATTTTTTGTTGTTAATTCTATAATGTGCTGTAGGGCTTCATAGAACCGGTCAATTTCATCGTCTTCAGCACCAGTGGTTGGGGCATAGACCTGGACTACTGTGATATTGAATGGTTTGCCTTTGATTCGAACTGAGATCATTCTGTCATTTTGGGGATTGTATCCCAGTATTGCTTTTCCTACTCTTTTATTGACGATGAAGGCTGATTCTCATTTCTTCTGTCTAGGGATTCTTTCGCCTCAGTAGTATACCTGATGGTCCTCTGAATTAATTCACCCATTCCTGTCCATTTTTGTTCGCTGATTCCTAAGATGTCGATGTTCAGATCTTGTCATCTCTTGTTGTTGATGAAGACCATGTCCATTTGCCTTGATTCATGGATCTTACATTCCAGGTTCCTATGGAGAAAAAATCTTTACAAGCTCGGACTTTCCTTTTTCTACCACCAAATGCATCCACAGCTGAGCGTTCCTTTCGGTTTGGCCCAGTCGCTTCACTCTTTCTTCCCTGGCGCTACTAGTAACTAATCCCTCTGCTCTTCCCCAGTAGCATATTGGACCTTCCGACCTGAGGGGCTCATCTTCCAGCGTCATATCTTTTTGCCTTTTAGTACTGTCCATGGGGTTTTCATGGCAAAGATACTGGAGTGGGTTGCCATTTCCTTCTCCAGTGGATCACATTTTGTCAGAACTCTCTGCTATGACCTGTCTGTCTTGGGTGGCCCTGCACGGCATAGCTCATAATTTCATTGAGTTATGCAAGCCCCTTCGCCACAACAAGGCAGTAATCCTTGAAGGAGTGATTTATACTACACAATCTTTATTGGTTTTAATCATTTTAGAAATATTTGCATTCACTTCATGGTCCTTCTGGTCAGATGACTTTTAATACACAGTAGTCTTCTTTCTTTCACTATAAGCCAGAAGTGGCATTGCTGTTGATTTTCCACCTTCCAATCCCCAGCTCTGCCTATTTTTCTAAACTGCTGAGGTTTCAATAATTAAAAGTGTCATACAAATAATAAACCAGAAGAACGACTTGGATACATGGATCTTAACTCAGTAAAGTTATCTAGACATTTTTTTTACTTTGGATTTAGCAAGAGATGTGAAGGATTCCTACTATATGAAGGAATATCTGAGAAAAGCAAAAGAGAGAAGAAATAAGGTTTTGGGATATTATTTAAAAAGAATAATCAAGACACTTAAAATTAAAACTAAGGTTTACAAAGTGGACCTATATAACCAAGATTAAACTATATGTGATCCTCTCTTTTCTAACAGCATTTAATTCTTTTTTTCCCCTTGACTAGGACTGAATAATGACGCTTTAAAGATGTTTATGGATAATAACAATAACAACAACAACAACAACAACAACAACAATAATAATAATAATAATAATAATAATAATAATAATAATAATAATAATAATAATAATAATAATAATAATAATAATAATAATAATAATAATAATAATAAAGTTGGAAGGGACCATGGAGATCATCTAGTCCAACCCCCTGCTCAGGCAGGAAACCCTATACCATTTCGGACAAATGGCTGTCCAGTCTCTTCTTAAAAACTTCCAGTGTTGGAGCATTCACCACTTCTGGAGGCAGGTTGTTCCACTGGTCAATTGTTCTAACTGTCAGGAAGTTTCTCCTTAGTTCTAGGTTGCTTCTCTCCTTGATTAGTTTTCCATCCGTTGCTTCTTGTCCTGCCTTCAGGCGCCTTGGAAAATAGCTTCACTCCCTCTTCTTTGTGGCAGCCCCTGAGATATTGGAATACTGCTATCATGTCCCCCCTCGTCCTTCTCTTCATTAAACTAGACATACCCAATTCCAGCAACCGTTCCTTATATGCTTATATGGATAAGATATGGGAAGAAGAGAGCTTTGTGGTATTTTTAAAGAAAGTGCTAAGCCATGATATTATAATTGAGAGGAGTCGAAGAGATAAATTAATTTGTGGGACCTCATTTGAAAAGATTAAAAATTAATATTTTCAATTTGTTGTTTCTAGTAATGGATTTTTTCTTGATTAAGTTTGAATGATGAGTTTTTCAGATTTGTTTATAGATATGAGATAAGACATGGGAAGAAGAGTTTTAGAGAAAATGACGAGGTATTGTGTAAAATATGTAAAGAAGAAAGACTTATGAAAGTTGTTTACTTGTTTACAGTTTATATATTTAGTTATTTCTGGTAGCTCTTAATGGGCTTTTGTTGATTAAGATTGAAAGGTGAAGTTTTTTTTTATTTGCCAATAGGTAAAAATGAGATATGGGATAAAGAGAGTTTTTGTCAAAATATTAGAGGAAGTGTTAAGCTATTGAAAATGTCTTGAAGAAGGTGAAGTTATTTTTGTTTTTTTTGTTCCTTTTTAAAATATAGTTTTCCCTATTTAACCATATTTTTAAAAAATATGTATTTCCAATATCTATAAACTTTGTTATAAACAGTATTTCAATATGAATGTGCATATGCAGAGTTATAGACACAAAGACAGTTTAAAAACTGGTTAATGAAATAAGCTGAGAAAATATGATAATATTAATGTAGGTTGACATTATCCCACCCAACTATGAAATGTGTTGTGAACATATCATAATTCCTTGTCGGAATTATCAAGAGGTATAGAGAGACCAAAACTGGCAGAAGATGTTTCTTAATTTTATGAAATGCAATAGTTTTACTGAACAGAATATTCTGAGCATCTAACATGCTTGCCAGAGCTCACAGATTCAGCAGATCTACCAAGGATCTTAATATTATGTATAGCAGAGGTCCCCAACCCCTGGTCTGTGGCCTGGCTCCAGGCTGCAGCCCATTAGGAACCGGGGCGTGGAAATGGTGGGTGAGCACGTACAAAACTGCATTTGTGAAAGTGGCACAAAAACGAAACTATCCCCTCTCCCCCCCCCCCTGCTACCATCACCACTATTGGTCCACCGAGCTGGAAAGGTTGGGGATCGTTGATGTATATGGCAACAGTACAGGAACTATCATCAAAGATGATGCTCAGTAAGATGATATTTAGTAAGTGGGGGACTTATGTCAAGGACTGTCTTGTTTAACTGCACAGTACTAATCCAAAGCATTTAGTTGTCTCACCAAAAGTCTGAATAGTGTCTCAATTTGTTCGTAGGCCAGCCTTTTATTTTGTCTTGTTGAACTATTCAGATCTCATATCTTAGCTTGGCTTGTTTCTGTTCTTCTCTGCTTGAAGCAGGACACTTCCTCCTGCTACATGGCAGCATCAACCTTTCTGTCACATTGCTAGTCTCAAGCCACAGTCATATTTCTCCAAAGTGTAATTATATTTTATAAAAAGGCTTTTTTCTTTACTGCAGGTATTCAACAGCAGAAGCAAAACTGCACCTTCCTTCCCTCTCTCATAATGCAAAAATGAAGCAACACGTTTAAATTATTTGAAAGGAATAGTTTCGGAAATAGAGCCCATTAAATGTAGCTTAATTTAATTCCATTTGCATGTAAATTACAGCAACACCAGAGTAAATTAAACCCTGCCCCAGCTTCTACTCAGAGTTCATAGATATTTACACCTCATGAAAGGCTGGCTGTTCCAGTCCCAATGTTCATTGAGGTACCTGGGCTTATAAAAAAAACTCATGCTGTGCTTCCATTTTGTTAGCCCTGCGGGCTCATACATAATTAGAACCATAATGGGAAGAACTAGTGGTAAGTGAGGAACTCTCCCATTTCTGCAGAAGAAGATAGTTAAAAGAAATAGCCTATTTAGAAAGTGTCAGAGGATGGGCCCAGTGGCCTTTACAACTTCTAGGAATACCACATTATACTTTCTACAAAGTTCTGGTTCACTGGAGGATGACTCCCTAGATCTGGTGGCTGCATCATTTTCTTTGTAATAGATTTTCCCTTTTCCAATCTGTTGCATTTGCTGACAGCTGCTCACCAGGGTGACACAAGTTGTGCGTTTCTATTCATTTGAAGGCTTGGACATGTGCAGAGATGTTATATGACAGTCATATTCAGCACATAGAACCCATATCTTATCTTTAATTGCCAAAGCTGTCATCGATTGAACTCTTTGTTTTGGAAGCAATTTTCTTTATATTTCTGTGGTCAAAACAAAGGCAAGGCTACTTGTTTTTCTCTCTAAACTATATATAGTACAGTGCATAGAGTTACCAAGAAAAAGATAATATTTAAATTCATGGTCTCTTGCATCTAAAGAGGAAATTCCAAGATCAGCAGCATTAGGGATTATATTTTGTAAAAATTGTATAAAACTAATAATTTGGCTCGGAGACTTTCAATAATTACTGTTTTTACTGGTTGTGTCCTCATTCAATAATCTTGAATTTGTTTTGCATTGCAAGCACAGAAGCAAACAAACAAACACAAAGTATTTTTTATGACTAGGTGATTAATTGATTAGTCCATTGAATACACTTGAATTAATATGCATTAACTGAAGCACTATTTTGATTTTGCATATTGTATATACTATATAGTGTTGTAGCAGTTTATTTTAGAAGAACTATTCCTTCCTGTGAAAGAAAAGGAAGAACATATCCATTTAGAGTACTGTATTTAGTCCAGGTGAATTACTTCAGCTAATATTCTCTTAACATCTGTCTTCAGATTGTGAAGTTTTCTCCATCTGAAACCTCTTGTTCCTCCACCATCTGCAGCTTCCTAGCCTTTCCAGATGAGATTTTTCCCTCATCTGGGAAAAAAAAACCTCTTGAAACTTAACTGATGTATAAAGTTTGTCCCACAATTTGATCTTATTCTTCTCTAGAAAATATGGATGTGCACAGTATGCACATCTGCTCTTTTACCACCGTGATTTCTAATCATCTATCACTTCTAGATAGGAAATCTACAAGATAATTTTATGTATTATGGGCCCTGTGGAGACGTCTCTTGGCTTTGTAACTGCTGACATCTTAGTGCTTAATTAAAGTAATATATTATAGCTTTTTATTGACTAGGTTCAAATTATCCTACTTTGGATACATTATGAATTATACCTTCTTATTCAGATAATACCAGAATAATATCTATCCCTGAAAATTTATCTATCTGTCTGTCTGTCTGTCTGTTTGTCTGTCTGTCTCTCTCTCTCTCTCTCTCTCTTTCTAGCTATCTAGCTATCTAGCTATCTAGCTATCTATCATCTATCTTTCATCTATCCCTAGATTCTTCACATTCTAAAACAGAAAAAACCCCATGATGTTCCTGCCAAACAACCTTCACTGAATAAATTCCACTTCTGAAACATTTGGAAAAGCAATCTGGAAAAAATCATCTTTTTTGCATTGTATTCCCCAAAAAAATCCCACTTTTCAAAAAAATGCAGGATATGATCACGGACTGTCAATATTAAAAAGCTCACAATGGAATGGAATTTTTTTTTATACTGAATAGAAACAAACAAACAAACAAAAAACCCAACCTCACACAAGATGCTGGTATTCTGAATGAAGGAAAAAAAAGTATAACTGTTTCCTACTAAGGCTTAATCTTGCCCAATATTATAAGGAATCTTTCAAAATTATCAACAATGTCTATGAAATAAATCCTGCAAAGTGGTCACTGTATTTTGAACATCTTTATTTAATTTCAGCCTTATCATTTTCTGGTCTAATGTGTCAGAATTTTGTTTCACCTCCAGAAAGTTGTGTTTCACATAATTCACTACGGTTTTTATCTGCATAAATTCAGCCATTCTAAAATTATATAAGAGAAAAAGCTTTTAACGTAAAAAAGAAATAATTTTCTTTTTCAGTGACTTTTTGTGTTTCTTTCTCTTGTGGGTCTTGAAGAAATTCAGCTGAAGTTAGAGCTTTCTGCTCTTCTTCACTTCGTTCAGGAAACAGCTCCTTTGTTTTCTCTGTCTTTTCAATTTTAAATCCTTAATTTATTACTGAAAAGAGATAATTTAAATGAAAAAAAGAGAGAAAAGAATTTTTCCACTTACCAGTAAAACAGCCGAAAGATGACGAGATAGCCCATTAGTCTAACGAGGAACAGGTTGGCAAATTCAATTTGTCACCATACCAACCCAATGTTTCATTATTAAATATCATTCAGTTCTGACTATATGATTTCAATGCGCAAGAAAGCAAAAGAAGAAAGGAAAGAAGAAAACATGTCACTTACATTTTGTTCCACAAACCTGCCAGTCTCTTGCCAACGCTTGTCTCTTCATTTCTTTATATAATTTATACAGCAGCCCATTTCACAGAGTGACTTGGGGACTGTATAAAAATCAAAAGAAAGTGCATAAGATAAACCCACTGTGCTAAAGCTTAAATCAGTAAACCCCAATCAAACAAAGAGAACACATCATTAAAAGCAGAGCTTGCCTAACTTCCTGGCCCAAACACTTGGGCAAATGACTTGAGACTTATGAAAAATTATATTGTAACAATCTCTGCTGTCACATTGGCTTGGGTAGAAAAGCTGAGCTTTGTCTTCTTAAAAGAAAACCTCAAATCCAAAGTCAGCTGTCATTAAGGAAGAAAGAGAGCAGAGATGTAAAATCTAATGCCTTAGAATGTGTCTTCAATATTTGGCAGTAGGCTACATGGAGTCGGCACTCTCAGTGTCCGTCCCCTCCTGCCTTGTCTTGTCCAATCATGTTTTTTCTTGGTGCCTCATTTATATTTCATAAGTCATCACCCTCAGTTTCCTTATCTCACTTTAATGTAAAGAAAGTGATTAATAGGAGACATAATTGGGATACTGCATTTTGTTGGCCAAATCTAGCCCTAGGTTCTGGCTTGGTTTACCTTTTCCAATAAGCAGCTGAGTCAGAGGATCATTTAAAAACAATTGATTAGAGTACTCTGATAAAGTGACATCTCACTATGAAAAGGGGGAACCAGGAAAAATGGCTTATGTTTACTTTTATAGTTAACACAACAAAGAACTTCAAAGCAAAAGCTGATTGGTTTAGAAATAGTCATGGGTTCAGTTACATCACAAGAATTAAAGCATCCAATAAAATATGAGCATAGCCATAGAAAAGAGCATTGTATTCTGAGTAAAAGAAACATTTGCAAAGTAAAATATCAAAATGGGTATGGATAAGATACATTCTCAGTATTTCCCAAGGTTGAGCTTGACTAAATAGTCAAGCTCAACCTTGGGAAGCACCGAGAAGTTTTTGCTCATGGAGGCTTGAGAACAGCTGAAAACAAAACTGTTATTTACAACATATCAAATGGTCTCCTGAAAGTCTTGGTTTCTGAAACAGAAGCTTTTTCTTGAAGGTTAAGGCTTATGGGAAATTATTAGCAATACAATTGAAAAAGCAAATTTAAAATTTGCATATAACTAACCTGTAGAAAAGGTGTATCTCTACATCCTGTTTGTGAAGACCTTGAAGTGCTGGGGACTATGAGAAACATTATATTGGATTAAGATGGGCTTTGGCTTGGTTGAGCTGAGCTGAGCTGTTCTTATGCTACAATATAAATGGACCTTTTCCTTGCATGCCATCCACCTGATCATGACATGTTGTTTGACTACCAGGTTGGCTGCAACTACATTTTTCATTTTGATCCATGTGATCATCATCTTTCCCGGATCTGACTTAGATTCCATGTGGCATGTTATGAATGTAACATTGAGTCATGTTACATTCTCTACATTTCTCATTAATGTTACATTGGTATAATGAATCATTCTACATTAAGTCTATCTTTATACTATAAGCTGATCCACATTCTCCTTAGCTGTAATTTTAAAACATATATGCATGCAAAGTTTCATGTAACATGTAATTTGATTCATGATGAAGATGACTTCTTGAAGAATTAGTGACCTCAGGTAGACAAGTCTCATGTTTTGTTAAAGGTCTAACATTTGAATTAAATCTACCTCATATATTTTCTATTAAAGTGTGTACTGTAATTCAGTTTTTAAACAAATGGAAAGATGGGTATGAATATAAGAAAACAAGAATTGTATTTCCAAGTTGTACTTCTTTAATCTTTTAGTTATCTATTTTGCCCCCAGAACTGACATACCATTTGACAAATTTGTCTTGTTCCTAAATTTCCAGAAGCAGAACATGAAAACATATAGAAACAACATCCAAGAAAGAATAAATGAAATTTCTTTTCTAGCTCAAGGTCGTGGATCAAAATTTTCACCATTCTGCTATTGTTTATAAATGGAGAAATCAAAGTTGATTTTGTTTTGCTATATAGATTACATGTACTGGAAAAATAGCTTGCTACATGAAAATTTCTTGCTTCTTTCATTGTGTTATCACTTCCTTTTGCTCAATGTTGCTTTTTCTCAAGCAAGTCAGTTTTTTATTTGATTTTATATACAATACTCTAAAGAAAATGGGAAAGAAAATGATTTTTTGTGTGTGTATGCGTGTGCTTTCTCCTTTTCCCCCTTATCAAAATTATATATCTGCGATGCTGAGACTGTAATTACAGCACACAGAGATTAGGACACAGGTCAAGTAATATTTCATGATCTATGTGAGCCTTCCCAACTTACAGTATCTTTATGGGGTCACAGGGAGAAAGTATGATTCAATAAATATATATTTCATCAGTGTGTTTGTCTCATTAATTATCTGTTGAATAATACAATTACATATTTTGCTGTACGTACTTCCACTTTGGAAGAAATAGAAGACAAGACTGGTAAACAAAACATTAATTCTTTAACTCAGGATTCTCCAATCATGGCAACATTAAAACAGTGTGGACTTCAGCTCCCAGAATCCTGCTGGTTGGGAAAGTCTGGGAATTGAGGTCCATACATCTTAAAGTTTGCTGACATTGAGATAGATTGCTTTAACGTGTCATGTGAGGAAAAAGTGGGGCTGAAAGTCCAATGGAGAACCTAATCATGGTTCTACTTATTTTAAGAAAACTGTGAATGAAGTGGTAGCAGTTGTCACTAGAAGAATGGAAAGTTATGGATAGGAAGAGAACCAAAGCTTAAGGCAAACTGACAAAGATTTGCTAGAAGAAAGGGAGGGAGGGAGAGAGAGAGAGAGAGAGAGAGAGAGAGAGAGAGAGAGAGAGAGAGAGAGAGGTGATTCTGGTTGCACAGGTCTGTAACTGGAAGAACTCAGAAACAGACGAAATTTGCTCCTCAAGAGATGTTGAGGTAGAGATTAAAGGAAGCAGTAAGAAGCATATGGTAGACAGCTTGGAGGCAAGCGGGTCTGTCCCAAAGAGTAGGAAAAAGAGAAACAAAACTCAGAAGAGCCAAGAAAGGTATTTAAAGATATAAAAAGTTGTGAATCTATAGATGCAAAGATAGACACCTATATTCCTTGAGAAGAAGAGAGGGAGGAGAAGAATTTAACCAAGAATTCCAGGAACTGAAGTCCAACCATCTTAAATTTGCTGAGAATGAGAAGCACTGATGTAAATATTTACTGAATGTCTATGGAGATTCTCAGTCACCCAGGTCATGGTTATCCCAAAGGTGCTTTTTCAAGAGGCAACTAGACTTTCTTGTTTTTCTTTGAAGATGTTTCGCTTCTCATCCAAGAAGCTTCTACAGCTCTGAGCTGAAGATGAGAAGCGAAATGTCTTCAAAGAAAGACATGAAATGTTGTTTCAAGTTAACATTATTCTTATACCTGTATAATATTGGAATGGTTTTTCTAATGAAAACAATAAAGTTGTTTCTACCTATCACTAGAGGTTGGCTGTTTCTTTTATAGGAGGTGAGTAAAGGAAGGAGAGGAAGAGAAATCACTCTTAGAAGTCTCCTTGCTGGCTAGAGACATAGCAGCGGACTTCTTTAAAGAGAATCGCAAAGGAGCCCAAATGTTGCATAGACAGTCAGTTCCTCTCAACAAAGAAGTTGCCTGGCATTGAAGGTTTTCACCCCCAACTCCCAGACAAATTCAGCTTGGAAAACTTTTCTATCCTGTCTTCAACAGAGAATCTTCTGGGTTTTTTTAACCAAGCCAAACTGCTGTAATTATCCGTTTGTCAGGACACGAAAAAATAAAACATATTTATTAGTTGAAAGGGAATTGCTCCATGTATCTATTGCACACTGACCTGTGTGTAGGTAATTTGTGTATTAGTTAGAGTGACATTTTTCCTGCTTCCTGACAATTAATGTAGCATTTCGTTTGCGACAAACCTGCTAATAAATGCATTTGCTGAAAGCCATTTGGAAATGTTAACCAAAGAATAATAGGGATGTTAGAAACTCACATTTTAAACAAAAGAACTTCTTCAGAGCAGCTACTGCTGAGATTTGTTGGTTAAAATCTAAATAAAAAGTTAAAACAGAACAAAACATTATGACTCTTGTTATTCAATCCAATCTTTGTGGCTGAGGCCTTCTTTGCTCTCCTTCTGCATTGTCTGCCCCCACCTGGATTTCATGGCTTCCAAATCCTGCCAGTAATAAATACAGGTAGTCCTTGACTTACAACAGTTCATTTAGTGACTGTTCCAAGTTACAATGGCACTGAAAAAAGTGAATTATGACCATTTTCCACACTTATGACTGTTGAAGCCTCCCTGTGGTCACGTGATTTACATTTAGATGCTTAACAACTGGTTCATATTTATGACAGTTGCAGTGTCCCGGGGTCATGTGATCCCATGTTGCTGATTCAATCAGTAGCTCAGTTCTCGGCTGCAGAGACCTTTCCAGAAGGCCTCTGATGGCAAAATGCAGGCAGGGGGCACCGCAGAAGAAATGGGCCAGCGAGGCAAGACAGGTGTTAATTCATGGGAGGCCTGCTGCAATGGTAAGCAGGTGTGGGGCACGTGGGGCTGCTCCACCCACCCACTCCCACCCTAGCTTGATTTTTAGGTGTACACCTTGCCCCAAAACTAGGGATTATTTTGGGGTAGGGCTTATATTAGGGCCACCCAAAAAAAAATCAAGCTAGGGCTTATTTTCGGAGTAGGTATTACTTTTGGGGAAACACGGTATGAATCAAGGAGAACAATCCAATAATCTATAGGTAAAATGTAGCTGTTTTTCATTAGCTTGGGAGATCAGCATTCCCTTCTATCTTTCTACCCCAAAACTCTCTTTTGGGGTTCTACACCTTAGAAACAAGTATGAGACATGAGGATGCACTTATGAAAGAAGTGAAGTTTGCATTGCAATGTCTCAGCACACATTTTATTATTCCTTTCCCATTCCATCCATGCTATACTTCTGAAATTCATCCACAAAACACTCTACTTTGACATTATATATTGTTCTGCCACTTAAAATTACAATCATTCAAGTGAGTTGGGGTCATTTAAATCTACATCGATGCATACTTTTGTTTAATGCAAAAATGATAAAATCTTTTATAAAGACTTGGACTAAAACATTTTTTTTAAAAAAAATGATAGAATACATTGTTAAAGTCACATATTTGGATTTCTAGGTTTGCAAGCTGGTATATAGAATAATATTTCTTTCATGAAGGATTGAAGTTAGATATATTTTCAGTACTTAAAGTATACCCACTCAAGTCACTGGGACAAGTAAATGATGATAGACAATACAGGTGATCAAGTCTATATTCAGATCACACAGACAGGATGACCCTCAATTTTTCTTTACAATTGAGTTTTTCATTTGTAGATCTCTCTGGGTATATATCTTTTATGTGAAGGCCTTTATTTCTTGAAGACTGTATGATCCAAGTCCAAATAAAAGATAATGAGCTCTTAAAAAGGGGGCATCATTTTTGAAGTTACCCATCCTTTCAGCAGCAGAATGAACAAAGATGCAACTTAGTTGCTATTAGTTGTAACAAGTATTCCTTGTTATGGTAGAGTGTTATATTTCTGTTCTGATTTTAATCATTTCTAAATTGGGTAACTATAAAATAATAGATGACATTGTGCAAATCTGCATTGTATGGAAATATATAGTGCTGAAAAGTTTAGTGTGAGACGCGTAGCCACAGAAAATGTTTAAAAATACTGCTACCATTCAGTTTCCTCTTATATTCAACCTCTTATGGATTCTTCTTTGTTAAAAAAAATAAATCTTTGATTTTTCCTGCAAAAGTGAGAAAGTAAGCACGGGACATGGATTTTAAGCAGTAGAATTTTCAAATCTAGATGTTGCCAGTCTTTCTTGCTACGGTTGATAGTGAAAAACTTCTTCATAAATAAGAAATGTTTGTCACCTCAGCCAGTGAACAGTTAAGAGGTGAAGATAATTTTTTTTAAAAGAAAAGTTCTTGTACAATAGAGCTGCTGCATAATTTCCTGATGAGTTATAAAAAAAACCAGGAGGCATAAATCATTTAACAGTTTTTCATTTTGTTTTGTTTTGTTTTGTTTTGTTTTGTTTTAAAATTGTATTCTTCTCTCTAAATATAACTCCTATTTACTGCATTGGCCAGGTCCTTCCCTAAATCTTTTGTATCAGAATTCTACTAGTGTTTTGTTTAACATTACTGACTTTCAACATTTTTTCATTTCAGCCACATAACAATTTATAAATCATTCTTCGCAAATCTCGTGTCCTTATATTAAGGTGGATGAAATCACAGCCTTTTAAATATGACTCATGTCGCTTTTTCTGTGGCAGTCATTTTGCTCTGTTAAGATTGTATGAATGTGAAGCAAGGAGGCTTTCGGTTGTCAGGGAAAATAGCTGTTTTTCTCCCCTGGAACTTTTATCTCCATTTTGTCTACAAAACTTCATGCAAAAAGAAAAACAAAAAAGCACGCCTTTCAAACTCGTATGATACCCATTTTTTCCCTTTCCTTTCCTACCCCTGCACATCCCCAGATGTGTCTCTTGTTGGTTGAAAAGATGATGTATAAATGCATTTTTTTTAGGCAGTAGGGTCCTTTAGAATCTGAAAAAAAAATACATAATATCAATGTGTATGGCCATAAGGCAATAAAATGATTGATTCAGTGTGTAGAAAACAACTGAAGAAATAATGTATGAAATGGTTTTGCCTAGGAGGTTCTGTTGGCTGGCAAAAAGAAGAAAAAAGAAGAAAAAGCAACTATCTATTTTAGGGAAACTGTATTGTTGTTGGTTTGCTCCAAGAAAACTTGCAAACATTAATCATAATGTAAAGGCTGTCCTGAAAACAGATATAACTAAATAGAAATGAAATATAAATTGATTTTTATAACCATGTCATATGTTTTACACCTAATTAGTTGAAGGCATTTTAAAAGTCACAGTTAAGTGGACAATAAAAATAATAGCTGAAATTGGGGAACAACTAATTTCTCAGCTGTACTTAATTATGTATTAATTGTAGACAGTTTTTCTTCAGATATGCTTCTCCCTCCTTTATTAATGATTGTTCAACTAACACTGGTTTTTGAACTTCTCAGATTTTTGAGTTTCTTTTATGATCTTATATTTTTCTTATGCAATCTGTACAATATCAGTTTTAAACATTTGTTTTTAATTTGTTACAGTGCCTTAGAAGTTCTGCAAAAACCATTCAGGTATTTTCTTTAAATTTATTTAGAAAACAATCTTTTGTAGTCATAATTGTAACATGTGGCTCACTCATGCACTCCGCAACTCCACAAATTCTGTCTTCACCTTTCTGTCATTTGCATATTGTGGTTTTATTGTGCAAGTGGTTTTGACATGGAGACTGTATAATTATGACCACTATTAGAGGGAATTGCACAACATTCTTGTGCAAAAATGTGTGGCAAAGGGGCTTTGTATTACACCTTGTAGGGGAGGGGAGTGGTTGAAGAACACAAAATAGGACTTTCTTTAGAGGATTGTCAATGATGGATAATCATTTACTTTCTTTGCACATTTTAGTAAAAAAATGCATCTCCATAGATGCATAGCTAAGCCCAATACTATAATGTCTGAATATATGATTTGTTGAAAGCAATCAAATGTTGCATCCGTCTTATGCTCCATTTCTTCATTGAGAGAAAATATCAGTTCAAGTCTTCATAAAGACAAAACTCTTTTTGTTTCCTTCATGCAAAAAGTACTATAGAGTAGATAAGATGATAGAGTGGATTACAGCATTGCTTATTCCAAAGGCATGGGAAAGTCTGCTGGAGAGAGATGGCAGAAAGTTACTAGCCTAGTTTACATATTATTGTTAAGTTACAAGGTGATTTGTTTGATTGTAGTTGAGCATGCTGTGAGAATCCCTCCATTGTGGCTTGGAAATTATATTTCATGGTTTTGCATGGTGTGCAATCAGCCACTATAGCTTATTCCACAAATCATTAGTTAAAACAATTTATAGCTTCCCATAGTGTGCCAACCAAGCTGTGACTTTGCCTGTGGATTTCAGGTAGAACTAGAATATATATATATATTCTAGTCCTACCTGAAATCCATAGGCAAAGTGAAAGGCACCCCAACATGTAGAAGAGTTCCATTGCTGCTATCATTTTATATTTTTATTTGGCACAGAGTTAAATTATAAAAAAAAATATTATTATAAAAAGTTTACTAATGTGAGAAGCGTGGTGGCTCATGTGGTTAGGATGTTGGGTTGACAATTTGCAAGCCCACGTTTGAAGCTTGCTGTTTGATGTGGTGAGCTCCTGTCATTCGCTCCAGCTCCTGCCCAACCTATCAGTTCAAAAATGTGTAAACACAAGTAGATAAATAGATACTGTTATATCTTCGGTTCTTTAGGCATTGAATGAGGCAGAGTGTTGAAACAGCAACAAGTTTATTAACTCAGAACAGAAGCAGCCCTAAAGGCTGCTGCACAGCTATTTATACAGTTAGCCTCTAGGTGGCAACCAATAGGTTTAAAGTAACAGTTTCCCGCCCCAAACCTCATTATCAGCTTGGAGATAGCCAGTCTGGCTTTCAGTAACAGCAACTGTTAAACAATACAGCAATGTAGGTCAGACATTAAGCTAGTGATTTAAAACAGTTGTGGCCAATACATTACAGATACCACTTTGTGGGGGCTCATTAATGGGGACATGAAATGGACCCCCAACTGGATGTCCAAAGGTGATGTCACCACTGATCCTTTTACCACAGAAGCTCTTTGATGCTTCTGACATGGAATTATAGCATTATTTACCAATGTGCGCCCATTTCAGAGAAATGTCTTTGAAACAAAGAGCAGCACAATGATGCCTTAGATATAAAAGGTGATGCAGAGATTCCAGATGAATATGCCTTCCTTGGTAGGATCTTTTTCAAACATCATAGAGATAGATGGGGATGGAGGTGGAGAGATTCCAAAAAATCATGGTTCCGTATAAGGGGTATCAATTTAACCCCCTTTCCTAATAACTGAAACCTGAGTTAGCATTAGAAAAAGCATATGAAATATTTATTTTCATGAATGCAGTTAATGTTTTAAGCTGTCCAGATAGTGAGATGGGCAGCATATAAATTTAATAAATAAATAAATAAGATGAAATGCAGATGGAAAAAAAAATATCTCACATCTTTTTTATTGTTTCAAAATCTTCTTGTATTCAGAAATGAAAAATAGAAAAACCAGGAAAGATGGATTTTTTTCTTGGAGAGATGTAGGTAGTTGTGAGATATTGTGCCATATAGCAAAAATGATAATGCTGAATAATGTATTTGGGATTTCACCATAAAGTCTGCCTTAAGCAACAATTCCAATTTTACTCTTTCAGAACAATCCAGCCTTTAAGCACGATGCTTGTTAATATGTCTGCTTTTCCTGCTTTTCCTGTTGATTCTGTTTGTTTCTGCAAAGATTTACTGAGTAACAGCTGGAAAAAAATGAACACAAATGGAAGTCAAGTGCATACAAGGAGTACTAAGGTTGGTAATTTCTGCTAGCTGAAATCTATTGGGTCACATTAATGGCCTGCTTAGAGAAAACAGACTCCCACTCTCTCACCCAACATCCAGAAAGACTCTGTAAAGAAACTGTATTTCAATGTCATGGAATATATTCAAATAATCCAACTATCTCCTGCTGCCCAATCTTTGGGGAAAATAATAATAATAATAATAATAATAATAATAATAATAATAATAATAATAATAATAATAATAATAATAATAATAATAATAATAATAATAATAATAATAATAATAATAATAATAATAATAATAATAATAATAATAATAATGGAAGGGACCTTGGAGGTCATCAAGTCCAACCCCCTGCTCAGGCAGGTAACCCTATACCATTTCGGACAAATGGCTGTCCAGTCTCTTCTTAAAAACTTCCAGTGTTGGAGCATTCACCGCTTCTGGAGGCAAGTTGTTCCACTGGTTAATTGTTGTAACTGTCAGGAAGTTTCTCCTTAGTTCTAGGTTGCTTCTCTCCTTGATTAGTTTCCATCCGTTGCTTCTTGTCCTGCCTTCAGGCGCTTTGGAAAATAGCTTGACTCCCTCTTCTCTGTGGCAGTTGTGAAAAAATTCACAACTGCAGCTAACTTGCAAATCTCATAAAGCATTTCTGTTCTCAGTTTCTTCCTTCTGTGTCCCCATTAACATGAACATTTCCTCTTTTATCTGTTTCTTAATTTTGTGTAATATTTCTCTTTTCCTTTAAAGCTCTGATTCTTATTATCTTAAGCTGTATCTTACTCTAGAGTAACCATAATCTTTCATTTCCTTTCTTTCTTCCCCCCCCCTAACTATGATTGCAGACCTTCTCTGTATTTCTCTGTGTCCAGGAGGGTCTTGGGGGCCAAATGCCTTGCACTCAAAGTAGTGCCCAAAATGATTTTGAAACAATGCTCTGGTTGATCAGAAATTTAATAGCATTATTATAGCTTTCTACTATTTGATACCCTCCATATGGCCAAGGAGGGTTACGGATGACAGAGTTTCAGGTAAAAAGACATGTTGGCCACCAAGTTATAGAAAAGTATGATTCAAATTCTCTTCCTTCCTTCCTTCCTTCCTTCCTTCCTTCCTTCCTTCCTTCCTTCCTTCCTTCCTTCCTTCCTTCCTTCCTTCCTTCCTTCCTTCCTTCCTTCCTTTCTTTCTTTCTTTCTTTCTTTCTTTCTTTCTTTCTTTCTTTCTTTCTTTCTTTCTTTCTTTCTTCTACTTTTCCATTTTCGAGGCAAATTTTCTATAGTAGTTCATTATGCTAAGCCTGTTGCTACCAAAAGTACAAAATTTCGAGATCTACCCTCATGAAGAAATAATAACAGCTTAACAAATGCGCTATTTGGAAAAGAAATCTCTCTCTATCAAAGCATGTACCCCATGCAACTTTCTTATGTGAAGTTTTATTCATTTCAGTTCCTCACTTTCTTTTGTTCCCACGGAGAGTACTGATGCATGCCTGGAAAAGCTGAGTGTTCATCTAATACAACAGCTCGAAGGAGAAAAAAGGCCAACGCCATATCTGAGCAAATGTTTCAAAGCCATTTAATGAGACACTCTACATAAAAATGAGCTGCTTTGAAATAGACCCCATATAAAGTTCCGTGGCTACACGCGAATTGCTTCTCATTACATTTTTAAGATTAATGATAAAATCAGGATACTGAATGGTCATATGTATGACAGGAGTTATTGAAATAAGAAGGATAGTTTAGACACACGATGGAACATAAATATCATTACAGGTGTTGTGATATCTCTGCACACATTTATTAGAATATTTTTTTTAAAAAAAATCAGAAATGCTGTGTCTTATAAATCTGACCTTTTTAATATCCTCCGTTTTGACTTGTCATCTACTTAATTTTTTTCCCCAATTCATTCTTGAAACAGTAAACAAAGTGAGGATAGAAAATGAACAGGGAAGGAGTTAAAAGTTTGAAAAGGCCATAGAGTGTGAAGGATCTATCAAAAGGCAAATATATTTTAAGGAAAAAAAGATTGGTTACTCATTAAACAAAGCAGAAGACACCAAACTATTTAGTTCTGTGTATTCAATTTTTAGATGTCACGGGAATCTACAGGATATGTTGTGCAACGTATTTTATAAAAGTGAATATTGCAATAAGAGAAAATGAGCCATTAGTCGTTCTCTGATAGAAAACATAGTACACTCATAATTAAAAAAATACTTAGGTTATTCATATAAGTAATCTGATGCTATTTAGCATATCAAGGTCTATTTGATTCACTGATTAGACAGGATGTGGATTTTGATCATCATCAATGTCTGGAGGAAAAGAAACACATCCATTTCAAAGCTTCTTTATGCACCAATAATTATCTATCTTGCGTGATACCAAAATAGATGTTCCAGACTATAATAGTCTATTCAGAGTCAGTAATGATTCAGGAGAGACTCTGGAAAACAAGCACCTGCACATGTCTCAGTTATCTGGAAAAAGAAATAGCAGCCAGTTTTCAATAAAGCCAGTGAGAAAAGACAGAAATATTCTCCAGCCTAAAACATTATCGGTTCTCAAGTGAGAATAATTCAGCAGTCATTTATGTAAGTTTATTCTTTGTATGTGTTTGTGTGTGTGTGTGTGGTGTGTGTATGTGTGTTTGTATGTGGCCCTTTGAGTCAATCATGACTTCTAGAAACTGCCTGAATAACTCCCTGATTATTTTTTTTTGGGTAAAGTTTTTCAGAAATGGTTTGCCATTGCCTGCTTCCTAGGGTTGAGGGAGAATGACTGGCCCAAGGTCACCCAACTGACTTCATGCCGAAGGCAGGACTAGAATTTACAGTCTCCTGGTTTTTAGCCTTAACCACTACACTAAGCTGGCATCTGGTTTGTATGTGTGTCTCTGTGTGTGTTTTATCCCTTACCTTTTAAATATTTTTTTAAAAAATATTCTGTGAGGAACTTGCTTTCAGTAGAGTAACCTACAAAGCCCTGACAAAGCCCATCTGAAAAGAAATAAAGGGGACACCCTCTGAACATGTACTGGGGCACACTGTGTCAACTCTACAAATGCTTTATTCGTCTCTGTCTGTCGGAACCAAGAGACACTGATTCTGTTTGGAAAAACCCATCCTTCTAAAGCTAGAAAGGACAATAGCTAAGCTAGGGATATCTTCAAGCTACTGCCTCTCAGCTGTTTTGGAATTATAATTTCCAGCTTGTACAACAACAACAACAACAATAATCACAAAAACAACAAAGGATTATTTTCCCTCCTGGATGGGAGAGAAGTTGCACTCTTACAATCTAAAACTTACAATCCAAGCACATCAGATGAAAGCCAGATTGGATGAGGCTATTCTGCATATAAAACATGTATTCTGCATGGGAAACATGTCATAATTAAATGAATATATTATATGTTTATATTACTTATGCTATTACATTTATTCTCTTTCAGCTAAAATATGTGGATCTTAAAAGCAACTCAGAAAAGTCTCTGATTATTTTGAAACAAGCAAAGGGCTCATTGATTCTCTCTCTGTTACACACACACGGACACAAAACCACACATGCACACACACAGATGTAACACATTCCCACCTTTCTCTTATAAATGCTTGAGCTGCTAGCAAAAGAATTCATTTGTCCTGTGAGTGACAGTGAGTAGATTCACCCTAATGAAGAGATTTGTGACATGGAAGCAAAGTGATTGTTAAAACAAAGAGGCTGTGCCATTTGCTTCCATCAGGCACTTCACTTTCCTTCCCAATTCCTCTCCGTATTCTCCAGAAACACTTGCCAAAGCTGGAAAACGTTTCTTAGGA
The DNA here is from genome assembly GCA_023970755.1 of Azemiops feae. NCBI lineage: Eukaryota > Metazoa > Chordata > Lepidosauria > Squamata > Viperidae > Azemiops > Azemiops feae. Next base: position 3,054,139 of record JALGBA010000099.1, read on the forward strand.
GGATTGTTTGAAGCAAATTGGATAGAAGCTGAAGGGCTCCTGTCCTGAGAGATCCTCTAGGGAATCAGCTTCTCAGCCAGAACCAGCTACTGTTTTAATACAGAAGCTACATAAGAATAAAAGATAAAGTACAGCCAGTAATCCTATTCCCAGACATATGGGAGTTGGGCTTATTTTTTAGTACACAATGTATGTAAGGAACAGCAACAATTCAGTGAGAATTATTGGTCTGTTAAAACAAACTACAGCACTAGAAAATGGTTGCTGTGCCCAGTTCAGACTATGAGGGACCTGTCATGGCCTTCTCCCTCATAGATCTTGGTGCACCCTAGAAGCCATATTTAAATGGGCTTCCTTGGCACCAAAATCTTGTCCAAGCTAAATTTATCAGTAGTGATAAATCAGTTGATAGAGATGAAAGGGATGAAAACTCAGGTTAGCTTAGCTTTTTTCCCCCTAAGAACACAATTGGTTGCAAAAATTGTGCAATTCAGCCTGAAGAGGTTCCCCCTACTACAAAATTAAGCCAGTTAAAGTATTGTGCTTTCCAACAAAGACTTCTGAGAATCATTATTCTTTGAAAGAACAGCAAAGTTTCTACCATACCTTGCACTTTCAGAAATGTTAGATTTCCAGAGTCCTTGGAAGAACTAAAATTACTAAACTAGAATGAAGCAAATTTACCTATGCTGGAATATCAGTTCTAAAATACAATTGTTTTTAAACTGAAATTACTTTTAGCTAAATTGTAAAAAAAAAGTTTTCCAGTGTTTTTTAACAAATATTTCTGCATCTTGCACAAGAAACCTTGTTCTATGGAAATGTTTTTAGTATGTAAGCCATTGTTCATTTCGTATTATTGTGCTTTCAATCATGCTTTAATTTGCTATCATCCTGAACAGCAAAAGCTAACTAATATAAACCATCTGCACCCTTCTCGTATATTCTTTTAGGAAATATACAGCTGAAAATTAGAGTTTCTATGCATGCTACTACTAAATGATGGAAACAAATGGGGAAAAATGTTATTTGGTAGAAATGAAAAAATAATCTGCAAAACGTGTCATGCAGCCTAACACTTGGGAACACAAGGTAGAGAAACAGAAATGTTTTTGTACTGGTGGAGACCTATCTTGTTGTTTAGGATCATCTGTCTTGTGCAAATGTTTAGGAGAAAGCTTAAGTTATATTCTGTAAAGGTTGAATTTCAAAGCATGAACCAAATTTCTAAGCCATAGTGCAATCCACTGATTTCATGAGAATTTTGTCAGAGTTAGCAAATTTGGCAGTTGACTGGATGGGCTTTTTAAAGATGATCTTTTTAAGTCTAGAGGAAGGAGAAGGATTGCTTTTCACTGTTTCAGCAAATAACTAATGTATTTATTACAGCACCACTGGAAGCAAGCACATTGGCAGTAATAAAAGAAAAACATTTTTATATCATTCGGTGGGCTGCTTCCTCTTTGAAAAATGATCTGAGCATTCATATTTTTTTTCACCAGACTACAGCAGTGTATAGAAGGACCCATGTTCAAAACTTATTTTCTCTGTGACTAAACCCATAATATGTAAAGTCCTGAATGTAAAATCCCTGCCTGAAATCCCAAAGAGTTTCTGCTACTCAGTATGATCTGATTCAGTATAGAGCATATGTCTGTCATGTTAGATTACAGATTACTATGTAGCTATAATTTAATATGATTACAAAGAAGGTCAGTAATGATATAATCTAGTATTCCACTCAGCAATGTTGTTTGTAAGCAATATAAATAAATATTAGACTGACTAGTGTTGCCCAGCAATATGTTTTGCACCATAATATCCTGTTTATATTGTCTGCATGCTTTAGTTTAGCATCTTTAACCTGTTCAGAATAACCTGAGTGTGTGTCAGTGCACTATTTATCTATCCTGCTGGATGGGATATGGGTTTCAGTATGTTGGCTTGAAAGATAGTCTCTAGATGAAAGATCCTAGCTTGCATAAAATGACATATGAACACTGTTGGGGTAAAAGTGGGCCTGACATTAAGCTTGTAACATTCTGGCCAAAAGTTGCCAGAACTGACCAGTGGTCACTTAGTGTCAGCAAGGAATGTTGTTTAAGGCAAGGACATGCTGACAGTTGTTAACATTTTTGGGGAGGCACTGCCTGGTGAATATTTGGACAACTCCATACAGTTTTCTAATCCACATTTTTAACTGCAATTCGCCATTGTTTCACTTCTAAGTGTGAGAGAGAAGGAATGCTCCACAGTTGCTCAGCTGGCTTCCATGTCTAAGGCAGGACTGGATTTCTCCATTTCTAATCCAGGGATTTAACCACTAGGTCAATTTAATTAGCTTTCATTTAGTCCATTGCAATTTTGAAGGCATTATTTGAAAGGTCTGATGGACCAAACCCAGGGTGACAGACATGAAAATCAATGAACCACCTGGTAATAACCTTGGCGTATGGAAAATTGTGATTTAAATGCAAGAGGAGTAAATGGTAAAAAAAAAACAATTTTGTTTGACTTCACAAACAAAATTAAAGGGAAAAATAGCTATGTTGTGGTTCTGTAAACTTAAGGCAAAGATTAGATTGAAATTGTAAATTTAATTATGAAAGAAGCGGCTCAAGTTTATTTTGGAAAGTATGAATAGGTTTGTTATCATTTAGTTTACTGTAGCATGGTATGATGGTAGGAATTCATGTTTTCATATTAAGACTCTGATAAGTTACAGTAATGCAACCGTTGACTTACAACCATTTAGTGACTGTTCAAAGTTACAACGGCACTAAAAATGTGACTTATGACTGTTTTTTACAGTTACAACCTTTGCAGCATTCCCCTGACCATGTGATCAAAATTAAGATGCTTGGCAACTGGTTCATACTTATGACCATTGCTGTGTCCCAAAGTCACATTTTGAATGAGTTCAGTGCATTTAAAATATGCTAGGTTTTATGACTGAATGTGTGAATGAGCCATGAGAGTGATTGGGATCTTTGATGACCAAAATGTGGGGATTTAGTCAGTATTTGAGTATCTCCCTAGAAAAAGACCTGTTTGTTTTAAATATATAGTTGGCATATATGGGCATATTTTGAGCATAACCTAGCAAAGAAATAAATCTCAATCTAAAAGTACTTGACTGTTTACAATGAAAGGTTTAGAAAAAAATTGTGAAGCATGCAAAGAAGACAAGAGTTTTTGGATGTAGGAAAACCATTCTTTGGTACCATCAAGATTGAATCTTAGAGAATATGCAACATTAGCAAAATTAGCAGTATATATTCCCAAAAGACGTTTAACCAAATTTAAGCAAGAAAGGTTTTCATGCATACAATACATTATGTAGCATGGCAAATATAAATATTTACAATTTGGCCTATTCAGGCTTCTAAGAGGGAAGTTATTATTGCCTATTTTTCTTAGTCTGTTTTTCTCAATATATGCATACAATTATATGTAATAATACATATAAGTAGAGATGTTAATGTTAAGTATTTAGCTTAAGAGAGAAACCATGGTTGTACAACAAATATGTTGATGTAATTTGCAGTTGTTTAATAATGCTATAGCTATTATAGGTTTGGATGTAAAAATTTAAACAATGTTATGCATGTTAACATCAACATTTCAAATCATAATTAACACTGATATAAATGTTTCTTTTCTCTATCTTTGAAGGTCTAATTATCTAAGCATTAGAGTATTAATAATCTCTAGCAGTGGTGGGATTCAAATATGTGAACAACCAGTTCTCTGAGGGATGCTGCTTCTGGAAGTCCATTCTGGGCCTGGGCAACAAAAAATTAGCTACTGGTTCTGCCGAAGTGGTGCAAATTGGCTGAATCCCACCACTGATCTCTAGTCAATATAGTATAGTATAAATACCACTGTACTGAAATAATACAATGTGTTACTTTTGTATTATAGTAATATAATAAAACATGTTTTAAAAAAGTGAACCGAGACATGGAGGAAACAGAAGGAAGTTAGGAAAATAAGAGGAAAGTAGGAAGGAAGAAAAAGTGCTAATTCTAATGAAAAAGAATTAGATTAATATCCCAATAGAATGAATGGAAATTGGACATCAGGTAAAATAATGTGGAATATACTTAGAACCGTATATTGTATGAGTATGGCTATATTACACAGATCCACAGAAGTGGTATACAGGTATTAATGAAAAATATGAAAAAAGATTAGTGGGAGAATGATGAAGAGAAAAAAGCTATGAATGCATACAAAAGAAAGATCCTTGCTAAAAATAAGGAAGAAAAGAAGATATAATATATATAGTGGAAGAAAAATAGTTGTAAAATATGTAGTCAAAGACAGGAAGGAATAGTTAAAGTTAAAAAAAGGCAGAGAAAATGAAGAATTTAGTTGAAATAAGCAATTGATTTGGAACTAGGTAAAAAAAAGAACTCCAGCACAGAGAATCAAATTAAAAATAAAACTAATTTGCTGATTTTGTACTGCAATGTAAATATATGAAGGAAGAATAAATGGATTGAACAGAAGAGAAACTTCAAGAAAGCCATTGCTGGATCGAGCTGAAATAGTAGGTGGACATGGTACACAGAAATTAATGAATGTAATTTAATGTATTTTGTTAATATATTATTATATACCATACCAAATATTATATTAATTCTATTATATTATGTTGTGTTGTGTTATGTTATGTTACATTATATTATTGTATACCTTTATCTTATACAATTATCATAGGTGATTCACAACAATCAATAAAAATACAATATAAAAACAGATCCAATCCATCCCTGGCAGGTTCCAGAAGTATGGACACAGCCTTATCCTAGCCCAATGCCTTCTGGAAGGCTAAAAGAGAATTTCAGGAGGGAGCCTCTTCCAAAGGGCCAGGGTGGCTACAGAGAAGATCCCATTAGATTGCAGCATTTAAAGGAAGGGACCTGGAACACACCTATTCTATTTGTTGATGCACTCAGAGAGAGACAATCCCACAAATAACTTTGCCTTGCATCATGAAGGGCTTTAAAGGTGATAATCAAAACCTTGAATTTTATCCAGAAAGCAACTGGGAACCAGTGCAGTTCATGCAACAGTGATATAACTTGAGTAAACTGAAGGGTTCAGAACTACAGGTACCTCTGCATACTGGACCAGCTGCAGTTTAGGGATAGTCTTCAAGGGCAATTCCATGTAGAAAGCATTGCAGTAATCCAATTAGAAGTGACTGAGTAGCGGGTGCTTATTAGCAAGGCCTTACAGTATAAATGAAATTCAGCCATATTTTTTTTACTTTGCTCATGCCTTACTTCCTTCGGTTTATTATTTTTTCTTTCTTATTCACTCATGCATAACATTGTTTGCATAACAGTGCTTATCCTGAAAAGGAATAGTGTGATGGGCATGTATACATGTGTGGGTGTCTGTCTCTCTGTGTGTGTGTGCGCGCACACCATTTTAATAGTCTCTATAAAAACAGACTATTGAGCAAATTCACTAGTTACTTGCAGTTTGTCTTCAATTCCTTTGCATACTGGCAGTTAGGATAAATAATAGACTAAAAAGTGAGCCTTTATTTCACCAGGTCAGCCCTACCATTTGCCAGGATAAAACAGCTGTCTTAGAAAGCTAATTGTGTGTAATGAAAAGATGCCACATTTGATAGGGCTTATTCTTCTTGATTTTTTACTGTTTCTTTTTAAACTTTCTACCATGGGTGTCAAAATAACTGTATTAGATTCTCATGTGGAAAGCAGAATGAGTTGCTGTTCTATCTCTATCACTAGTTCTGTCTTAGGTTAGTTCTGATGCATTTGTACGGCTAGGAATAATACGGCTGAGAAAGCACAGAAGGAGAGAGGCTTCATTGTGCTGGATACTGTTCAGTGAGGTCAAAGTCACTCAAGGTGAATCAAGATGTAATAAGTTGGAGATATATTGCAAGAGATGAAAATAGAAACCTGAAAAAAATATTTGTTACACTAAGGACCATGATGCAACTGTATTATATTGGACCTTACTTTGGAATGTTTTAACAGTACAAATGTAGGAGAAGAGCAGGCTGAGCTGGAAGGTGGAAGTAAACATACCATCAGTATGGAGTCATTGCATTGCCACAAGAGGCCAAAGTCCAGCCCCACATGAATTCCGTTGACCCTTACAGTATCCAATACCAATTTAGCTTGACCATTAGTTGACTAGATTCTTGTGTATATGCAGCAATGATAAACTCCTCTGTGCTTTGAACTCAATGAATGTTCCTGGTTATTTGTGCCTGACCACAACCACAGATTTGAGTGAAGGGGGTTGATCCCTTCTCAACCTAACACAGACAAAGCCTCCCTCAGCCCACTTCAGTTAGCTGTAGGGGAGGGGGACATCAGAAATGGTAGGTTCCCTGCTTGCCTTCTACACATAAAGCAAGTGAAAGAAAATGTCAGCCTTTTGACATAGATCAGACCAGGAAACCAACATTATCCATGCTAGTACTACTTTTATTATCTAGTTACATTAGTAGAAACTTATCCAGTTACATTAACAGAAACTCTGAATGTATTTCCCCACTCCCTTCCTCCCTTTATCTTCAAGAGAACTAGAGACAGTCAATTCTGTGATATTTTCTCAAATTACATGTCTACCCTGGACTCAAATTTCTTGTATCTATCATTGTCTTGGTTGCAGCTCTTCCTCCTGTTCCTCATGGTTACTCTTACAGTCCATTATAAAAATATGTCACAGTTCTGACCTTACTTAGGTCCCTCTTCATCAGCTCTTTATATTTTATAAATAAGAAAAGTTGTCTCTGTACATTAAATATAATACACTTTTATTTGACTTGTTGTTTCTCCTAAAGGCTTATCCTTAGGAAGTACACATCATGATGGTGTACTGTGGAATATTGTAGGAATGCAACATTCCTACCAATGGATTCCAGAAGTCTTAATCATTGTATCCTTGTATTGTAAAGAAGCCTCCTGCTCAGTACAGAAATTAAAAAAAACATTTTTGGCAGAAACTAATTGCTTGGTAATGAGGTTTAGATTCAGGGAGGAATGTGGTGGGTGCCCTTGGCCAAATTTGCTTGCTCTTTTCCCATTCTAACCATCTGTGGCATTTTCTTTCTCATCCCTTTCCTATCTCCATTTTAGAGAGGTTTTCTTTCCTGCCATTAGGAAATGAAATCAGAAAAGGATGTATCATAAAAAGAAAACACCGTGGTCCATTAAAACAGTTCATTAAGACTGATAAATGAATGTGTGTGCTTGGCAGAGAAAACACAGTAGCAAGAGCCTGAGCAAAGCCAGCATACACCTGCCACATTCAGGCAATGTAAAACATGAGTGTCGCAAGATGATCGGACACCAGAGGGATCTCTACGGAAGCAAAATAAACAAGCAAAACCTGGTGATGCCAAAGAGAATGTTACCCGAGAAACAAAGGTTCATTTCCTCTGTTCAAGGCTGCTTATCAGTTTCTCCTGGACACCTTGTCTCCTTGCATAGGTTTGCATACAATTTAAGGAGCATCTCATTCAAATGCTTATCCCCATGCTAATCATGGCTTGTTTGGAAAGATACTGCAAGGTTAACTCTGATCTGGCACATGCCCAAATCATTGATGCATTGACCTCAGCAAACAACAAACAACAAACAAACAAAAGAAGCCCTTTCCTTTTTAATGCCTCTCTTAGTGCCATGAATACAGAAGCTTCAAGATACTCACCTGGTGCTCTTGAATGCAAATTGTTTAGACTGTTAAAAAAAAATATCTGAGAAAATACAAATAATGTGCTGGAATGATTGTGGGTTGTTGTTTTTTAAAGGTTTCAGGAGAGGTTTGCAGGTTTATTACGGCTTAAAACATTATATATATTTACTCCTGAGTTTTAATTATTTTATTCTTGTTTTAAATATTTTTATTATAATATTTATATATATCTTTTATGTTTCATGTCTATATGTACGCTGTTATGCTCCATGAGGGAGATGCGCAGTCTCTAAACATGATAGATAGATAGATAGATAGATAGATAGATAGATAGATAGATAGATAGATAGATAGATAGATAGATAGAGAGAGAGAGAGAGAGAGAGAGAGAGAGAGAGAGAGAGAGAGAGAGAGAGTAAATGTGCATGATCTATGTAACATCCCAAGGTAAATTATTTGATCTATTTCAAAACAGGGGAAAAAATCACTAGACATTGTAATTATCCTTGGTGGAAAGATCTTGGGATCATCAGTGGACCCCATGGATTTATAGTGGGTTTCCTTTGGGAAGAGCCCAATAGTTCAGTTGCTCAGATCGAAGACATTTCAGGATCCTTGATTCTCTTGTGCTTTTATACTGCTGCTTGAGAGTACAATCATATGCATATTTACCTTTAAGGTAGCCTTTATTATTTGATTAGTAACATTTATTTATAAAACCTTTTAACTGCCTTTTCATTAAAAATATTTTCCTAGCGGTATAATAACATCATACCAATAAAATCATTATATAAAGATTATAAAGATTAAAATGTTTTCCCAGGGTACAGTACAATTATGAATATTTCTCCCCAAATATTCACAATGTCATTTGTATTTTCCTTTCATGTGCACAATTTGTGCATGGTTTTGCTATTGCAAATTGCAGAAAAACACAAAAGTCAGTGTTTCCTACAAATGTAGGAAATTAGAGAATTGGTTTATTAGTATATTAAGGACAACTGTGTCTTACTTATTACTATATTTTTAAAAGTGTAACTCACAAATATAGCGCATTATCAGCATTCATGGAGGCTGCAAATGATTAAAACCAGCATAAAATTAGAATTATTGAAAAGGAAAACAACATGCATATATTTTTTTACTGGTATAGCTTAATTACTTAATGATGCCAAAGTTGTTCTTATAATTTAAACATTAAATGTGTTCATAGGTACACACATATTTATAATTTACAAGAATATATTTTTTCTACCCAGTACAAGAATGAAAAGCAAACTATACCACATTTGAGACACTATTGTGCCATTTTATTTTAGAATAAGTGCATCGTGACCTGACCTGGATTGATCTCATTGTTTTAGATTAAATGTTCAGGATAGTTGCTTAATTCATGTTTCTGTGCCATTGCTTAGAAACTTCCCCTCTCCCCCTATCCCCCAAAGTACCAAATCTCCATGGTGTTTTGGAGTTTGAAGTAAGCACATCTCTGTGTCTGTAGGAAGGCAAGTAAATATTGATAAATATTGTGGAAAAAACATGTTAATTCCTCACTGTGAGCGTAATCTCAGTCCATATTGAGCAGCTGTGCAGGAAAGGAGAGGAGAGGAGAGGAGAGGAGAGGAGAGGAGAGGAGAGGAGAGGAGAGGAAAGGAAAGGCGCTTCATGCTGCTTATTTAATGCATGAGGCAGTTTATTCCTGATGGTTTTTGCTAGATTGGGTAAATGAATTGTACTTTTATTAATGCTGCTATTACAGTGTTATTGGATGTTCTGCTGTAATGAATACTGAATATAGCAGTGATTATGCAGTTTTGATGACTTATTTTTATAATGAACTTAATTGTTATGATGGTGCATCTGTTGTGAAGCTATATGAATGTGGCAAATGAGAAAAGTGCATACAAATTAGTTTGACTAGACTTACACATAAAATACAAAACACATGGACCAGGACGTTAAAAAAAAAAGTAACATGGTACATAGCTTACTTCAGAGCAGAGCTCGCTTAACCAAACTTGGTCCATGTTAGCTGGGAAATTGCTATCCAGAATATCAAATGCCACCAGGTTATCTACATACAATATATTGTGGCTCTTTCAGGTAAGTAATATTCTGCTTACAGATGCCATAATTCAGGATATCTGAATTATGAACCTGATAAAACATAGCATATGTAGGCTACTGAGTGACAAATGCACCAGTAAACATATTTTTAGATTCATAAGAAGCTTTTGTAATTCAGCTATGGAGACTTGATTTTTAGTGATAAAGATGCGATGACAACATAGTATATTTTTCAATATCCAGCCAGTTCTAAATCTCAGAGTCACCAGTACTGTATACAGCTAGTGAATAAATGATTTGACAGAAAAGAAGAAATGTAGGTTTGATAGAAGGAAAAGAAAGATAGAAATTTCAAAGGCAAAAATGTATCTTTTATGATATTTTGTGTCATGTGACATAGAAATAACATAGCTGTTATAATTAGATATTTATTTATTTATTAAATTTATATGCCAACTTTCTTGCCTGGAGGTGACTCTATGTTGACTAATTTGGGTGTGTTTAAAAACCATAAACATTAAATATGTGTACATATACATAAAGAAATAAATAAAATTTGGTCAATGACCAGCATTGTTTCTTTTTTTAAAAAACAACAACAACAGCAAATTAAAACCAAATAGATGGGATAAAATACTAGAATGACAAATATAAAATAACCCATAAAAATGTGACATACATTGCCATTATTGCTACTGTATTAGTTACCTGGGCAAGTATAAACTTATCATATTACAGATCATGAAGTAAAATATATATAATCTAAAAATAAGGTAGCTAGTATGTGTTAAACTAAAGTGATTTTTTTATTTTTATTGTGGCAGCTCAGAATTTGGCTATTGCATAGATCATAAAGAGTTTCGAATCTTCTAGAAGATGGTTCACACAGAAATTATCTGATCTTCCTGGAAATTTATATATTAGGGACAGAATACAGTATAAGCAAACCTCTATCCCTATAGAATTTACAGTGCAGTAGTACATGCAAAATGGTTTTGATCTACTTGTTGCCTTGTGTGCAGGATACTCTGTTAATGGGGTTTTGGAATATCTAACTTGCAGCAGTGTGGATGGTAAGATATTATGCCTGGCTTTGAAAAATGCTATTCTCAGTTTGGGGAAATTTAGATTTTGAAGATAGTTTGCTAGCTCCCAGGTGCCCTTATTTATCCAATTTATGCCATATTGGGGCAGCCTATTAACTTTAGTCTTAAACTCCATATCCTTATTCTTTGATCAGTTGTTTGACCTGGTCCTATCCTGAAGAAATTAGGAGCAATAACAGAAGGTCCTTATAATGCCAACTTCTATTCTACTGCCTATTTACACAGAGGATATCGGTCTATTAAAACTAAAGGGGTCAGTTCAACTGGGAAGAATTGGATTTTTAGCCAGAAATTTATCATCCTCCTCCAAGCCCTTAACTGGATTGCCTTAATTGAGCATTTGCTGTTTCATTGGGTGCAGCAAGGATTCATCTCAAAATGTTTGTTTACACTGTTTCCAGTGCATCCTTCTTTGCATAATTTTCTACTTGTGCCTAATAAAGATTTGGGCCAGTGGTTTGGCCTCAAAAGGCTTTAATACCACAGGGAAAAATTGTCCTCCACTTGCATAAAAGAAACACTTAATAGCATCCATAGACCTAAGAGCTATTTGATTCTGGAGTGTGCTGGAATGAAACCAACCTAAAATATTTAAGTGCAATAACTTGCTTTAATTTGTGTCCTTATATGCTCCAGGATTATTAGGTGGCTGTTTTAGCAAAGACCAGAATTTCAGATTTATCAAAATCAAGAAGCAGGTGATTTGTTCTTCAGTGAAAAAATATTGTTGCCATTGTTCTTTTCAGTCCTATAAGGGTATGTGAAATTATGGCAGAATCATCAGCATAGAGGAGTATAGGGATTTTGTGTCCTACTAGTTTAGGTGCCTGGAAATCTAGATTATGAAGAAGATCTACCACTGAATTGATGTACAAGTTGAAAAAAGATGTGAGAGTGATCTGGCTGCAACATCCATCAGCCGATTGATGATCAGGATTGATTCTGCTGATTTGGTGGCTAGGTAGTGTCTCCTTTCTCTTGCACTGATCCATGTGCAATCCTCTTCAAGCTATGTGTTCAGTGGAAGAAGAAAACCATCGAAGGAGTGTATCAATTTTTGGTCCCAGGGTTCTTGATGGCTGCATTCCTTGGCTAGATCCTCCAAACAAGCTCGAAGTATTTAATCATTACTTTTCCATGCTGTTTTCAATCCAAGGACAGGCAAATTAAAATTAGACTGACTTTTCTTTTCTAAATTTGAGCTACCAACTACTTCATTTTTCTTTCTTTCCCAGGAATAAAGAAAGATATGAAGTAAGTTTGTTTTCAAATGCTTTTTGAGAATGAGGGTTTACCATTATCACTGACTACGTTTGAATGTCCTTCTACAGTATTGCCCAGAAATAGACAAATCACATTGGTTTGCCATTTTCAGCAACCAATCTAAGAAGGTTTCCTGCTATCTTGGCCATTTCCCAAGGAAATCTTCTTAGATCGGTTGCTGAAACTTGCAAACCAATGTGATTTGGCTATCCCTGGACAATGCTGTAGAAGGACATTCAATTGATTTCCTTATTGTATTAAGCAAATGAGATCCAGGAGATGAATTGAAAACTGAAAAACAGGGCTTATAATTCTACATTTCTATAGGAAGACCAATTAGAATTATAAAAATCTGTCCAGATGACTCCCTTAATGGCAACACAGAATATTTTATGTTTCTCTTTATTCTTATCTAGTGGTCATCCAGATTTTTGCAGTTCAGATATGGTAGCTCTACTTGGGATATCTGATCATTCCTCTTCTTTTTCACCTTTTGTATATATAAAATTTGAGCACTCTTGTTGGGAGGGAAAATTAGACTGGAAGTCCTAAACATACTTAGCTATAGCTGTTTTTTTATGACCACATTTCTATTATCATTTGGGCATTTTGCGAGTTTTGTATAACAGGGAAATGTATAGGCTTTTTTAAATTCAGTTTTCAGGGCAAAGTTCTCCAAAGTATAGTTAATATAAACCACAGCAGCCAACTACTCTTGAAGTATAGATAGAAGCAATCCAATTAAAAAATATAAACACAAGTTAAAATGTTATTATTGCTGTTACAGTTCATATCTGGCTTTTCATTTGGAGAACTCTCATTTCATTTGTAGAACTGCTAATAACATGTAAAAGAAATGCAGAAATACCAATGATATTTTTTAAAAGAATTAGACAATTAATGCACATTAAAATATATAAATAGCAAATGGATTAACATTTAAATGATTGGGTAAAGCAAGCGTTACTGCTTATCTAAAGGGAATATATACACTGTAGTTTGAAGGAATATAGGAGAAGACAGTCTTCCCACTTCTCTGATTAATTAGTCTCTGAACCTTCATCTACAGAGAGAATTCTACAAATCTTTCCTGGAGAAATTTGTTAGGTATCAAATTCACAATATATGCACTAAAAGAAGACAGTTATATGGGGCAGTGGTGGACCTTCTACCTTTCTCGGGGAGTGGTTCCATAACTATGCTATTATCTCTCTCTCTCTCTCTCTCTCTCTCTCACACACACACACACACACACACGACCCTGTCTTCCTAATTCCCAACAATCTAATACAAGTTGAAGAGGAATACATAGCAGGATCATAGCAGCTAATCTTTGGGCTATGAAAGGTTTCTAAAAATCAAATAATTGATCAGCCTTTCGAAGAGATCACTTTGCTGATGTTCACACAACATTCAAAGGCATAAGGTTTGGTTAATAAGTCCATGCATGCTTTTTACCACCTTCATACCCTTTATCCAAAGTTTGAAGTTAGGGCTGATCCTCAGCAAGATAACCAAACATTAACCTTCCCTTCCAGTGACTTCCCAATATTTGCTGACCCCTCTCTCTTCTGGGGATAAGAAGAAATTTCCCTTGGTACCAATTAAGTTTTGTGCTTTTTAATTTTTAATCTGGACAGTGGGATACATTGGGAAGGAGGCAGAATTGTAAAAGATTGAGCTCCTGCTTATTCAGTTGTGAGACATAAAAAATTACTTGTGGATGATTAAAAAATAAAGGGCAGCCGATTCCACTCTGAGCTGTAGTTTGGATTTCACCCCAGCTATCTGGCAAATGTCTGAGAAGCCTGAAGTCCATCTTTATTGTCTTGAAGACCAAAGTATAAGGCTTGCATGTTAATTGCTGCTGTTAGAGTGGGTTCAAAATGGGAAAAGACAAGTATCCTTATTCCTAATAACAATGACAGCTAAGAACTCCATCAGATGATAGCTGAGGAAAATTTAAATGGAGAATCTGTTGGTCACATCTGAAGAGCTGCTGACATAGATATTTAAGAGGCTTTGATTTGTGGGCTTTTCCACATACTTATACAATTTAATGTTGTTAAGCTGATGTACAGTATATGGTTAGAGCTGAGTGCTTAATGAGCTGTATATAGAGCTGATTTGCCCTTGCTCAGCCTTCTTCCTTTGTATTTAACTAGTCAGCAGAGGTATAACTAGAGAGCACCTATTTTAAACTGAAATAGCCTTGCATTCTAAATAATTTTTATTTAAAATCTCTTATTTCAACAATCAATTATAGGGTTGGTTTTTATCACTAAAGGAGAATATTTGTAGCTCAAGGAGAGGTCCACCAAGCTCACAGAGCATCAAGGACCCCTCACTGATTTTTATATCTGCCCTTTTAAGTGTGTGTGTATGTGTGTTTGTGTGTGTGTTTGTATGTGCATACATCTTATTAATACAAGGAGGGGGCACACCAGTTACCTGTAAAGCTTCTTTCCAGCTTCTGGGACTTTCAGATAAGACTCTGGGTGATGCAAAATGACAGACTTTTCCCCTTCACTTTCAATAGTATTTTTGAAAGGATGCTTTGGACAAATCTTCATAGAAGTAAAGTGCCCTTTTGCACAACCATATTGTGTATTTAATTATAGATAACAATGCCTACTGCTTTTTTAAAAATAAAATCTTTAATCAAAGAAATTTTGGTATCACTTGGAAATCTTGGGAAATTTTAAATGGCCACAAAACAAGGAAAGCAAGAAGCTGTAAACTTCCTATGCTGTAAATTCATTGCCCCCCCCCAATATATTCTGTCTGATGCTTCCTAAAAGTGGGCGAGAAAATCACAACCAACCAGCCCTCTGAATTTAAGCAATTATTTCTCAATTTATATCCATAAAGTTATATAACCACGGTTAAAATCTATCTCTGATTTCTTATGTCTATTTTTTCATCTCTCTTCTTCCTGCTTCATTTCCTTATTTTTTTTTGATAGACGTTTTATTGACGTCTTATTTACAGCCAATTTACATTATGGCCACACAAGATGACTAAGATTTGTTAAACCAATACTGAACAGGTTTACATATTTCACTGTTGTATGAAAACATGGACAAGAAATGCAAAACATATATATTCATGTGCAGGACTTGATTTATTTCCTTCTGTGCCTTTTTCTTAAAGACTAAAACTCAGAAATTAGTATGTGTTTGTACGTAAGAAAATATGTTTATACTACATGTTGCTTCTCTCCTTTTTATAAATAAGTATGCTTTGTTGGCAAAATGAAACTTGTTTCAAAAGGTGCTGAATATATTTAAATATTGGTTCATCAGATAATCAACCTTAAAAAAAAGCTTTAAAAAGACAGTCCATGTGATTTTTAAAAGGACAGTAATAACAAGTCTTGGTTCAATTTCAGCAGTGTAAAAACACAAGATAGATTATGTAGTCTATCAAATATCTTATAGAAGAACTTGATACCAGGCTTTAAAGACCTGATTGATAGGTGTAGATCTCTGTCCAAAGGGCAGAATTTCAGAGATCCAAGAAAGACAAAATAGATCCACTGATAATTTTCTGGATTATGCTTCTTTACTAATTTGACAGTGAAGGCTCTCCTCTTGCTCCTTAAAGATGCAACATCCCTGTGTCCCACCGATATTATCTGGAGTCAAATATCAGAAAAGACTTTTGAACTATGTAGCCAAAGGTTTTGAGAGCCCTCTGTTTATATCATAATTTCCTCTCCCCCATTTTGTTTGCTATTTTGGATACTATGATTATCAGTATTGAAGTTCTGTTTACCATTCAGTGTTGTTATATGTATTTCTATTTTTCTTTTTCAATTAATTTGACAAAATAAAAATTAATACGTATTACAGTATGATGATTTCTGGCACACCATAGTGCATTGGATCCATATCCATGCAACTCTGGAATTTGAGACTGGAATCTCCATCTAATCCCTGCAAGCCTAAATCAGCTAATAGTAGTCTGCATAGATTGCAAGTCAATCAATGTTTTCTCCCTCTATTGTCAGTCACAAACTTTACTGTATTTGTTGACTTCCCAGACATCTTTGAGTAAACCCCCAAATAACAGAACAAGAAAAGCAAGTAGTTTCCAGCACCACCAATGCTCATCCAGCACATCTTTTTTTCACATTCTTTTGAATGCATTTGCCATCTTCCCCATGGAGGAAGTTTGATCATTACAACAATTAGCAAAGCCACAGAGACACTTGAAATGCTTTCTTTTCGCCATTGCAACAGATCAGCTTTGCTGATGGGGTGGGTTATTGAACTCTAGAGAGTAGTTACATGTCAGAGAAATGCCAGAAAGGCTCTTTCTTCCCTGTGTGCAACCAGATCAGCTTGTGTTTCCCATACCAGTAGACAAAAAGAAAAAAATCATGCTAGCAAAGCAGCATTTCTGGGCTTCTTGTTGATGGTCCAAAACTTGGCAGTGGGGACTGTAATTAGAGCATACCAACCCACAGACATCAGATGAACCCTTGATTGTGCATGTGTCTGTTCAGTTGCTATGGAAAGGACAAAAGAAGTAAAACGACTCCTTTGGGAACAATTTACATACATTCCACAAGACACACATTTTCTTTAAAAAAAAAAAAGATCCTAAAAAGACAACAATCTGTGTGTAGTTGCACACACAGTAACCTGATTTTCTCTGTGCTCATCTGCTTTCTTTTCTACATATACCTGCTCCACTGTGATCCCTTGACATTGAGTAGCTGACAATGGAGTACATTCATCAACTTGAAGTTTTTGTCATTAGTGTCATTGTCCCTGGGTGACTCCTTAATTAGTAAGAGATATGCTAATTGATCAGTTTATAGTGTCCTCTGTAATACAACTTAACGGATGAACAGTTGGAGATGGAAACTTGAATCCCTACTGAGAAGTTTGGTATTACTGTGTATGTCAGCACAAATTGCTAGACAGTAAGTCTAAGACTTAAAATTACAGTTTCAATTAATTTTTTTCCAGTGGTCTTATAGTCACCTATCATTTACCTTTACACTTATATTCCTCCCTGCTTTACTTATAATTTATTAATTAAATCTGAATCCTGTCATTCCTCTGGGAGTACAAGGTGGTATTCATAATATAATATTCCTTGCCTAATTCTTCTCACTACAGGTAATCCTTCACTTACAGCAGTTTATTTAGTAACCGTTCAAAGTTACAATAGCACTGAAAAATGTGAGTTATGACCCTTTTTCAGACCTACAATGTTTGCAGCATCCCCATGATCACATGATCAAAATTCAGACGCTTGGCAACTGACTCATATTTATGACGGTTGCAATGTCCCTGGGTCATGTGATCGCCTTTTGCGACCTCCTGACAAGCAAAGGCAATGGAGATTCACTTAACAAACATATTACTAATTTAACAACTGCAGTGGTACGCTTAACAACTGTGGCAAGAAAGGTTGTAAAATGGAGCAAATCTCATTTAACAACTGTCTCATTTAGCAACAGGAATTTGGGGCTCAGTTGTGGTTGTAAGTCAAGGACTACCTGTATTATAGTCCTGGGGTAGGCTCTGGAGAGGATTGTGTTCCAAAATCATCCAATGAATTTTGATGGCTGAAAGTAGAGCTTAATATGTGTTTCTCAGATCCTAATACAATATCCTAACCTGTAATGTTATATGTATCATTTGAAGTTATATTTCAAAATCCTGGTGACAAGTTTTAAAATTGCCATCAGAGTTTTGCAATATAACTTCAAATGATACATATAATATAGCAAGGCCAAGTTTATGTAACTTCAAAATTTATATATCATTTGCTTGAATGTAATGTTCAATTTAAAAATAAAGTAGCTTCGCATACTCTTGAGTGGTACATCCCATGTTTAATTTATACATGATTGACTGCAGTGACTTCCTGGTTGAAGAAAAGCTATTTTATCAGACCTGGCAGGTACAACACATTTCATTGCCTGAGGCAAAGATGGTGTTCTTCCTCCATTCCTTATACAAAAGCTTTTGAGTTTTATTTCTACTCTGCATGAAGGGTGAGTTCTCCACCATTTCTGAAGGTAGCTGATTTCGTTAAGCACGCAGAACCCTACCATTTGACTGAAGCATGTAATGCATTAATGTAATGCATTAATACTAAAGTTTCACAAGATAATTTTTTGGGTGGTGGTGTAATAGACAGAACAAGGTAACACTACCAATATGTCATTACAATATATCCCAATATAAAAGATCAAGTCTGCAACAGGAAAGAAATTGAAGCTAAAAGCTTCAGCCTGCAGGTTCATAGCTAAAATGTTTGAGCAAACTATTTCTGTATCCACAGAAAATATTTGCAGTTGTAATAAGATCTTGTGAGATTTGTTGGAACTAATTAGTAGACTAGAATGAGGAATATTCTGAAGGATCGTGCCCAAAGAATTATCCTTGATGTACCCAGGTTCTCTACAAAAGTATTACTCTGCAAACTGCATCAGTGTACAAGAGATACTTCTGAAGTGAATTACTCATGTGAGAGACAATTATGGATGAGATCTGGCCACTGTGTCAGTTGCATATTTTAGAAACTAACCATATCAAGAAGAAAGCAGCCATGTTTGCTAGAAATGTCAAAAGGGCATTTGGGAAATACTGATAATCAAGTGGACTCTGGGCAGGGAAGGAGAACTCGATGCTGCATTCCAAAACATCTGTTTTGATATGCTACTGGATTATAGGATAATTGAACTTTGTATGCAAACAAACATACATATGTCACTTTCTAATATGCAAAGGACACATCTCACACAACCATATCACTATAAGCTTTTTTTTTTGTTTTGCTCTTTACAGTTTCCGAGTTTCATGTTCAATAAATCTGTGCTTTTATAGTCATTAATAATTCTATTTTGGAACTATAAAACATTTGCTTGATGTAAATGCCTGATACTCCCATAAGCCTGATGCAACTAGAATGGGCTAACTTTATCTTATGAATAACATTAATTTAAATAATAAAACAGGATTGGTAATGTTGGGCAGCCTTTTATTTAAAATAGTGGAAAGTATAAATGTGATCAGAAAGAAACTGGTATAATTCATGTCATCCTGCTGAGAAAATGACAATTCAAGTAAGCTGCATGTAGCACACAACAACTAAAAATCTAATGCATGGGTTCTTAAATTATTTCTGAGAATGATACATTATCCTTTTAAAAGGTTATATTCTGAACCATAATATACTGTTTGGTGGATTAAAACAGCAAGCATTCCATTTTTAATATCTTTTCAAATAGCTGGAAATGACTTTTGAAGTATGCTTAATATTCACTTCTGACATGAGTGAAAGAGACTCTTCACGGTGGTATTATAGTTTGACAGAAGTATAGTAAAAAGCAAAAATTGGAACAACCCAAAGCACAAGTAACTATGTCCTTTGCTAAAGTGTTTCTTTTCAGCCTTTTAGAGAAAGCTCTTCACAAGCACAAATCATTATGTCAGGTTGATGATCAGAATTAACAGTATCTCATTGATTTTACTGTCACTTGGCACAGAGTTGACTTTAATCATTGCAAATATGATGAATGATAATAGAAATAAAGCCAGTTCTCAAAATTATAATCTCCTTCTAAGATCTCTTCCTGCTCAAAAGAAAGGAGTAGGCAAATTATTATATAGAACACAAAGAGTCAAAAGACTTTTGAAGCAAAGTCACCTAACAAAGAAAGACTATGTACCTCTTATCCATTGCTTTTATATAATTGGAGCAGAAAGGTCTGCAATATTGAAGAATTGCTTTGATCTATATTTGCATATTAAAATTACTACATGTTGTTAACTGAGTACCACAATCCTTGTTGAAGGAGAAGGCTGACAGGTCATGAACTCAATGACAGCTAAGGATCAAAGAGTGTTCTTAGGCTGTAGACCCATTTTTAAAGATATGGCAACTTCACCCAAAACAGACTTCACCTCAATCCCCAAGTTGGTTTTCTCCTTGTCAAAAACTCTTTTGTCAGGTCTGGATTTATTTTTAGCTTCTTCTCCCTCATCTAACTCATTATTAATATTAAAAGGTTAAAGGGCACTGATTGCTTTTTTGGAGCTAGAGAGCAAGGAGCACTAACAATGAATAGTTAATATATTTATTTTTCTGGGAGTTGGATGCTGCTACTAAATCTCTGAAGCTTTCCTTCACCACATTCTCTGACGCTTATATGTCTTCAAGTTAACCATCTTAAACAAGTTAAACAAGAGAACAAGTTCTTCTCTGACTTGTAGAATTCATTTGGCTAATGATTTATCACTCCATTCACAGAAATAGTTGAGGCACATGGATTCTGCAGCTGGGTGATCCAAACCACTACAGTACATAACAGCCCTAGTGGATAGCAAGAAAAGAAATTGGAAATAGTTGGAAATCACTTTCAGCTAAATGCTGAAGCTCTCAAGGTTTTAATACAATATATGGAGACACCCCAAATTTAAATCCACAGCAAGGTTTTACTGAATTTAAGTATGTTGTTGCTCCCATGCATAGTCCTACCCAAATCATACTCAACTAGCCTGGCCAAGCACTAGTTAGAACCAGGTCAGGACCCAGAATGACTTCATAAGCTGGCACACTTCAAATATTCCTTTTTTATTTCCCCAAATCCTTGCTTTATTGATCTGCAAATTTGGCAGCTGCTGATGGGATTAAAGTTTTCCTCTTGCCCAACCTCTCTTCTCCAACTTCTGCCTCTTAACAATTTGGTACCTTATTATCAATTTTCTGAAGGCATGCATTTGATTCCTAGTTTTATCCTCTCTGCTTCCATTCCTATTGCTTTTATAGGTTATGGCTGCAATTTGTCAATTTCAACCTAGTCTTACATTCACACAAAAGCTCCTACACTCAATTGACAATTTCCTTCATTGCTGTTTTTCTTCATTGCAGTTATTTACTAGGACAGCTACTTACTGTCAGAATAGGAGCTGGAAATTGTTGACTTCTTGGCTTCCTTGCAGTTGATGCCTGTCAAGGAGAAAAAGTCCATCCAAATAGAGAAAAGAGCATCTAGGAAGTTGAAGTAAGAAGTTGAAGAAGTTGTTTTGCAAATAAAAACATCATGCAGTTACAAGGAAAATAAAGGGAAGGAGGAAGGAATGAAGGAAATCTCACAAATTGATCTATTTTGACTTTACCTTATAAAGATTCAGTCTGCTCTGCAGAAATGCCTGTTCATAAAGTTCAGCAATAGTAAATTTTGGGCTTCCTTTTGCATTGAATATGAGAACTACCAGAGATGGGCTGCAAAAATCGAGTTGACGTCTACATTTATTTTTTATTTTGACTGATGCCCACTATAGTCAAAGAAATCGATCCTTTTATAGTACCACACAATACAATATCCACAATATAGTAAATAAAAATGACAGTGCAAGTAACATAAGATTCATAATACACAGATAAAACAAAATGAAGATAATCAGTCAGCTTTAAACAGTATGTTAAAATATAAAAAATTGCAGAACCCATAAAATTGATGGTGATGGTCTGTGGAATAACTATGTTTTTAAAAAGTTGTGGAAAGCCAAAAAGGAAACTGATCAAATTAGAGGCTGTTTCATGGTGCAGGCAAAGCCACACGATAGTAGCACTTTACGGCTTGCTCAAGTTATAATAAGGTACCTGAATTTCTATCACTAAGTGATGTCATACAGTGAGATGTCACCTGCCCCATAGTAATCCTGACAGTCACCATTGCCATTGTTAACCAAATCCAATTGGTTGTTAGGTGAGAACTCATCCTGATCCAAGCCACTCCTGACTTCATCCCTGCCAGCATCAAGGCTCAGTAAGGTAAGGGACTATCACCACTCATCTACACCCTCTTCATCTCTGCCCTTTCAGCTCTCCTGCACTCTGCCACATCTGTTGGCTTTGCTACCCTATGCTCCACTCATCACGCCAGCCCTAAGGTCCCCAGCTGATCTTCAATATCTGCCTTCTGCTTCTGCTGAGGTGTATGTGGCCTATGTGAGGCAGCTGCTTAAAAGGCACCTGAGGCCTTCAAAAATCTTGAAAGAAGTTTGTGCCCACTGTTTTCCAAATCACATGAGCTGTTGTTGCAATGATTAGGAAGGCCTTAGAAAACATTGTGAGAATGACCTCTGTGATCTGGAGAAAGGTGCAAGCGGCCTTGGGAAGAAGGCCTGGCATGATCAGTGGCTGCTGTCATGGTTCTGACAAATGAAAGTCTTCAAAAGAACTTCGAGGCATTGTTTACTTTAAAGAATCTTTTATTTGAGAAATAAAGTATCGGCACTACATAGTTGAAACAAAAAACTAAATTCCCCTCCCCTGGTACAAAGTAGCAAAGCACAATTCCCTCCTCCAATAAACAGTCATAAATCACATTCCCCAATTAGCTTGAAGCGCGGGCTTTCTCCCCAGCTCTCCAGCCCACCAAAACTCTATCAACTCTAGGCCCAATGACCTTGGGTTCCCATGGCTGAGTTATTATTGTTATGACTAGCTGGACTCTCATCCACATTCCCCCTCCCAGCATCAACTAACTCTAAAAGCAAAAGAGGAAAATGGCTGCATTTCCATCTGTTGTCAAAGCAAGAACATCCAATGTTAGCAGCGTTGACAGCTGCCTTGAAAGGGCTATGCCAGGGTCAGCAGTGAGAGGAAGATGGCAAAAGTCATCTGGCAGTGACAGGACTTGCAGGGCTGGCATGGTGCTGGGGCAAGCAGAGCACACTTCAGGGAAGCTGGCAGAAAGATAAGAGCATAAGGCGTCAAGGCCTGCAGGGGCAACAGAGATACAGGTAAGTAGAATGCAGGGCAGCAAGGCTGGCAGGCTGGCAGAACCAGCAGAACACAGGGCAGTGGGGGCAACTGGGATATTGTACTGTGGTGCAGGAGTAGCTGGCCACAGCCTGAGGCTCAAGATGGCACTCCTTGGTGGCAACCATGCCAGTTCCAGGGCTGAAGTAGAGGCCCAGGGTTGGTGGTGACTGGCCTCAGGTGTTGACTTCAGCCCTATTATCTCTGTTGACTTTGTGGAAACCTGTGCCTGTTGACATCCTGCTCTTGGGGTTCAGATTGGAGTACAAACTATGTTTATATCCTGTACCTTTGGAATGTCATCTCCAGACAATGACTCTGCCCACTGCTCTGGACTTCTGTGCTAGGATCTCCCTTCAGACAAGTTGTTCAAGGCAGTTGTGATTTATTTGGGATGGGCAAGTGACTACATGTTCCATTTGGGCTGCCTGACTTTTCCATGCCAGTAAAACTATTAGATCTTATTCTGTGCACCTGTGGGTGTGTGTATTAGCTGGAATCAGGATAGGCAGGGGAACAGATTTGGGAAAGAGATGATGTTACTGAAACAAATGTACTAAAAAGCTATAAGGATAATTCAAGGCAAAGTTGTCATAATGAAATTAGTAGTCTAAGTGGTTTCAGTTTGACAATGAAATAATGACACAATGGCTATGGTATCATTTTTCAAATGCCACACTTAGGGGTTTATGTCTCAACATTTGAAACAATTAGGTCAGGCATTTGTGTCATGATGTTACCAAGACCTATCGTAATTCAACACCCCCCTCCCTGCTCATGTAGAGTCTTAATAATCCTGTCTAGTTCTACATATTTCATTATTATTTTAAATGAACTTTTCCCAAACATCTATAGCAAGTATAATTAGAAATGTTTAGAGAGAGGAATGACTAGATTTCAGAGTCTCAGGTTCTTCCCATTTTGTACTGGAATCTGAAGATCCACCATGTAATGCCTGAGGCAGAAAACCTCTACATATTATTTCCACACAAAAGCAAGATTAATCCAATATTTTCAACAGTATAATGAAGTAGCGGGGTGTAAAAAGAATCTTTTTTCCCTGCTATTTTAATCCCTTGAGAGTCAAAACTGTCCCAGATTTACTGAAATCCCCTAAAATTCTATAATAAATCTAAATATATCTACTGGCCAATCTATTTTAGGACAGTTAGAATGGGATAAACTGATCTGAGCATCACATATATGGAAAAAGAGTAATGGACAAAAGTTGATTGATTTAGTGTTCCATTTCCTAAAGCTATTGGCAAAATGAAGAATGGAGAAATGTCTACAGAAAAGGACAACATAATTGAATATAGACTAAAATGTACTAAGACATATGCAGGAAAGATTGATGGTAAGAGTAAATAAAGGAGGAAGGAAGCAATGGAGCCTGGTGAGCATGATCAAGGTGAATCACATCCAAAACAGGCCAGTGAATCAAACCTCATAAAAAAAACCCACTCATTTTGGGCTTCCTCAGCTAAACATGATGAGTAAGTGAGAGAGCTCAAGAATGAATTAGAAACAGTTCTTTCATATAGGAAATGAAAGTCAAAAGGTCGTTATATTGGGATGACAACCATGGAATTATTTATCTAGATAGAACAGTTTCAAATTAAAATATGGCATATATTTGCATAGAAAAAGAAAATAGAAGAGAAGAAAACTGTACACTCTGACTTCCTCTAAAGTTTTTTTTCCTAGAACAGGGGTGGGCAACTAGGCTCCCTTTACAATCTATGGATTTCAACTACCAGAATGGCTGGATCAGGAATTCTGGAAATCTACAGGTCATAAATGGGCCCTAGTTGCCCACCCCTGTTCTAGAAAAAAACTTTAGAGGGTCAGCAGTGAGAGGAAGATGACAAAAGTCATCTGGCAGTGACAGGACTGGCAGGGCTGGCAGGATGCTGGGGCAAGCAGAGCACACTTCAGGGAAGCTGGCAGAAAGATAAGAGCATAAGGCGTCAAGGCCTGCAGGGGAACAGAGTTACAGGTAAGTAGAATGCAGGGCAGCAAGGCTGGCAGGGTGGTAGAACCAGCAGAACACAGGGCAGTGGGGGCAACTGGGATATTGTACTGTGGTGCAGTAGGCTAGGCTCCCTTTACAATCTATGGATTTCAACTACCAGAATGGCTGGATCAGGAATTCTGGAAATCTACAGGTCATAAATGGGCCATAGTTTCCCACTCCTTCTAGAAGCTCACCAACATTATGAAAGTTGTTATGGTTTATGAGGCACTGAAAACCTGTCTTCAAAATTATTATTCATCTCAGAAGGAGTAGTCATGGCATGCCAGATTTGATAGAAGCCTGGGCATGGTGTTGATACACTAATTTCCTTAGCTTTTCATTGCTTTATACAAAGTAAGTAAATGTAGAAAAGGAATACAAAATTGCATATGTCTTCTGTGAATATGCCTCTGATTATTGCATTAACCTTATTTTTAACTTTAGTGTTTTTTTAAACATTTATGCTCTACCTTAAATTTAGGAGTTCTATGTGATTAGGAAAGGCAATAATTTAGTCCTTAAATACAACTTTTCAACTGAAAATCTAGCATGAAAGGAAAATGCATATTATCTTGATGAAGATTCAAAGATGAAATGACTTTTGCTTAGAACAGATTAACCTTTATGCTTTCAAATAACAACAACAACAACAACAACCTCCAGTGAGGCACTACCTTGACGTGGTTGTGGGGCTTGTGTACTCTGAGGAAGATGAGAGCTATGACAGAGGTTCAACCATACTGGACAGGTCTCATCAGAGGAGTCAGACAAAGAGTGTCTCTCCCATAAAAAATGTGGTGAGTCGTAAATTTCAGAAAGTCATACCGGCTCGGATGTCGCCTGGGTTAACAAGGTCCTTGCTAGATGTTGGATCCTGGATATCTGGTGAAAAATGGGTTACAGGACTCAGGACTGTTGGCTGAGCAACCAGGGCCAGCAGCTACAGAACTACTGGAAGAAAAGGTGTTTGCCCATCACAAATACACAGTAATTGAAAACAAAGAAATAATGACTTATTACAGATCAAGTCCAACAAGAAGAGGATATCTAAAATGAATGCACCAGTTCTGGAAAGAACAACATCCAGAATCAGAAATAACAGAACAGAGACTAGCAGATCAACGCCAATTTATAATATGAAATAAAGTATTCACAGAAACAGAATTGGATGAACTGCAAAGGTTTACCCAGGGCAAAGAAATCAAAGCCTTGTCAGAAGTAATTCAGAATGTAGAGGCAAACCAGGGGGAGTTGGCAGTGAAGGAATCCAGCAGAGATATACAACTGTTCTCATTTGGAAACCAGGTACCTCTTCCTCAGGAAGAACAAAACCCTATAACTAAAGAAATAAAAGAATTGAAACAAAGAATAACTGAGCATCTAGAACAGCACAAAAACAACAGAATAAGGCTGCCTTCATTGAAGCTTGTTCCAAAGAAACAGCTAGCACAAGCAGTAAAAGATGCAAATACTGCAATATCAAGTATAAGCACCAATTCACTGCAAGAAACAAACCAACTAATGTACAGCACAGCTGCAGTTATAACTGAATACCTGGGATGCAAAATCAACAAAGAAGAAAAACAAACAAACAGTGCACCACAAAAATGGAAGGTTAAACTGTAAAATAAGATCAGCAAGTTAAGATCAGATGCAAGCAAGCTAGAACAGATGAAAGAAAAGAAACTGAAGAACAAGAAGACCAAAGAATACCTAATCAAGAAATACCACTTAGAAACAAGGAAGATAAAGGAAGCACTGGAAATAATAAAGCAGCAAATAACAGCTATAGCCAGGAAAATCAGTAGATACAAAGCTCAAATTGCAAATTATAGGCAGAACCTCCAATTTCAATCCAATCAGAAATGTTTCTACCAATGCATCAATGGAGAAACTGCAATGAATCAGTCAATACCTGACAAGGAAGAAACAGTGCAGTTCTGGAAGCAGATATGGGATAACCCAAAGAAATACAACAAGGATGTGGCTTGGTTAAAAGAGGTGGATGCAAATAAAACAGAAGTTGAAATGAAAGAACTAGTAATAACAACAAAAATGGTAGGAAAAAGAGCAAGAAAGATCAAAAATTGGTCAGCACCTGGTGAAGATGAACTGCATGGGTTTTGCTTGAAACATCTAATTGTTATATACCCACTCATTGCCAAGTTCAATGCACTTATAATTTACCACAGATGAAAGCTCTTGAGGAATATTTCCTCTTGTAATTGCAAAATGTTTAGTTCAGCATTTTCTAATTCAATGGTAAGAAAAAGACAACTGTAATAAATTCTGAAGCTATTGGCTTTGAATATTTTCTCTTCCCCTTGCAACAGCTGTGCTGAGGGCACTGAAATATTTTGTCAAAAGATCATAAATTGCTGACAGATATTTATAGATTATTTATCTATTGCACAGGTCAAATGAAATTCCTACCCCTGTGCTTTGCATAGATTCACTAGATATTCTGCATGCCAATCAATTTAATTCTAATGTTCAGTAATATTATTTCCCTGTTTTATTGGGAGTAACTATCCATTCATTAATATACTTTATAGGAGTTCAATAATACATCTAAAATAGGTTTGTTTGTTTTTTTTAAAAAAAACCTCTCTGGATTGACTTTGCTGAAGGGCTGAACATATAGGGTTCCCCCTCCTCAGTTTTCTAATTTATAGTCTTTACAGTTATTTCTGCTTGGCAATTCTGTCCTCCACAAAATCCAATTCTGAATTTTGTATCTCAACCACAGCCTTATTTACTCACATAAAACTAAAGATTCTGATATTATGGCCTCTACTTAATAGGACTCAAACATTAAAGAAAAGGACTTTCTTGTATAGTTATGTCACCTATGGCTTTGCTTTTTATAAATCACTTTGTGTTTGTGGGAATTTTAGACCTATAAAAACATATCAGCAAGGTCTAAATTGCATGTAAAAGTTCATGGTTTGAGATTAATAGATTTCCACAGTGCCTTCAGCAGGTACAAACTATTCTATTCTCCCATAATTTGAAGATTAACTTTGATTATTTGGCCACTGTGTAAGAGGTCACAATATTTTTATGGAAAGGTTCCTATGGTCATCTTGTTCTCAGGTAAAAACAAGGTAACAATTTGTGTAACAGCATCAAACACTCCAATACTACATTGTATTAAGAAGCTGAACATTCTTCTAACCACTCATGGTATTTTTAGGCATGTTTCCTAAGTAGGTGAGTTTCTGCTTGCACAGATCAGAATGCAATACCACACAGGGATTCATTAAAAGGATCAACTTGTGTGGCTGCTGCAGCAGTTGACTCTCAGAAACAGAGGCAGCTGCATTAATGAGCTAACAACAGCTCTGCCTTTGTATCCTATGTTCATCAAAACCCCATTTTAGAACCAAATGGGAAATGCTAAATAGCTGTTACTGTTTTTAACCAATGTTTCAGTGAAGGCCCTCACCAACAATTTGATTTTCTAGTTAACCTTTAGTGGGCAGATATGTCATACAGGAAATCAGAGTGAACTGTTAAAATCCTAGTAGCAGGTGATTAGAAACAAAAATGGCTTAGCATAATGCCACATGTTATTTCAGCTATTAGAGCAGCCTTGTTCATAAACAGTGATAAGTCATAAAACATGGTTTTTAAACCACATTGACTATGTTTACATATCACATTAAGCAATTTTTTTTCTTTACCCTTTTTCTTTTATACCATAATTTGAAATGGCCCTTAACTTCACCGTGGAATAACCCATGGGAGACTAGAAGATTGAATTAGATGAGATAGGATAAACATAGTTTAAAAATGATTGATCACCAGCCGACATATCTAGTAATACATCCTAGAAATGAAAGCTGGCTAGGTGACTTTGGGCCAATCACACTCTCAACCCACCCCAACCCACCCCACAGTTATTGTTGTGGAGAAATAGAAGGCATGAATATTAAGTATGTTTACTATCTTGGCAGAGATAGATAGATAGATAGATAGATAGATAGATAGATAGATAGATAGATAGATAGATAGATAGATAGATAGATAGATAGATAGATAGATAGATAGATAGATAGACAGATAGATAGACAGATAGATAGACAGACAGATAGATAATTATATTATAGAAATATAAAGACAGGAATAAGTAACAACAATAAAAACAACAACAGATATTAGGCCTGAAAGGGGCAGCTCTTTGTGCCTCTACATGTACTTCAGGACAAGGCTGAGAGATTGGAGTTTTTCTCCTTCTGCCTTCTGAAGACAGGAATCTGAGCAGTGGTGGGATTCAAATATGTGAACAACTGGTTCTCTGTGTGGATACCACTTCCAGAAGTCCATTCTGGGCCTGGGCAACAAAAAGTTAGCTACCAGTTCTGCCAAACTGGTACGAACTGGCTGAATCCCACCACTGAATCTGAGGCAGAGAAATATCAGGAAGGGATTTAAACTCGCAAGTCATCACAACAATTAAACTCATAAATATGATAGGAATAGACTGTCATTTGCCGAGCTTTCATGTATCAACATACTGCTGATAGTACACCATTCTCTCCTATTGCCTTGCTTATTACTCAAGCTGTACTATGCAGTTTCTATGATGTTTCAGCACCTTCATTTGCTCTAAAGGGTACAGGTAGCTGAACTTATCCATTCTATCGGCTTACTGGCTAACACTGCAAAACTTCTGGTTCAATTGTAAACCACTCTTGGGAGAGGTTATTTTAGGTTATAAGCCATCATTAATGCTGTATAAGACAATTTCATAATGAATTGGATTATATTGATTTTAATATTCTACATCAGGGTTTCTCTGACTTTCTTCAGGGAGTTAAAGTCCATACATTTTAAAGTTGCTGAGGTTCAGAAACACTGTTCTAAGTGGAACAATTTTATTAATTTTATCATCTTCTTACTATTAATTTTAAAAATTTCATTTTATTTTATTCTTATTGGTCATCATCTTTCAGTACAACTGATCTTCAAGTGTAACAATAAATTTGATTTGATATTCTAAGCAAGTATATTCTGCATTCTAATATTTTCTTCTATTTAATTGCTAGTACCTACATTCTTGGAAACATCTATTTTTGCTGTTGCTGTTGCTAATTAGAAATCCTAGATATTATTGCGTTTTTTGTGTTGTGGGGAATGATACTGACATTTCAATTTTTTTTGAAAGTAACGTTTAAGATGTTTGCATTCCCAAACAAACATTTTAAAAGTTTGCTATATAACTTTGGTTTCCTCTGATACATGTTGACTGAGAATATATCAGAAATGAATCGAAGGTTTCCACTGACTATAAAGTTTAAGTTGGCACAGAGTAAAATTTGATACTACTTTTCTTACAATCATTATTACCTCTGCAAGTAGCTGCACACCAATTCACACTTCATCTCCCAGTTTACTACTTGGTGAATTATATTGATCACTTTTCTAAACTATCGAACAGGGGAGAAGTTCCAGAATGATATTATGGTTTAATTTATTTTAGATGAGAGTGTATGGGGCATGGGAGATATCTCATCTGTTAAATCTTCTTAGTTGCACATACAAACAGAAGGCAAATGCGCAAACCTACTCTTAAATATATATATATATATATATATATATATATATATAGGCACATAAGTGGAAAAATCTAACATTTTTCTGGCTAGGAGTTATCGCAACAATAAAAATATACAACCCAAGATGAATTTCCTATTCCAAATGGCACCAATTCCAATTCATTATAAAAGTTTGCAGGATTGACAGACAAAAATTAACAGATATATACGGAGAGTGGGAAAAAAACAAGACTAAGATTCAAAATTTTGCAAGAGTCAAAAGAAATAGGTAGAGTTGTATTAAGTGACTTTAAATTATATTATTGTATAAACTAGTTATATAAACTATGTATCATTAATAACAAAGTGGATAAAATCTCCAAACAGCAGAATAATAGAAAGAACCGGCTTAGCCAGTGGATTTCCTAGGTATCTATGGTACATATTATTATGGTTGGTTGCATGGACAGTCAGATGTGTAGACTGGATTTGGGATGCTAATCCACCTATGGAGTCCTTCCCAATGACCTGGAATTAGCAGATGAACAAGTACAAGCTGAAAGCTGAAAGCCCAAAACTGGAGAGACCAAAACTGGAGAGTATTCAACAATAGCAAAACAGACTATATACATCCATTTGGCTGTAGACTTCTACCAAATTTAAGCAGGAATGTATATGAGATCAAAATAATAGATGAAATTACTTAAATAGAGGTTAGCTAGTTTCTACCATGTCTAATCCCCCCCCCCAAGCACATGAAAGTGGTTCAAGGGAAAACAGGCATGCAGACTGTAATTCTTCCCATTATTTTTTTTAAAATGGAAGTGTGAAGAGTATATGCAGTCAATTACTTGATCTGATCACCTCTATTTAGAAACTTTTCTTGTTGATGGTGGAGATCTGCAGTGAGATTTGTTACAAGATAGGAAATATAAAAGCAGGTCAATAAGAGCAGTTCTTCTGTTAGTTTTGAATATATATCTGATTTGTTCACTGAAATGTTTCAGACATCTTGGAGTCCTAGTGGACAATCACTTAAATATGAGCCAGCAGTGTGCTGCAGCTGCCAAAAAAGCCAACACACTGCTGGGCTGCATTAACAGAGGGATAGAATCAAGATCACGTGAAGTATTAATACCAATTTACAATGCCTTGGTAAGGCCACACTTGGAATACTGCATCCAGTTTTGGTCACCACGATGTAAAAAAGATGTTGAGACTCTAGAAAGAGTACAGAGAAGAGCAACAAAGATGATTAGGGGACTGGAGGCTAAAACATATAAGGAACGGTTGCTGGAATTGGGTATGTCTAGTTTAACAAAGAGAAGGATGAGGGGTGACATGATAGCAGTGTTCCAATATCTCAGGGGCTGCCACAAAGAAGAGGGAGTCAAGCTATTTTCCCAAGCGCCTGAAGGCAGGACAAGAAGCAATGGATGGAAACTAACCAAGGAGAGAAGCAACCTAGAACTAAGGAGAAACTTCCTGACAGTTAGAACAATTAACCAGTGGAATAACCTGCCTCCAGAAGCGGTGAATGCTCCAACACTGGAAGTTTTTAAGAAAAGACTGGACAGCCATTTGTCCAAAATGGTATAGGGTTTCCTGCCTGAGCAGGGGGTTGGATTAGATGACCTCCAATGTCCTTTCCAACTTTATTATTATTATTATTATTATTATTATTATTATTATTATTATTATTATTATTATTATTATTATTATTATTATTATTATTATTATTATTATTATTATTATTATTATTATTATTATTATTATTGAACCACAGAACTCACAGCAAACCATGGTAATCTAAAAAGTATAGACATGCTCAGTAACATGATATAAATACCATCCCTGTATCCAAGCATCCCAACATCTAACACAAACACATAATTTGTGGCAGTTTCTTGATGATAAAATCACACAGGTGTAATCATTTTTCCCATTTGAACCCACCATTTCTGCACAGATGCTCCTGATCACTAAAGTATTGATGATTTACTCTTTCACAACAGAAAGCAAGAAGCTTTGGTTATGAAAGCTACATGGGAGAGAGAGAGAGAGAGAGAGAGAGAGAGAGAGAGAGAAAACTGCCTAGAATATGTAATACCTTTTACTGATTCAATTCACTTAACTCACTCCATCTTATGAATTCTAACTATCCTTATAATTCATCTTGAAGAAGATAAAAAGAATTTGGACTCTCTTGTGCTTCCCTTTAATTACTGAACCTTCTAAACTCAGGGTAAGACATTACTCCAAGGGGATGTCTCTTAAGATAACAACCTCAAACAAATTTGTGTGAGATACGGATACCTGGAAGAGTACAATTCAAATCAGGTTGCAACCACATTGGACTGTATACAGTTTTAATGCTCCAGAGTCAGGAACTGTTTCCATTCCATTCTCCCCTTTTTCATATCCCTGAAAAGAGCTATAACAAAATTCTGTGATTTTTAACCAACAGGCACCTTTAGGACAACTTCCATTATACATGTTATTCCTGAGGAAAACTGTTAGGGCATTTATGCTGTGCAAATGAAAGGAGATGCCTGTAATAGCTATATCAGTCTTGTAAAAGTTTTGTCTTCTATAAGGTTTGAAAAGAGGTATTTTTGAGTGTTTCTATGTACCTTATTCAAGTGCTTTCCATAGCTCTGCTCCCCATTTAAATGCGATGGGCTTCCATTGACAATCAAAACCTTATTTCTTTCCTAAGAGATTTTCTGAAATACCTTATTGTTAGCTCCCTTTAATAGTAGTTGGCTTTTAACTTATGGCTTCTGTTGCATTGTATTTATTATTACATTCTATTTTTGACTATGTTATTGAAAAACCCTTTAGGTTTTAAATGAAATAAACCATCAGATGCAGCTTCTTAAACAACAAATGATGGGGAACATAATTTTCATAAAAATAAGTGTCCCACAGCTAATACCAATAGCACTTAGACTTATATACCACTTCATAGTGCCTTACAGCCCTCTCTAAGTGGCTTACAGAGTCAGCACATTGCTCCCAACAATCTGGGCCCTCATTTTACCAACCTTGGAAGGAGGGAAGGTTGAGTCAACCTTGAGCCGTTCAGAATCGAATTCCTGGAGTGAGCCTGCAGTACTGCATTCTAACCACTGCGCCACACCATGGAGGTATTTAATGTATTAAACTCACCGCTAAATTTTTTAGTACATATAGTGTTTAACTTACAACCATTAGTCCTATGATTGTTCAAAATTACAATTGTGCTGAATGAACAGCCTTATGACTTATACATAAAGTTATAACTGCTGCAGCAACCTTGCAGTCATGGGGTCACAATTTGGGTGCTTGGAAATCTGTCTGCCCTTAGGACTGAACACAGGGATGTCACAAGGGCCCCCACCCATCAATCTTCCCTCATCCCACCCTGCTGAGTCCCTTAGATCTACTTTCCACTTGGCTGGATCCCCACAGGCCTTGGGCCTGCTTTCTTTGTTTCCTGTTGGGTCCCAGACTCTTGGTTCTCCTCCCCACCCAATCATGCCTTGCTCTACTTATCTTTTATAAAGGCCATCTTTCAAAAGAGAATCAGCAAATGGGCTATGTGGCCTTCTTATATGGAACCCCTCTCATGCCATTACAGAACCAGGCACCATTTTGGAAGCAGCCACAATTCTAGCAATCTGAGAGATGTGCAAGAGAATGCCTTGGGAGAGGGGAAAGCCCTGGGAGGCCCAGCACAGGCCATATGTGAGGAGGTGCTACAAGCATGAGCCTGGCCTGGGCCTGAGGCTGCCAGGGCCTTTCTCACTCCCTCAGGCAGCCCATGCTTTGCTTAACGACTTACACAGTTATGTAATGACTGCAATTGGAAGAGCCAGGATTGTGGTTGTTAAGTGAGGTGATCATATGGGCACATCACTTAATTGCCACAATTTACAACCATGATTGCAGGCTCAGTTGTGGCCGTAAGTCAAGGACTACCTGTATCATACTAGAATTGTATGTCTTACTAAGACTGAGATGGAGCTCAATAATCATTTTAGGTGCTTAGATGCTGATAAAACGTTCCTTCTTAATGATTAGGTAATATTATCTTTAAAATCCTAAATTTATTTTGAAAAGACAAGCTTGTAACCTATTTAACATTGTCTTATGATGCAATATATGGGGAATTATGTTTTGCTTCATGTTCTTTCCTGTGATATACATTTTAGTAGTAGACATACATCATAGCAAAAGATAAACCTTGAAAGACTTCGACAAAAACTTTACAATAATTCTGTAACAACTGTTGATATAGGCAGGCAGAAAGACATTGGGTATTTGGATCTGGTCTTGTATAGACTGCAGAACAACATGTATTTAGAAAACAAATAATGATTAACCATTAGGTGAACTGCCTATGTTCCCATCGAAAAGCAATACAGAACTACACAGTTTACCATTATTGTGAGAATTGTAAAAAAATATTCTATTCAGAAGATGAAACCTTATGTCTTTTTTTGATGTACATTATTGGCTGATGACTTGATACCCTTGGGTTTGTTGAGGACATTGTAAGATCTATTTTCAAAGAACCGTTCATTAGTTGTTCAACTTGCCTTGACATTAATGGCAGTCATACCACTCCATCATGACATGTCAGTCTCTTCTTCACTTCATTATATTCTTGGTGAAAATCCTACAGTATCTACTAAAGTATTCACTGAGATGCCATTGTTTTAAGAGCTCTCTCAGATTTAAAAGATAAAGAACTCAGATTTGTACACAAATCCAACTATACCACCAGTTATTCCAACCAAACACCATTCCAAATCTTCCTTCCTCAATTTGAGGCACAGCAAACTTCAATAATGAATTTTTCAAAAGCTTCTTTTCTTAAGATTTGGCAACAGTAGCTTGCTTCATTCTCTAAGGCTTGGAAAGCTGGAAAGGGTATTTTTCTGCCAGTTTCATGAGCTGGCAGAAACTGCTGTATGTGAGGGTATTACACTATACATCTGTTCAAATCTGGCATAACAGAAATAGTAACACTTCTCAGGATGTAATGTTAGGACCTATCCCTTTAAAGCCCTGCCAAATATTGGGATGGATCTTTAGTAGTGGAAAGCAGAATATCCAAAGGGAAGCATGTATGCTTTCTGTTTATTTATAAAGTCCAAAAGATTTTGCTATTGTCTTATCCAGCTTTCAAAGACAGATTGCACTCCTGGCAGCAGCTTCATTGTAACATGGTTTGGTAGGATTTCAGCAATATTGAAGAATAGATACTATCTGATGTCAGCAGCATTGCCAAAATTACTATACCAAAATATCAAAACACACAAAACTCAGTTGCTATCAAGTGAACACTCTGGCTCCTTAAAGCTGAGGGGGAAAAGTCATGGAGCAACATATTACCTATTGCAGCACTCCCAAAATAAAGACTCATCCTTCCCAAGAATGTCACCAACATTTGGAAGTTTGATCAATGACAAAGGGGTAACCTACATTCTGTCCTAAGTCCTATTTACGTATATTCTTATTCCTTAAATTTGGAGAACCCAAATTTAAAATATTATAGAATGGAAAGAAAATCTTAGTTAATTAGGTTTTCACAGATACAGCACAAATCTCTAATTGATTTAGGTATGTCAATCAATATAGCAGGCATTTACTAAAATATAATAATAAATAATAGTTATTGTGATTATGATACTATAATATTTAATAATTAATATAAATATATATGACTCAAGTCCATTTATAATGCACAGAGTGATCTTATTTATACCAAATGCAGAAGCTCTATAGTGAGAAAATACTCTACTCAAACTTGACATTTCTACAAAAATTCAAAGATGGTCTGTAAATATTGGCATCTGGAAAACACCTTGTTCCTAGTAGAAATAGAAAGTCATAAAAAAAAAATAGAGATCCTTTTATTAAACAAATGCTGCTAGGCATTGGCAGCACCTGGATGACTTTGTATGAATATGGAAACTAACTTGGATCAGCCTAGATGATATTTGGATCATATTCCAGGGACTATAAAAACTGCAAATTACACTGAAATGCAAAATCATCATCATCATCATCATCATCATCATCATCATCATCATCATCATCATCATCATCATCATCATCATCATCATCATCATCATCATCATGGAAATAAAGAAATGGCAAATTACTTTCATATAGTTGCTAAAAAAAAACACCTACAGAGACATTACCTGTGAAGTTACAGCAGTCAAGCCAGGTCAGAAGAGGTTACATATTCTTTTTCTGCTAGGAAGTTATTGTAAATGTAACCATACAGATGAAGAATGACTTGGAATGTCTGACCAAATTGGATCAAGAGCCTTTTGCAAGCAAAGCAGAAGAGTAATTGTTGCAGCAAATGATTTAGTTTCAGCTAACTGGTGCTTATACTCTCATAGATGATATAATTCCACAAAGAAAGGTCATTCTCAGAAGAAGAAATCGTGTGTTATTTATTTCTGAGGAAGATTCAAGGAAGTAATTGAAGAAACAGAGAGGGCATCACAGTGATAAGGAAGAACTTTCCCAGTTTGGTAGAATGGGATGAGATTGTCCCCAACTGATTTTAGATTGTAAAATTCTGTAAACAGAATGATGGAGAGATGAATCTCAAGCAGATCGGCAGGAATTGTACAGCCCCATTTAAAAGCCTTAATCTGGAGCAACATTGCAAAGAATTCTGCTACTTGTGATGGCTTCTATAAATATTAATGATATTTATGAATATTTTATTTTATCAAAACTTAATGGGAGAACAGTGGATGCCCATAAAATATAGCCACCGGGGAAATAAGTCTAGTAGTATACTTACTGTACAGCCAGTTATGGGTTTATGAAATTGTGGCAGGGCACATATAGCATTTTCTTTTTTATTATGAATCCTGAACTACAAATCTGAAACAATTGACCTTCAGCCAGTTTGTTCACAATACAAAAGCTTGTTTATTTAGATTATTCTCACACTTGGGTTGAGGTTGTAAAGCATTCTAATTAACTATGTCTTTCTTAGACCTTGGATGCTTAAATTAGAACAGATGGCTTCACTTCTCTGAATCTTTCATTTCAGGTTTATATTGAACCATGTGAGGAAAATCTCAGGATGTTGGGACAGTACAATAATACTTCCAATGCAGGGCACAGGAGTCGAATTTTCCATTACATTGTAAAGCTATTAACATTTATAGGCTGGTTGGGATAATCCTGAATTCCTTGGCAACCCTATATTTTATATATAAATTGATGAAGTGCATGGCTATGAAGCAGGAGCTCTTAGGAGAAAAAAGACTGAAAATGGCATGTTACTGCAAGGAAATAGGCAATCTTTCAGGTATCTTGAATTTCAAACTTTCAATAATATAGGTCAGCTTGGCCAACTACAAGATCTTTCTCTCTTTTTCTCTTTCTCTTCTTTCTCTTCTTTCTTTCTTTCTTTCTTTCTTTCTTTCTTTTTCTTTTTTCTCCCTTCCCTTCCTTTTTTTCTTTTCCTTCTCTGAAATGTGCCCAACCACAATCAACTGAGCAGCTCACACACACACACACAGAGAGAGAGAGAGAGAGAGAGAGAGAGAGAGAGAGAGAGAGAGAGAGAGAGAAATCCAATCGGCAACAGTCAGATCATGCACCCAACCAGTCTAGCCTCAAAGCCTGGGAGAAGAGCCAAGTCTTTAATACCATCAGGATGGAGGCTACCCCATTCACTGGGGAAACTTCATTCCAGAAGGCAAGCATCATAAAGGAGAAAGCATGCTTCCTGGGCTCCAACATATGACATTGCATAATCAAAGGAACTAAAAGTGTGCTAAACTTGGGTGGCAGGGTGGTCATCCAAGGAAATAGGTAGTCCTTCAAATAACCAGTTCCTATGCCAGGTGTGGCTTTATAAGTCATAATTAGCACCTTGAATCCCACCTTGGAAACAAAACCTGTGCAGCTCACAAAGCAGGGCTGTAACATGGGCATATCTAGCAGGCTACAGTTTATTCCACATGTCCTCCTGCTGTCCTTTTATTTAATTTATCTGTGCAATTTGACATGTATTTCATAAAGATGTGATGTATGATGTATGATGTGATGTATAAGATTTTCCTTCAAAATTTGTACTTCCAGCTTCTTTTTGATTCCCTGTTACTCATGATGGTTGAGGAGCACAATAAAAGCAAATAAAGAAAACAGCATTGTATTGGAACATAACTAATCCCAAAGTAAAAAAAAAATGCAATTTTCTTTTATTTTTAAATACTAAGGATAGCCCAGTGAAGGAAATATTAACATATGAGTGGTTTATGCTGCAATCTGGAGAATAGCAGAAGAGAGTAATTTCGATCTAAGGCCTCTTCAGTAAAAACTATGTTAAATTACAATTATCATCATTCCTAGCTCAGGATGATTGTGCTGGGTGGGGATGATGTGAATTTTACTCCAGTATAATTAGAGTGCAGCAGGTTGGGGAAGACATAGGTTAGTAGGCAATGGATCATGGCAAAAGGCTTAGTGGGTAAACTATTAGGAATTACTGAGAATATGCTGAGCAATGAAAGTATTGTTGGCGCTGAAAGAGTTTGGGGGAAAAAGATGTAGAACAGTGACAAGCTTAAGAATTATCTACTCATTTTATTGATCACCTTCACTGATCTTACTGTCCTCCTTATCAAAACAATCAACTTAATAATATTCTGTGGGAAGCTTCTGGATAACTGAGACACCAATTTAATTGATTGACCTGGCCTCAAGAACAACAGTTCATATCTGGGTTATTGTTATAATAAACCCATCAAGTTAATCTTGCCATTGTACATTCAGTCCAAGTTCAGCATGTATTGTATAAGCAGATTTGTTGAGAGAATAACATCAGAAGGAATAGACAAAGTAGAAAGTCAAAAGGTGACCCACGTCAAAAGATACTTAGAAGCTATTATTGCTAGGAATAGGATAAATGGACAGTCATAGAGGTCTTCACAGATTAGTATAGGTACTCAACTTAGGACCACAACTGAGCACCAAATTTCTGTTGCTAAGGGAGACAGTTGCTAAGTGAGTTTGGTCCCATTTTATGACCTTTCTTGTCACAGATGTTAATGAATAACTGCAGCTATTAAGTTAGTAACACAGTTGTTAAGTGAACCTGGCTTCCCCATTGACTTTTCTTGTCAGAAGGTCGCAAAAGGGATTACATGACCCAGGGACACTGCAACCATCATAAATACTGGTCAGTTGCCATGTGTCTGAATTTTGATTGTGTGATCATGGGGATGCCGTAACGGACATAAGTGTGAACTAACTAAACAGCCTGCTTGTTCTCTTACTTAATCCTGCATGATCAAAACTAGTTCATTTTCTTTTATTACCATTCTATACAAGGAAGGATACCACTAGAAAATAACCACAGGAGAGTGGTGGTAATCTGAGAAGACAGTCCATAAATGGAGCATTTTAATGAGAAATTGGAAGCTTTTTTTTTAGACAAGTAAATTCTGTGGGAACTGTCAAAAATGGGACATCATTTTTCAGATTGATGAGTTTTGGGACTGCATGGACATAATCTAGTTGTCTTTTGTTCTGATGTTTTGCCTGCCGCTCGTTCAGTATGCTATGTAAAGAAGTGGGAAGTGCTTTTCAAATGGTAATCATATAGCCAATTTTGAATTTACCTGAGGGTACAAATTTAAGTCTCCTACTTTTTAAGACAGAAATATAGAGAGGGTATTCATTTAACAGGGAGGTCCCCACATTTTCCAAAATATTTATTTAAATGTCAGTAACAGCAGCAGATTGTGTGTGTGTGCCACAGATTATCTTTGCCTATCTACTTTTTGCAGAGCTTCTAAACATGTCTCTTTGAGATTTCTTTCTTAGTTCCTTGGAAGCTGTGTTTAGCTGTTTTGTTTAAATCCAGTGCTCACTGAAAGTATATTGTCCTTTTTGTGTCAACTGAATGTCATTTTTTTTTTTGTTCTAACTTGAGAAAAACAATGTGAAAAAGAAGACAGTTTCAATTAGGACAACTGGGTTTTATTCAGTAGAAGTTAAAACTATATTTCCATGTAAAATCTGAGGTATTACTAATAAAGATAGCATTGTTCAGGTATACACACACATGCACATAAACACACACGCAGAGAGCAAGAACTAGAAGATTATAGTAATTTGTTTAAAATGCCTTCCAATGTCATCAAGTAAATAATAGAAATATGAGCTTCGTTCATCAAGTCTTTGTCACAGTAACTGTATGTTTTCACCTTTGAACATATGGCAAAGAATTCATGTTGAGAGTGATCATAGTTTGACTATCCCTCCAATTTAATAAACAAATTTATAGAACAGGGTGTTTGAACTTGAACTTTAGCTACTGACTTTAGAGATTATTTGATAATTTACAGCATTCGTATGCTATAATGCTAAATCTGATGAATTTATTTGGCTAAACCTGCTATTATTTCAACCAGAGCCTATAGTTATTTAAGTGTGGCTGTCTGCTGAGGGAATGGAAACCCCCCTCAACAGCTGTACAGTACTGGATAGCAAATATTTAAGCCAGTGTAATTTGCATATTACACATAGTCCTCACTTAAGGTAAACGTTTTCAGTGACTGTTCTAAGTTACAACAGCACTGAATGAGGGGGACTTAACAACAGCTCCTTGTAGTTGTGACTGTCACAGCATCTCTTAGTGTGTGATTGCAAATTGGGCTCTCAGTGACTGGCTTCAAATTATAATGATGCAGTGTCCCATGGTCACTGATTTCCATTTGTAACCTTCACTGCCAGCTTCTGACAAGCAGAGTCAATGGGGAAGCTGGCAGGAGGTTGCAAATAGTGATCATGTGATTGTGAATGCTGTGGACTTCACAAGATTTTTCTAATGACAACAACTAGGACTGCTACAATTACTGCTGTAAGTCAGCACAGTCATTGCACTTTATGGCTTTGTCACTTAGTGATGGAGTTTCCTGTCTCAAATACGTTCAGTAGGTGAGGACATCTGTACCTGGGAGTTGTTTACAATGTGAAATATTTTAATTAAGACTTTTTTTTTTTTTAAAGTGAATTTAGCATGTTGATTTCTCAAGAGTTCTGATCAAGTTGCCCTTACTCAAAAGGCAGCTTTAAAAAAAAAATCATTTAAAATGCTCATATCTACCAATTATCATTGTTTTTCTATTCTCCTTATTTTCTGTGCCAAAATGGAACATCGGTGCTTGAACTTAAAAAAAAAAATGACAACCCCAAAAAGACCATTTTTTTTTTATGTTCGTTAGAGTCTTGCCAGGAGATTGGAACCAATTTGCACTAGTGCTGTCTGATGTAGTCACTGATTCTTTTGAAACATTTTTTTTAACAGTCAGCTGTGGAAGTTGCTAAGCTACTCCTGGGAAGTCGTCTTCTTTCAAATGAATGTAGTAATTCATGATCCACAGTTCCTTAAAGAATAAAATGCTGTACTGCATAGAGGATACTAAATACTGAACCAAATTGTAAGTAATATATCCTCTTTGATCAATACTTCTCTGTACTACAAGAGGCTAATTCAGTCTTAAATTGAATATTTAGATCTGTTTCTGAAAGCCTACAAGCACATAACACAAATGTGTCCCTCACTGGGTGCACATGAAGATTTATTTCAGTGTCCCTCACAGGAAGGCATTGTGAATATTCAAGTGTTGGGTGTGGGCGATTACATTGTACTTTTTTTCCCTTTTAAATAGTCCTTTTCAATACACAATAACATTTGAAAATAGAAAAAAACCAACAGCTGTTTTATTCAAGTATTGTTACTTTAATCTTGATTTTAGGATTAAGGAATAAAGGAATGAGCATAGTCCAAGTTAATAGGACTGCTTTTTAAGATTTGATCACTGAAGACGGAGAGAATTTGGCAGACCACAAGACAATGGCTAGATGATTTATGAAGCTAAGCTGGATTGGTCCAAATTAGTCTTTAAAGGGGAGCCAGTCAGCCATGTCCATAGAAACTGCTGCTTTCATCAGTCTAGCGAACATGATATTCCAGGGTCATGCCAGATACTTTGTCCCCTTTGTTCTGTTATGTCATATTATATATATTGCTAATCTACAATT
Organism: Azemiops feae; assembly: GCA_023970755.1. Classification (NCBI taxonomy): domain Eukaryota; kingdom Metazoa; phylum Chordata; class Lepidosauria; order Squamata; family Viperidae; genus Azemiops; species Azemiops feae. Next base: position 3,096,702 of record JALGBA010000099.1, read on the forward strand.
AGATTCACAATTTATGATAGTTGGCAATTTAACAATTCAAATCCTAACTACAGACTTAAGAATTATTAAGATAGCATCTAAGAATATATAGGCAGTTCCAAGCCTTGATTCTGTTTGTTTTTTTAATGATGGTGTTCAGGTCTGATAAATTCAGTATTTCCAGATATCAAGGAAATTCTTTGGATCTCAGTTCAAGGTCTCCAATCATGATTTGTATAACAATGGAGTTCTTTTTCCATAAATGTTCAACCTTGACCTGCAAGTTCCAGATTTTTATAGTTTTTCCCCAGTTATTTTTCTTCAATCCTAACATCACCACAACTTTCTTCTTTTCAATAACTGTTATGAACAAGATGTCTGTTTGTGTGATCTTAAAGTCTCATAATATCTGAACCTGACCATTTTCTAAAACCTTGTCAATATGATGGCCTTAATAGCTTTTACTACATTCAAATCCAAACCTCAGGCAAGGTTTCTGATTAATAATTCTGACAATTTGGCCATGACACTGTTTCTAACCAATCTGTGAAATTTTGCTTCAACCACAGATCATATTGATCAACATTGACCAATTGTTTCATTCTTTTCACTACAAAGGTGACATTTGCTGTTGTTTGTTACATGCTGAATTAGTTCCACAAAGCTTGTTCTTGAGCCACTAAAATAAAGCCTTCAATTACGTTTTTTCAATACTCTCGATTTTAACTAACTCCATGCAGTTTTTTTTATCAGCTTTTCTTTCTATATCCTTCAAGTATTGACCATACATTGGCTTGCTCTTCCAATTAACAAATCAGTTTTCAATTGTTATACTTTATACTCAGCTTTCACTTTTCTTATTTTCAAGAGCTTTCTTTGATAGATTTCCTTCAGCAAAGTTCTTGGCTTTTCTTAATGTAGTCATTCAGGCCATACTTCTCTTCCTCCACAGTTTGTTTCATCTGTAAGAGTCCTTTATTATTATTATTATATGTTCACAACAATGTGAATTCACAGCTGCCTCATATGCATTGAGTTCTTCCCAACAACCTAGGATGTCATAATGCATCAGCAGATCCAAGCAATGTCTTCTATTGCAATTGACAGATGGAAATTTTGTCAATGGACAGATTTTCTAACTTCCATCCAAGGTTTTTTTGGTGTGGTACCCAGCATGCTAATAACCACTAACCATAGGCAGTTTATACCATAGTCTTTCAATTTTGAATTTCAGATCTTGGTTTTTTTGTAATATTGTCCAATTCTTTGTCTTCTATTCTACTATTTTCTGGTATTGATGGCTTTGATGGTGTTCCCACTATTCAATTTAGTCTTTAGCAATTTTTGAACCCTTCTTTACTAATCACATTGCTAACTTGTCCATGATCAATTTCATGAAATAGAAGAGGATGCACCTGACACAGGCAGTCTCTTAACATTTTAAAGCTTTTAAGGTTAAATTCAGAAGTAACCAATATTTTCTCATACTTTGGAGACACACTCTACCCTATATCTTATTTAAGAGGTGTAGTAGTTGCAAGGAAAAGTTGTGATATAACCTTTATGGAAAATTAAGGTATTTGATTTGTCCCTTAAAGCCTCTCTAGATGGCCTGTGAGGGGAGGGGTTCAAATAGGAGCCTTTGAAAAGTTTGAGGGATCTTTTTTGCCCTTTCTCTTTCCCACAAATACAATATCCCAATTTTAGCCCTGATCACTTGGAATTCTGAAAGCTGCAAGTGGTCCTCATGCTGAAGGTGGCCAATTTTGGTTTAAAACCACCCCCAAGAACATAATGACCAGCCAATGGAGTTAATTCAACATTATATGGTAAATGCCAATTTTGTGCACTAGCTAAGATTCAAGTCTAGCTTCAATTGTAATAACTCAATGGGTTATTTTAGCCACTCACCCTCTGTCAGCTCAGCCTAAGCCACATAATTGTTGAGATGAAATAAGATTTATTTTTTTTTGCAAGATGTACAGTAAAAAAAAGTTATGATATCATGGATGGAGAACAATTTAATTTTCTGGTCATCCTTCCATGATAACTCCATACAGACATGCCAGAATAGCCTAAAGTTAATCAAGACATATATAGATGTTGCCAATATCAGACAAACGTAGCAAAATACATTGATTCTACATTTTCAACATAGTACCTCGCTATGTAAGAACCCTTCAAATATAAATTTCATTTTCATTAAAATTCATTAAATAAATGAAATGAAATAAAGTGTATTTAAATCCTGCCAGTAAAACAATCTGGTGAGCAACATGAAATGCAGAGGGGGGGGGGCTTATTTGGCACTTTTTAAAATATAGAAATGGGGCATTGCAATGGTTTCCCTTTAAATGCAAGTTTCTAAAGCACAATTTCATAGAGATGTAGAGAGATGTAGAGAGATTTATAGAAAAAAGTAGCCTCAGGTACTTTTAAGCAAAAGGCAATTATAAATATTAAAAGCAATAAATAAAATAAATAGCCATTCAGGCAACTCTTAACATTTATTTAGGGGCACAATAAAATAGATAGCAAAAGAAAGACTACCCTTTAATAAATAAAACAATGCATCAGGGCTATAAAAATTACCATTTTAATAACAAGGAATTTTGCCTAGTATAAAAGTATGAGTACCTTCTTTGCTTCAGTTTTCTTCTGAAGAGATCCCACTAGGAATTTGGAATTAGAAATAAAAGAAAATGCTAAAATGCCAGGGAATAGTAAACAGCAAATATTTCTGTGCCATGTAACCTCTTCCTAACAACTGGATATGAAATAAACATCATAAAACTGTATTTGTTTCAAGATAATATTTGGGAATGATATCTAAATTTGTTGTGTTCCCAAGTTTATTGCTTGCTTGTCTCCCTCCTGCCCAAGAAAAAAATGAATGGAAACTAATCAAGGAAAGGAGAAATTTCCTAACAGTGAGAACAATTAACCAGTGGAATGACTTGCTTTCAGAAGTTGTGGGTGCTCCATCACTGGAGGCTTTTAAGAAGAGATTGGACAGCCACTTTTCTGAAATAGTATAGGGTTTCCTGCTTGAGCAGGGGTTGGACTAGAAGACCTCCAAAGTCCCTTCCAACTTTGTTATTCTGAGTTACGTTTGGCCTAACTTTTTCAGCCATTAGAGAAACTGTAAAGATGCATCACCATCAGGATTTTTCTTGCTCACTGCTTTAATGTTAATTCTTTTTAAATCAGTTTAGCTTCTGCTTTTCTTTTGAATATCCATAAGAATCAAAAGGCAGGTATGTATGTCAGATAAATGAAATAAACGATAAGCATCTTATTGCACAGTCTACCGTGATCATAGCATATTTTATCTATTGTGATCACAGTATAATAACTATTGTAGTGTTTATTTTGATCACATGGTGAGGTCAAATAGTCTGTGAGTTCATTCACAAACTTTAATATAAGCTTTGGGAGCAAATTATACGTAACTCTGAAACATTTCAAAAATAATGTTTACCTTTTACAGTGAGAGACAAAGAAGTGATTGAGGTAACAGATTATACTTTCTAGGTGTTGAGAATGCATGTTAAGCTAATAGTGTTTAAGAAAGTATTGAAAAAACAAAGTATTGAATATTATTTCTGCAACAGTTCAGCAGCTCCAATACTAATGTTGATAATTCCAATATAACACACACAAATATACATTTGTATTGCTACATATATCCCTACAGACACTATTACATTTTTATTGTTCATTTTTTGTAGTTGAGTACCTTTCAAAATATATTATTTAAAATAATATTATTCTCATTTAATTCAAAATCATGAAAATGCATTTTATCAAGAACTTTTCTGAAGTGACAACATCCTTCATCCTTTATTTTTTATAGTCCTCCTCCTCCTCTTCCTTTTTATTCCTGTCCTCTTACACATTTCAACCCTTATCTAGAATTCTAGTCTTGGGACACATTTCCAATTCTAAACAGAAAAACTACTCAAGATGCAACACCGACTAAGAGTATTGATCCTGGGCCAAGAGACAAGCTGTGTCATAAGAAAATTGTACTTATAGTTACACCAGAGAAACAGCAGATATTAAGTTTAAACGTAGATTTGAATACCGCATTATTAGTTATTATATATAACATGACTTCAATATGTTTTCTTTATTGCAATGGGAAAATAGGCAGCAGCTATTGGAAGATCTAGCAATATTGTAGAGAATATAGTGATCGCATCCCCCCATGTCTACATCCACAAAGCTGAAAACCACTCAATGATGCTAACACCTACCAAATAATCCCCAATGATCCTACAAGACAGCTAGAGAACAAAATAAAAGACACCCTAAGAAAAATGGAAAAAGAAAAACAGCTAGCACCACTAAAGAGAAATCCCAAAACACAGTGATCATTGTAGTCAGTTTTGGGAGCTTTGGAGGAAGTCAGTTTTTTTTTTAAAAAAAGACAAAATAGATGCATTACCTAGTAGAGGCTTAACTGGGTAAATTGGTTTTAGAAAAAATATGAACAGTTTTGGAATGCAGAACTGGTTACTGGGTGTCAGTAATCAATACCCATTATTGTATTTGCATTGTTTGATGCCAAGGCCCGCAATTTTCTGTTTGAAGATAAGGGGTGGGTGGGAGTGATGTTAGGAAATATGGCAGGTAGAACTGATGTCCTGAAAATTAAAATGTTTGAGTTCTCTTTCCTCTCTTGCCATATGTTGTGGAGAGGCAAACACGTATTTAAAACTTTGTAGGGGAAGGAGAGCAGATCTGGCTGGAACAAAGAAGCAGCAACAGAATAAATGAATAGCAGTTTTCCTGGGGGATGACATTCAGGCAATTCTTCCATATTTAACCTGAGTTGTTTCATTAACAGCTTAATCCAAATTATGCCTCCAGAAGATTATGCCTTAATCCAAATTATGCCTCCAAATTATGCCTTAATCCAAATTATGCTCTCAAGTCATATTTGAGTAGATCAGGGGTCTTCAAACTTGGCCCTTTTATGACTTGTGGACTTCAACTCCCAGAATTCCTCAGCCAGTGTGCCTGGCTGAGGAATTCTGGGAGTTGAAGTCCACAAGTCATAAAAGGGCCAAGTTTGAAGACCCCTGGAGTAGATTGTGGCCTGCACTGGTCATATAATATATAATACTCATGAGTTGGTTGGAGTCAGGTGGTGTCTATCCTACAAGAGAGATTAGGAAAGAAATGCCATATAGGTCAGGATGCTTTTACTGTAATAGTTGTACTAACAGAATCTTGCAAGTCTGCTTGTGCTTCCCTCTCCCTCACTCTTTCACCACATGAACTACAAAGTGGCTTCTCTGAGACATTTTTTTCAAATTAGTTTTTGGGCTGGGCTCACTCCATGCTCATGTGATTTTTGCCTTGATGGTGGCTCTTCCTCCTTCCCTTCAAGGCCATTCCCTACATCCTCCAAAGTCATTTGACCCATTTCTATCCTTTCTTTAAAATCCTGCTCTCCATCCCTGCCTGTTCCTACTGATATTTATATTCTTGCAGAAAACAAAAACAGGATATTATTTACATATTGCATTGATCTTTTCAAAGCTTTTGCATAACAGAAACTGCCCAGAGAAACCAAAGCACCCAACAGTCCAAAAAAAGATGTAAAGTACCTTGCTTAAGTTTCCATTGCAAGCCTATATGTCAGAGATATGGGGGGGGGGGGAAATCGATTGAGTCCAACAGGTTCATATATTGATCCAAATAGCTTTTGGGGAAACCCTCAAGTAAAATTGATTTAAAAAACAACAACAATAATTACAATAGAGAAGATGGATGGGCAGACGGGAAGAAGAGAACATTAAACACAACTTCTTAGGTATGTGCAAACTCTAAACAGGCAGCCAACAGTGAAGGCAGAGCAGCATGTTGCCAGTGAAGATTGAGCTCCACCATCTTTATTCTCTACATGACTGCATATGCTGTGAATAATGAAGGGTAGCAATACAATAAAAGTCTCTCTGTGTGAAAACATGCCAGTGGGAAATGCCTGCGGAGTCACTGAAGAAATCTGCACATTAAAGTTAGTTAGTCTTTGCTTTAGATCAAGCACCCAGCTGGTCAAATGGCAGGCAAGTGGGGAGAATTTCTACTGCTGACTGATAAAGAAGTTTGCTAGCAGACGGCAAACTACAGAGAATGCTCACCTTTAAAAACATCTGTCTGTTCGTGTTTTTCAATTTCCTTCTAGATTTGGGAGAGCAAAACCCAAGCAGAATTAATTCAGTTCTTAGCACAATGGTTTACAGCAGTTCTTAATGCACTGAAAACAAAAACAACACAGTTATATGATGTTACTGACAGATCTAAGATAAAATGTGTCCTGGAAATGTTCCAGTATGTTAAGAGATTGATCACCACAAGTAATAATTTTCTTTGGAACCTTTTATCTCGGTAAGGACAGAACATGTTGCAAACAAAACAAATCCATCTTTCTAAATCATATTACTGGAAAAAGTATCAGCGAAAAACAGAAGACAAATGGACGCACAGCTAGAGAGCACAATAAAAGCCATCTGTGGTAGTTAAATGGAAGAGACTAACCAACTTTGCCTGGTTAAATAGAATTGGTGCAAAAATTGAATGCCAGGTGTTGCAATTAACTTTTGTCCTTTTAAGATGCAGTTTGAGATATTTCATGTCCTGATAAGCATTTTGCCACAACAGCCCTGTCCCTGAATTACACTGCCTGCATGAGGTGGTAATAGAAAAGATAAAATGTTCAGCAGAGCCAAAAATATTAAAAGTGTATGGGGTATTTCCTGACTCTGCATCTAATGATGTGCTTGTAATTTCTACTCTTCTCTCGCCTATGCCTCCAAACTTTCAATCTTCCTTATGATTGAGTATGATTGGAGAAAGGAAGGAATTGGAAAATCCATTTGGCCAATGATGCCCATTTCTCTGTGAATGATGTGCATGGCAAGGCGGCTAGCACACCAACACTAAGGAGAACCCCATTTTCTACAAGAATATAAGATTACACATGAGGAATTCTTCATTGTGTTCTATAAAGGTTCCTCTGTACTACAGCACTGCATATGCAAAAAGGACTAGCCTGTCTTTCAGAGTCATTGTTTTTAATTTTTAATTTAACTCCAACTTTAATTTGCTTCTAAAATTTTAGGCTTATTTGTGCTTTTGCAAACTGTTAGAAATATCATAGATTATTGCTGTTTCTCAGAAGGCAGCACAACATGAGCCCTATAGATTAACATTGGGCAGAGTTTTTGATTTGAAGGAAAAAAAGGTGTCTTGCAGCATGAAGGAGCACTCATACACAACTGTTTGCAATTCCTTCTTTCCTATGATCATGTAACTGCCTTCTGCAGCTGCAATGTAGCCACAGATGTGTTTGCTTTAAAGAGATTCAGGCAGGTGCTGTGTATATGCTGAGTAATTTCATCTGGACCAAACTTTTGTTCTGTAGCATTGGTAGAAAAGCAAGATCCTCCCTGCCACCTTCCTTGACTTTAAGTTTATTTTTGATTTAACATTGTTAATTGTGGGACAATCTCAATAACTGCAATAGGCAGGTGTTTACCATTGTTGCTATTTAAGCTACAAGAAACCTGTCTAAAACTTCGATTTATCCCAAAAGACTATCTTACTACCTCCATCATTGTTTCACTTCTATATCAGTCTCTGGTCGTGCTCCAGGACAATGTCAATGTCTTTACTCTGAAATTAGCTTATAAGCCAACCTAATGCTCCTAGTATGCTGATGACGCACTTTTCCTATCCCAGGCACAAACTGAATTAGAACAAGTTTTAAGATCTCTTGTCCACTGAAAAGATTCAGAGATAATGCTAAACTACGAAAGGTCAGTTATAATGGTCTTTGCTAAGCACCAAAGAATCTGTACACGGCAATTAAATTGACCACAAAATTGAGCAAGTCAAGATATTTAAATACCTTGAAATCATTTCTCAGGCCTCGGGAGAATCTCACATTCAAATTATAGACTTAGAATGTTCAGAAATCAGCTTTGGAATCTTTTACCAATCCAGAGGTGATTAATTTATTAAATTTAATTTACAGATAACTCCCAACAATGAAATCAAACAAGTGATGATTGCTCTTCTTGCTTAATAAATATGGACATTTTAGATTACAGTCTTCCTTCTCATCTCACATATTTTAGATCTAATCACTACTTTATAGCCAAGAATATAGATTTAATATGAATTACAAAGTTATAGTATCAGTACTAACAACAATGGTTATTTTAGTCTTAAGAGTGATCATATTAGTGGAATAACATTGTCTTATTCTGTTATTAGGTTGAACTCATATTCAACTTCAGTGTTTCTGATTTTAACTATTTTGTTTTAATCAAATTATTGGGTTGTCCCTCCATGAAACAGCTCTTCCACTGTCACGATACTGGCTGAAAAAGTCTGTGCCAAAAGCCGGGTGGGATTTTGGCAGGGGGCACTTACAAGATGGGGCATTTGGAGCCAGCCTGGTTGTAAACACCCCCTGATAAACTCTAACTTGGCTTTTGATATGAACTTTTGGCTGCCAAAAGGACAACCTGCCACATTGATTTTGTCCTGCACAAAATGACAGCAAGAACTTAGGATCAATATTCCAGGCTCAATTTTGGTCATTAGCTGAGGAGCAGAGTATTAAATCAAGGTACTGTAAAGGTTTTCCACAGTTTGGAAACTGGGATGAAGTTTGAGTATCTTGCAGTATGATCAGGGGAGATTGACTGCATAGGAAAATGTTGATGGGGAGGCATGACTGAGATTGTTGTATGTCCATGTCCAGAATAATTTCCATCAGTATTCTCTTGGCTTCTTCATACTTTAGAAGCAGAAGAATTTTTGTGAAATTCTTAAAAACTATGTAGTTTTGGGAGGAACCCTCTGATATTTTTAAGATTTGAAACCCCAAACTAAATCTCTTTAAGTAGGGAAGGCTACTTGCTGCAATGATTTGCATCTGGCTTTTAAAAGGTGGTGTGGGTGTTGCTATGAAAGCTCTGAAAGAACCGATGAGTTTATCCTTGCTGTCTCTCATGGCATGAGTAAATGCTTCAGTTAGGATTCCATCATGGTTTGACTGCATGATGGAAAATATCTGCCAAAAAGCCGGATTGCATCTGTTTCATTCTACTAGGGAGAGAGTAACTGTTTCTCCAAAATTATTACATTTGTATAGGAAAACTTTTCTGTTGAGTAACTTTTGATGTTGTGTTTTGTGCCAATTTTGATCAGCTTTTACTTTCCTAAAAGAACTGCTAAGGTGACTTAGGGCACTTGTATGAGCTAAAATAAAGAGATGAATTCTGATTTCTGTATTAGTTGCATTTGATTCCTATTTTCCTGGTTGATCTCAGGAGAGAGAAAAAAGCATAAAAAATTGTGATACTGAAAATCTCATTGTTCACCACTGCCTTCTGGGAAAAACCTTTAATTTTATATATTCCTAAAGAAAAATGTCTGAAAATTGTTTTGTTAGTTAATATATATTGTTTATATATATATAAATTGTTAGTTAATATATATATATATATATATACACACACACACACACACACACACACACACACACAGTTTTGTGGAATTCTGCTGTGTCTAACTCAGTGGATACTTGAGAAGTCAATTTATATGGATGTTATTGTGTGTGTCATTATGCTTCATATGCATCCTACTTGGTGAGATCAGCTAATAGCATGTTGACTTGCAAGATAATGTCTAGATTAGATATTCTAGCTTTTGTACAATACAGGTAGTCCTTGACTTATGAAATGAAATAAATAGTAGAGCACGAGTTAACAAATGAAATGAATGAACGTTTTGTGCCTCGGAAAACCCATAAAGGAGATAGTTGGCGTCATGAATATTCACGTTCTTTTGTACACAGGTGATGCCATGTTGTTGACTGAGAGACCACATGATTTGCAGTGACTGATATATGATGCAATATGAGGTGTGAAAGACCAAGGTAGTTGTGACTGATGTAAGATACGATTAACAATTTTGAAAACCTAAACAATAAGCTGTATCTTGTTAAAAGGTTTATTAAAGGTGGATGGAAAATTTTCAGATTTCCAAATATTGTACAGTAAAACTCACTGTTTTAGCTGACCCCAAGCATAGATGTAGATATAATTTAACAGTTGTATACCCAATCATCCCTTTGAAATAAAGGGCATTCTCAAGTAAAGTAATCTGGGTGAGTAAGTTAAATTTGCATTCACTTTGTCTTAAATTTAAAATGTCTCTAGAAATTCTGCAATGATGTGATAACACAAGTGACAACTTCCTCAGTAACATGTTTCCATATTTATCAGGAATGCATGTCAAAAGAAGCAAAAATATGCTTTTTTGTTGAATAGTACAAAATATAACAGCAAACTGAATGGTACTTAAGAAGTATATATGACAAATCAAGGAGGCACAGATGTGGGAATTAATAGACAGATGCTGAATGATTGTGGGATGAGGATCAAAGTGAACAATTACAACAAAGAAATTATATTGAAGTGCTTTGATCATGTACAATGAATGAGAATGAATTCAAAAGGAAGGGAAAGACAGAGTTGTGAGGTGAGATATTCAGAGGAGAAATTATAGTATACATGGTATACAAACTAAAATACTATGAAAAAACAGAATGGTGAAATATGGTGAATGTTGATATAGATTTCGTGTGGTTATCTTTATTTTTCCTATTTCATGCCTTTAATAATCTTTGCTTACTGTTACTTTCTCCTATTCTTTGCTCTGCTTAATATTCTTTATCCAAAAATGGAATAGCTTGATAAGTATCTATATAATGTATGTATGTTTTTATGTATAATTTAATATATAAGAAACTTCTTAGAAAAAGAGTAGTTGAGTATTTTACATGAAGCATATGTTCTTTTATAAAACTGATCCTCCTTATCTATAAATATTTTGATAGTTTTAGTTGTGAAGTATAACAGGTATATTTGTTTGCATAGAAAGATAGGATATTCTTTGAATAAATAAAATGAAAGAATAAGACATGCAACAAAGTGTTTGCAGAATTCAAGGCATCCTCTTTGGTGTTCTTATTATTCAATGTTCGCCTTTTTTCAGGATATTCCAACCCAATATTCCATTTTACCATCCCTTATGGATATGTTCATTCACAATCTATAGCCATTGAATAAATAATCTTCACTGGGTTGCATTTGATGCATTTTTGATGCATTTTTGTATTTTCTAATACAAATTATTACTTTCCCCAAACCTGGGTTATTTCAACCCAGCTGCTACCCCTTATTCTTTGTTTAATCCAAGCAACTACGATCCCTGTTGAACTTCAGTGATACAGAGAATTCTGTAAAGAGTAGAAGCCTTTGTCACTTCACAATATATTATGCACATGGATAATATACATTCTTAAAATCTTCTGCACTGAGTCTGTTTTGGAATACTTTCTTATTGTTTTCACCCCAGTGGAATGTTGTAAAGGAATTATGTAAAAGGGCTCAGGACTATGTCAGTCCATGAGCAGGATAACTTTTCAAAACCGGAACAGGAGCAAATTTGGGTGTCGGGAAAGAAGAAAAGAAAGACTAATTTGGAAAATGAACTGGATTGGGTTGGGGGCTTCGGGAAAAAAATACCCAACCAATTTCCCCAAATGCATCCTATGGGTGAGGCACTTGGGCAGTGGCTGACTGTACCAGTCTTAAGTACCAGTTTTCCCTCCTGGTCAGATGATTCAAGGCAAAGCTGCTATTAGTGGATTGGCCAGCATTCCAAAAGCAATCTATACTTACTTTCATCACCTTGTTGGGAAGGATGACTACTTGTTTCATCCTACTAAGTGGTAGCGAGGTTGTAAATTTGCAATGGGGTGGAACTGCATTGTGTGTTAGGCTGGTACCTCTGACTGCCAGTATAACCTGGATGACTTTTGGCACTCACCAAAGTGTCCTATTCTTATAAACCGAGGTTAATAACATCCTCTCAGTTTTACAAATGGGCCATCTAGGATGAAAAGTTTGAGGAGGTCTAAATATAATTATGGATTCTCTGAGAGTTTTGATTTTATATATAAAAAAGCTAGATCGCCTTCCTAAGGTGAGAAATGCTCCAGACAATTTCTGCAGAACTTTTTTATTTTTTAATTTATTTTGTTGTTTTAATAGTTTCCTTTAGAAAAAAAATATAGTAATGTAGTAATTAGTGTAAGTCTATATTTGAGTGATAATGGAGTGATCAATCAGCAGGCAGCATGGATTGATCTCTCTGGTTAGCTATGGATTAACTGTTAGGTATAAAAATCTGATTTGTAGATGCCCACAATATGAAATAATTTAGAATTTGACTTCCGGTTTTGCGACCAGTTGCGGGCTTGCGGATTCTCCGCACCCCCACGGCTAATTTTGCCGTGGCTAAATGGGTCTAAGTCACCCTGGAGAGGCGGCGAAGAAAGAAGGGTGCCCCAACGATTCTGGAACGATGGTGATGGTTCCGTTCGACTTGGGGAAAGCCTTTTAACCCGACAGGAGAAAGGCTGGCTGTACTTTGTTGACCAGCCAAACTACTTGCAAATGAAGTCCAAAAGTATTAACTAGCACAACCATGAACAGCGTGCTTGAAACTGGATGAGGAATTTGATCTTCGCTTTTCTATTCTATATTTAATTTCCTGGAAAAGATCCCCGAGAAGTAAAATACCTCCAAAAGGGAAGGAGGGGGATTTCTGCCCCACCCTTATACTAACAGAAGCAGAGAATTACTCTTTTTATGGAGGATCAAAATATATGAAGTGAAATAAATATAAAACCTGAAAATTAAAACTGAAATCTGGATAAATCTAAAATTGTTGAATGGTTAAGACTCTCATTCTAAAGATAATTGTTCATTTTGGAAATTGAAAAACAAATAGATGCTGACACCTAGTGGTGGATGAAGACTATGACAGCTATGACTTTAATATAAGACTTGGCAAAATCTGGGAAAAGCTAATCTGTGTTTGTGATCTTCAAAGCTTTAATAACAAAAAACAGCTGTGACAAAAAAAGAGACAATAATCTGAGCTGTAGACAAAGAGAGAATTATAAATTTCTGGGGAAAAAATCTTTTTTGAACTATTTATTACAAATATCTATTTAATCGGGACTCTAAAGCTATTTGCAGTGAAAAGAAAAGAAGAGAAAAACTCAAATTCTTGGCCATCATGGATCAGAGACATGTAGAAAGAATATATCAAGAAAACATAAATACTCCACAGGAGGAGATATATAGTATACTGCAACTAATTCAAACAACAATGATTTCAAACCACAAAGAAATCCAAAATAACTTTGAAAATATAAATCAATCTATTTCCAAGTTAACTCTACAACAAAAAAATTCCCAGAAAACAACAACAGAGAAGGAGCAGATAAAACAAATAAATGGATACAAAACTGAGAATAGAGACTTAAAAATGGAACTTAATGAAACAAGGAAACATGATTTAATTCTAGTGGAAATTTTTTTTACAAGAATTGAAAAAAAACAATTTATCCCTTAAGAACTACAAAATAAATCTGAGGACAAGAAAACAGATTGGATAAAATGGATTGTAGAGATGTCAGGAACATCAGAGAGAAAGGAAATGATAAGAGAAGTGGAGAGAAAGAAAAAGAAAAAGATTTTCAACAAACATGGAAAGGCAGAAGCCCCGTACAAAGACACTTCATCTGATTTACTTTTTATATCTACAGTAACATTTACGAACATATGGAAAAATATTTCGACTCAGCAAAATACATTGATTAAGAAAGATATTGAGCAAAGGAAAAAGACTAAAGTGGAAATCAAGAAAATAGATGATGGGACTTACCAAAGAGAATACTTAAAAAAGAAACATTTGTTTGAATATGGTTAAAGAAATAGAAAAGATTTGGAATATATATGTCATTCTAAGAGGGATGAATCCCCTAAATAATATAGTATGCTTTTTTTTACCCTTTTTTATTCTATTTCTTGATATGAGTAATATAAAAAAGCTGAAATGGCTTAGATAAAGGAAATGTTTTAGATATTTAAATGTGATTGAATTTAAGAAAATTATAAATGGATAAAAATGTTTTGAATAAGAGTTAAAGGACTAGATGACTAGACATATTAAATTGAATATTTAAAGATTAAACATATTTTTAATTATGGTTAAAAAGAATAAGATCTTGGAAACAAATATATATTAGCTTAAGGGGGATATGTATTTTAAGTAGTATGTTATTTTTTATGTTTCTTTATTCTTGCTCTCCTTTCTTTTTTTCATTGTTTTATCTATTCTTTAAGAAATGTAAAAGTGCTTAGATGGTTCATATGGAAAAAATAGACTTAAATTTTTAAATGTAATTAATTTTTGAGAAAATCGTAACCAGTAAGAATACTTAGAATTTTGTGGGAGAAACAAATTTAAATAAGGACTGTAACAGGATCTATGATAAGGCAACCAGAATAATTGGATAGAAAAGAAATATTATATTGATGTGATTATTATTTTTAGGAATATTGGGAAAAATTATGTATTTAATTGTTATCTATCAAAACAATAAGAATTGTATTAACTCAATGTTTGCAAAAGAGAATATTTTGGAGAAAAGAGGAAATCAATTAAAATCATTATATGGATTATGGATTATAGAAATCAATTGTTAGTGATTGTTTTACAAATGTAAACCCAGATAACACACTGTTCACCAATTATTGTGATTTATGTTTTTTAAAAAATCAATTAAATATATTATAAAAAAAAAGAAATAATTTAGAATTTGTGGCTATAATGAGAAACCTATTATTTCTTTTAACACAGTAGAGGGAGAGAGGGAGGGAGGGAGGAAGGAAGGCTCAGATGTATTCATTCTGTGAGAGATTATTTCCTATGTACAAACTATTTGAATTATAGTATATTATATATTTGGTAATTCATTGGTCTCAGAATATTTAAATCTGTTATACAAGCAATGTGTGTGTGTGTGTGTGTGTGTGTGTGTGTGTGTGTGTGTGTGTATACATACATATACATATATAATTAATTAATTCTCAGAAGAGACTGGCCTGGCAAATGAATTAAACCAGAAATCCCTGTAAGTCCAAGAAAGCAAATCAGAAATCAAACTTTCAAACTTTGGTAAAATCATGGGATTTTTTTTCAAAAAAATATTTTTATTTTTGAATTGGAGTAATCTACTTATTGCACTGGTTTAGCTCAACTTCTGTATAAGTTATTTGCTGCACAATTTGGAGCCTGCAGTAGTATACTCTGCTTAAAGTAGTAAAGGGGAAATATTTAAAAAATATATCTCAGTGAAACTTTTGTGTGTCTTGACCCCTTCAGGCTGGAATCAATTACTTAGGAATTTTAAGGTTATAAATCCAGCGTGCAAAGGCATAGTCATAAATACAGTCCAAGTTCAATAGTGTTCCTAACCAATAACCAAAGTTCATGGAGCAAAGCAGCATCCATCATACGAAACAAGAAAAGGTTGAAGTTTCGAAGTTTTATGACAAGGACTTGATATTGCAAGAACATGTTTCATAATAAAATACATGACATAAAGGTTTGGGGTATCTGGGAGAATTGTTCTGGAGCTAACTTGCACTTACTGCAGGTGGGACTTTAAATAAAATGAGCTTTCTTTGGATTCTGGCATTTCATTAATTTTATTAAAATCCAAGGAGACCCCAAGAGCCAATTCCAACTGAAGACAAGGAGCAAGAATGCCCTAAGATCTTCAGACATGTCACTGTTACTATAGCAGAGTGATTTAATAAGTGTCAGGTAAAATCTCTTTTACTTTATAACTTAGAAATATGTGTATACAAGAGGAAACTAAAAATAAAAACCAGTCTGTGAGCATCCCAGCAACATTTCCATAATTTTTAATTCAAAGCCTTGATACAGAAAATATCATAAATTTATATTCATGCAAGGTAGGAATTATATATGATTTATATTCAAATATGTGTCAGTATAATGTTAGTGAAAGAGGCAGTCAGTTAGGTAGGCATTCAGTGTAACTGGTGCTTCATGGAGAAACTTCAGTAAACAAATCTTTCTATTAAATCCAGGTTGGATATCCACTGAGCACAGAGACATACTATTGAGGCAAATTTTTCAGCCCCCTGAAGGAGAAAACCACAGTCCTCTCTATCAAAGGTTAATTTCAGAACTGGCATAAGTCTTGTCTTTTCCCATTAGGAAGTACCCACAGCCATGCCACTGAGAATTTTGGAATAATTACTATTATTTCTGGTTTTATAAACTTGATTTATATGACATTGAAAGAAGAAACCCTCAAAGATATTAAGATGTTATAAAATGGTAATATTCATCTACAGCAAATAAGTACTTAGAACATTGCATATGGTTATATAAAGCTTGTTAGTCGAACATCTTTTAAAAATTGATTTGCAATAGGTAAGTGTGATTGTGTCCCAAGGCAATAGGAAGCTTTAGAAAAATGCTCCACAACCTCACAATCAATGCCTGGATAATATAATGAGAGAAATCACCTTGCCATGCTTCAGGTGCAGTAAAGGCTGTAATATCTACATGAGCATTGACAGACATAAAGATCTCCTGCCTAATGCGTGGGGTTCTGTGAAGCTTCAAATGGGTGATTTAATTAGTAGGACAAGTCAATTAAATCACCCTTCAAATCCAATCAGGTGCATCTGAAGTACTTTGGAGAGATTTGAAGGCAATTCAGAGATTCAATGAGTTTTTCAATGCTTCTGGCTTTGCAGCATTTCAGGTGCTACATGGACAAAGCTGAAAAGGCAGTTGTAACTTTGATAGCAATGTGAGTAGGCAATCAATGGATTTTATCACCCCTGCAACCTCTGATTATCAGCTTTGGTGGGATGGCTGTCCTTCTTTTGGTGCCTTTCCTTTCTACAATCTGTACAGACAGATTCATTTGGAGACAAAGAGAGGAAGAGAAATGGAAGGATAATTTTATTCTGCTATTCTTTTTATCTCTACTTGAACTGGAGAGCATTTCAGATTCAATTTCCAAAAGGAGTGTTTGAGCATGAGAACATGGGACTGATAACTGTTTGCAACAAATCAATGTCTTTTCCTGCGATTGTATGTTTATGCTGTGGAATTCTAGAAAACACTAAACTATTTTAGATAGGTACCATATTTATCTTCACACAAACCCCAGAGACTTCTGGGGACTAAATCTAAAGTACAGAACAGCCCTAAAATCGACTTTACAGCCTTATGTAACTTAGTGCCCAGATATCTATGGGACCACCTATTCCTGAAGATTAAGCAGGGGAGGCTTGCTCTGGGTCTTAGATTATTATTTGCAGGGTCCCAGAAGGAGTCAAATTTCTTGACTTCTTTGGAATAATTTACCTCCTGAAATCAGAATAAGTCATAGATTTCCAATTTTTTGCGACTGTTCATTTTGTGATATTATTCTACTATTTTAATATTAAATATTAATATTTGATATTTAATATTGCCAGGAGAAGGAAATCTAAGTCCTGCTGGATTGGAGTGGCATATGAAGTTCTGTAAATAAATGACTAAAAAAAGAAATCCTTTTCTCTTGCTTGGTGAACTTAATTTTGTCTTTCAATCTGTTTCTCTGACCTGTAGTATAGTCCTTTTTAGTTTTAAGTGCCTAGTCTGCCTGCAGTTATTCAGCTCTTTAAGTATACTCTTAAGTCTGGTTCATTCATCACTCTTTGTGTTTGTGCATGTGCGTGTATTCATGTTTTCTTTCTTTCTCTTTTATCTCTGTCTTGTCTTCTATTGATTTCTTTGATGTAAATACATATTCTTGCATCAAAATGGAATATAAATTGCACTAGAAGCAGAAAGGTCCAAGTTCTACTCTGCACAAAGCCACAGAAGCTCATTGTGTGACTTTAAGCCAGTGGTTTTCGAAGCTATTTGCTGGAAAATTTGTATCATCCTTTACTCATCCTTTTCTTTGCTATCTTTGCAAAGAAAAGAAACTATTTCATGTATTTAGTGTAATGAAAATCTTGAAGCTATCTTGACGAAGCATTGTAGAGTTAATGTTCTGTATTAGGTTTGTCATTGCTATTTTCTCATTACATTCTGCCAGAAAGTGGGGCAGGATCTGGATACTTCCTTTTAGAACCTAGATAGGTAGGTCCTTTGTTGTTGTTGTTGTTGTTGTTAGTTGCGAAGTTGTGTCTGACCCATCACGACCCCATGGACAACGTTCCTCCAGGCCTTCCTGTCCTCTACCAGCTTCTGGAGTCCATTTAAGCTCACGCCTACTGCTTCAGTGACTGCATCCAGCCACCTCATTCTCTGTCGTCCCCTTCTTCTATTGCCCTCAATCTTTCCCAGCATTAGGCTCTTCTCCAGTGAGTCCTTCCTTCTCATTAGGTGGCCAAAGTACTTGAATTTCAACTTCAGGATCTGGCCTTCTAAGGAGCAGTCAGGGTTGATCTCCTCTAGGACTGACCGGTTTGATCACCTTGCAGTCCAAGGGACTCGCAGGAGTCTTCTCCAGCACCATAGTTCAAAGGCCTCAATTCTTTTGCGCTCAGCCTTTCTTATGGTCCACTTTCACAGCCATACATTGCAACTGGGAAAACCATGGCCTTGACTATACGTACTTTTGTTGGCAGGGTGATGTCTCTGCTTTTTAGTATGCTGTCTAAATTTGCCATAGTTTTCCTCCCCAGGAGCAAGCATCTTTTAATTTCTTGGCTGCAGTCCCCATCTGTGGTGATCTTGGAGCCCAGGAAGATAAAATCTGTCACTACCTCCATTTCTTCCCCATCTATTTGCCAGGAATTGAGAGGGCCAGATGCCATGATCTTGGTTTTCTTAATATTGAGTTTCAAGCCAACTTTTGCACTCTCCTTCTTCACCTGCATCAAGAGGCTCTTTAGTTCCTCTTCACTTTCTGTGATTAGAGTGGTATCATCTGCATATCTTAGGTTGTTGATATTTGTCCCGGCAATCTGAATTCCAACTTTTGATTCATCTAGCCCTGCCTTTCTCATGATGTGCTCTGCATATAAGTTAAATAGGCAGGGCGACAGAATACAGCCTTGCCGGACTCCTTTCCCAATTTTGAACCAATCTGTGGTTCCGTGTCCAGTTCTCACTGTTGTTTCTTGACCTGCATATAGGTTTCTCAAGAGACAAATAAGATGGTCTGGTACTTCCATCTCTTTAAGAACTTGCCACAATTTGTTGTGATCCACACAATCAAAGGCCTTAGCATAGTCAATGAAGCAGAAGTAGATGTTTTTCTGGAACTCCCTAGCTTTCTCCATAATCCAGCGTATGTTGGCAATTTGATCTCTAGTTCCTCTGCCTCTTCGAAATTCTGCCTGTACTTCTGGAAGTTCTTGATCCACATACTGCTGGAGTCTAGCTTGTAGGATTTTAAGCATAACTTTACTTGCATGTGAAATGAGTGCAAGGGTGCGATAGTTTGAACATTCTTTGGCATTGCCTTTCTTTGGAATTGGAATGTAAACTGACCTTTTCCAATCCTGTGGCCACTGTTGAGTTTTCCAAATTTGCTGGCAAATTGAGTGTAGCACTTTTACTGCATTGTCTTTTAAGATTTTGAATAGCTCAGCTGGAATACTGTCACTAGCTTTGTTGTTGCTCAGCTTTCCTAAGGCCCATTTCACTTCACATTCTAGGATGTCTGGCTCGAGGTCAGTGACCATCCCATCGTGGTTATCAGGGACGCTAAGCTCGTTCTTGTATAGTTCTTCTGTGTAATTTTGCCACCTCTTCTTAATCTCTTCTGTCTCTGTTAGGTCCCTGCCATTTTGGTCCTTTATCATGCCCATCTTTGCATGAAACGTTCCCTTCATATCTCCAATTTTCTTGAAGAGATCTCTGGTTCTCCCTATTCTATTGTTCTCTTCTCTTTCTTTGCACTGTTCATTTAAGAGGTCATTCTTATCTCTTCTAGCTATTCTCTGGAATTCTGCATTCAACTGGGTGTATCTTTCTCTTTCTCCCTTGCCTTTCGCTTCCCTTCTTTCCTCAGCTATTTGCAAAGCTTCCTCAGACAGCCATTTTGCTTTCTTGCATTTCTTTTTCTTTGGGATGGTTTTAGTTGCTACCTCTTGTACAATGTTGCGAACCTCCATCCATAGTTCTTCAGGCACTCTGTCTATCAGATCTAATTCCTTAAATCTATTTGTCACCTCTACTGTATATTCATCAGGGATATGATTTAGTTCATACCTGAGTGGCCTAGTGTTTTTCCCTACTTTCTTCAATTTAAGCTTAAATTTTGCAACAAGAAGCTCATGATCTGAGCCACAGTCAGCTCCTGGTCTTGTTTTTACTGACTGTATAGAGCTTCTCCATCTTTGGCTGCAGAGCACATAGTCAATCTGATTTCTGTGTTGACCGTCTGGTGATGTCCATGTGTAGAGACGTCCCCTTGGGTTGTGGAAAAGAGTGTTTGCTATGACCATCGTATTCTCTTGACAAAATTCTATCAGCCTGTGCCCTGCTTCATTTTGTACTCCAAGGCCAAACTTGCCTGTTATTCCGTTTATCTTTTGGCTTCCTACTTTAGCATTCCAATCCCCCATGATGATAAGGACATCATTTTTTGGTATTGATTCTATAAGGTGCTGTAGGGCTTCATAGAACCGGTCAATTTCATCCTCTTCAGCACCAGTGGTTGGGGCATAGACTTAGACTACTGTGATATTGAATGGTTTGCCTTGGATTCGCACTGAGATCATTCTGTCATTTTGGGGATTGTATCCCAGTATTGCTTTTCCTACTCTTTTATTGACTATGAAGGCTACTCCATTTCTTCTGAGGGATTCTTGCCCGCAGTAGTATACCTGATGGTCCTCTGAATTAAATTCACCCATTCCTGTCCATTTTAGTTCGCTGATTCCTAAGATGTCGATGTTCAGTCTTGTCATCTCTTGTTTGACCACATCCAGTTTGCCTTGATTCATGGATCTTACATTCCAGGTTCCTATGGAGAAAAAATCTTTACAGCATCAGACTTTCCTTTCACCACCAGATGCATCCACAGCTGAGCGTCCTTTCGGCTTTGGCCTAGTCGCTTCACTCTTTCTGGCACTACTAGTACTAGCCCTCTGCTCTTCCCCAGTAGCATATTGGACACTTTCCGACCTGAGGGGCTCATCTTCCAGCGTCATGTCTTTTTGCCTTTTGGTACTGCCCATGGGGTTTTCATGGCAAAGATACTGGAGTGGGTTGCCATTTCCTTCTCCAGTGGATCACATTTTGTCAGAACTCTCTGCTGTGACCTGTCCGTCTTGGGTGGCCCTGCACGGCATAGCTCATAGCTTCATTGAGTTACGCAAGCCCCTTCGCCACGACAAGGCAGTAATCCATGAAGGAGAGGTAGGTCCTATATTTTATCAAATTGAATGTTTGAATCTGTTCAAGTGGAATCTTGCATTTTCATATCTTGAATTCAAATTCAGATTACTGGATCTTGTTTGATTTTCATGCTTCTATTCATATCATTCAGATATCAGCAAACATGCTCTTTGTTCACTAAGGTTTATTTTATTCATTTTTTGTTGGCTTCTTATTCCACCTTTATTACTTTATAAGTAACTCAAGGCAGCGAACATACATAATACCCCTTCGTCTTGCTATTTTCCCCACAACCATAAGGTTAAATAATGAGTTGTTTGCTAGTCAAGGTGAGTTGGTTCACAGAAAGAGCACCGATGTACAGCACAAGGTATTGGATTGCTAATATGCTAATATGTCATTAAAAAACCTCTGGAGGAGGTTCTTTTCTATATTAAACTGGTCCTTGTGGTCCCTATTGTTTTTATTTTATAATTAAGAAATCATCAAACATACATTATAGCCATCTTTTTTTCTGAGATAACAAAATAAAGTTTTTTTTTAAAAAAACCTCATAACCTTTTATTGATGGTTTGTTTCACTGAATATTCTTCCGATATGAGAAAAAACCCTTGAGGTCTTTTAATTAAAGGCACTATAAATAATAATCTTTTAGTTGAAAAGTATATTTCAAGTAAGAAATACAAAATGGCTCTGAAGTTTAGATGACTTCATTGTAGCCTGCATCAGACTGCATTATCTGGGTCTCTAAACAATGCATCAGACTGCATTCTTTGAGTCTGCATTAAAATATATATTATCATCTAGGTCACAGAACGTATTTTATTTTCATTGGGAATCTGCATTAGTACCAAATATTGTAATATGCTATTGCTCAAAGTATTTACAAGGTAGCAAATTGTCTATATATAATTGCTACAAGCAAATTGGGTTGAGACAATGCAAGTTTTGCAATTTTGAATTGAGGCAATATTGGAATCAATGAAGGAGAATATTTGTAGCTCAGGATTGAAATGAGGTGCTCTCTGAGCTTGCTTGTTTTCTTGCAGATATTGGAATCAATTTACAATAGAACTTGTGATGCTGAAATAAACAGACTGAATGTAAGTATTTGGTTCATTTGACAAATAGAGGTATAAATCAAATCCATATGCATAGGAGATTCCCAACTTGGATATTGAAAATACTTGTTTCAGATTATGCAGCGTTTTAGTTGAAATAAACTGGTAGTCTACCAACTCTGGATCAAAGTGTACAATATGCAGAATAAGAACAAAGTTCTGTAGACAGACACGTATTCACCGTGGATTTATAATCAAAGTCCCAACATTTATTGAATATTTAATCCAGCAGACAGCATCTGTGAAAACAAGAACTAAATATGAATATTGTAAGGTAACACCATCAATTGTATTTATATAATTCACATAAATAAAGTATAGAGGTTTATAAGTATTGGATTAGCACAGGGAAGACCCAGTCTCAAATACTCCCTTAGTGCTGGAAAAAGTTGCAGATGACTTTGCAACGATCAGCCATACTTCCTCTCTCAGCTCATCTTTCTTCACAAGGTGACTTTTCAGGGGAAAATTGAAGGGATATTCTTATTTAAGCCACACTGGAGGTCTTTCCCAAAAGATGAGATAGAAACCAGAAAATTAATGAAGTAAACAATTTTATTCCATTTTGCTCAATAGGCTCTGATTAGACATATCCAAAACCTGAAAAAACAAACAAACGCAAATATAGAAGATGGAAGACAAATGCATTTGCTTGCTATGAAAGGAATGAGATGGAAAGAACTGTTAATATAATTAGCACACTGATCTTGTTTAGTAATAAGCATAAATATTTTTTTTAACTTCATTTAAAAGAAATGAAAGAAGGCATATATGACACATATAATATAAATGTATTTCTACAGTGTGATGTATCAGTGAAATCCAAGTTTAATTTTATTCAATTACTTTTTATGTAATGGTTTGAATGAAAAAAGACCATTCATAAATAATAGGAAGCAAAGCTGAATAAAACTAATAAAATACATCAGGGTAGGCTTTTAAAATATAATATGAAGTTTGACTTTCAAAACTGCTCACTGCTTGATATTCTTACCCAAACCCAATTCTATTGTAAAATTATTTCTAGAATGCAAACAAATGGGGTTTGCAGTAAAATGCTGCAGGGTGGGGTGCTGTTGTTTATATTCTAGGGCAGGACTGTCCAATCTTGACAACTTTAAGACTTATGGATGCCAACTCTCAGAATTCCCCAGCCAACATTGGGAAGTCCATAAGTCTTAACATTGCCAAGACTGGACACCCCTGTTCTAAAGAGTCAGCCAAGATTCTTTTTCATTCAGTTCCATTTTTTTCCTGGCAATTTCATGGCTCTTTATCATACTCCAACTTTCTTGGCTCATATTTTTTTGCATGTATTTTGTTTCCCCACCAAATGATAGCATATTAGAAAGATTGCCAAGATCCCTGAATAAACTTCTGAAGTCAATGAATTTGACATTGCCAATACAATCCTATCTGCATTTACTTAGAACTAGATTCCACCAAGTTTAATGAGACTAAGTAAAGTAACTAAGTAGTGTGTCAGAGATTTGATGCCTGACTTTCCCACATTTAATCCAAGCATTTTAATTAGCACATTACCAAATACAAATTGCCTAGAAAATGTCACTCATATGTGACTGTCATAGTTCCAGATATCTTGGATAACAGCTATTTTTTAACAAGATATTTCAAGATAGTTCTGTATATTTTGATCTGGAATCATTTTCTTCAGGTTAATTCAGATTTCTTTTGTTTTCTCCTTCCTTATTAAGTATTTATTAATAATTATGTATTACTTCTCTTCAATTGTCTTTTTCATGTAAGTAATGTAAAATTATTCTTCTTAAGCCTCACACAATATGCTTCTCTAGTTAAATAACTATGGCAACGTATAACTGGAGAAACGGTTGGGGGCCATCTTAGAAATAACTACTTTATGCAAGAGAATGTGACAAAATAGATGAAGAGAAAAGAATAAAATATATAGCTGAATGTGAGGATAATTCCTGTACATGAAATCTATTTAGGTGTTTTTCATATTTGTGATCAGAATGTGATCTGATGATACTGAAATGCATTATTACTTATTTTATACACTAAAATAAATTGATCATTTTTTTATCTCTTTTGTATAGAGACAAATATTTTTAAATGGTCCTTAAATTTGCAAATGTAATGTTTTAAATACTTCTCCGAGGTACATATCTAAAATTCAATTCAATTTATACACAGGATTTCCTATCCTAATTCATATATATCAACAGACTATTCAATCTTTCTTAATTTATTGACTACACAGACAAAAGTACTGAAAATAGGTTTTAAAGATTAACATTCAATTAAACCTCCTATTTCCTTTGGGTTCTTTGTCCAAAATCTGCTGTCAAATGCTGAAATTATTGACTCTACTAGGTTAGGAAGATCTCAAGAGAATTTGTATATGTCTTTTGCATATAAAACATCAGTTGGGAAAGCATTTTTCTCTAATGGTAGTTGATGCAGCCTTTTCTTTTTCTTTTAGTTAAAACAACCAACAATCTAATAAAGAAATATATTTCTTCCTAGCATGAGGTTTCTTCCAATCTTGCATTTCTTCTGACTATACAGCATGATGATCACCAGACCAATATTTTATGGTAATGTGATCTTTTCTATGAGATTGATTAGACCATATATGTAAAGTATGTGATGGTAATGATGAAGCTGATGCTTTATTCAGTTTTTATTTATTTTAGATTAAAGGACAGAATGACGAATCCTGCGTGAAAACCTCTAGGGTAAGGTGACTTCTTGCCTACCTGCCTACCTGCACAACATTATAGACAGATATATTCATAAGATATGTATCTGCAAGTTGAGCCAATAAACCATGGTTTTCTTTCTTTCATTTCTCCATTCCAATTGTCCATTAGGGTTGAAATAACTATCTAATCTAATCTAATCTAATCTAATCTAATCTAATCCCATCCCATCCCATCCCATCCCATCCCATCCCATCCCATCCCATCCCATCCCATCCCATCTCATCTCATCTCATCTCATCTTCTAATATACCCACACATACCCACACATGATATTAATTATAGTTAAGGTTTACAATTCCAAAATAGAAGATGCATGTTTTTGGTGTCCAATTATCATATCTAAAAAAAAAAAGAACAACTTTATTATTCAGTTAAAATCAGACAGCTTGTACATTTATCCTAATTAGGAAGCTGGCAGATTGCTCTTATACTTGCTTCATTGCAAGTAAACAGCATTCATTCATCCAGAGTCTGCCATTTCATACAACCTTTTTTTAAAAACAACAACAACAACAACCCACCTGGCTGGTTATTTTGAAACATTTGCTACATATTGTTCCACTCCAAACAGATTTTGTATGTACCAGGTAATTATCTTGAAAATACATTTTAAACTGTTATTTTCCTAAGTGTTGTAATTATAGTATCTCCATTAATGTCAACAATGCTTGGCTGCTGGGATGTTTAAAAGGTGCATAAATACATTAAAATACCCCCAGATGGAATGTAAGTACATTTTGGGTTTCTGCAAATATTCCAGGCAAAAGCTTGAGAAGGAGCATAAATGTCCTCAGTTCGCAGAAAAGGCAGAGTAGCAGAGTCAGCATTTAGAAACTGATTTTATTTCCCATGCACATGAAATCAGGAAGATCTCACCAAAGCTTTCACTTAACTGCCTTACCAACAATTTTTCAAGGGCATGTCACCTTGACACTCCTTTGTCTCATGACTAGCCTATTACTAAGACCATCTGACTTGATATTTAACTGAACCTTTCCACCTTATCCTGCCACAAGCTTTGTTCTGTTCTGGCTTTCTCCTTCATCAGTTACTGCTGCCTGTTTATCTCTTGAAGACCCAACTAGCCAACAGTTAAGGGATGTGGAGAGTTGTAGGATAGCAATACTTGAAAAGCTACATTTTATTTATTATGTCATGGAAATAAATACTGTTAACTAACATGATATAAAATCAATGCAAACTAAATTAGCAGCAATTATCTTGTCCATTGAACAAACAAAAATATATGATATCATCAAAACAGTAAAATAATTGAAATGGAAATGGGTTGGTCACATCGCAAAAGAACTGATGGCAGGTGGACCATGGCAGTCATAGAATGGATCCCACTTGATAAAAAGCGTCCACGAAAGAGACCTAAAACAAGATGGATCGATCACATCAGCAAGTATTGTGGGCCCAATTGGCAAAAGAAAGCTCAGGACCATATTGGTTGGAAACATGCGGAAGAGGCCTTCATCCTGCAGTTGATAGACAATGGCTAAAATGATGATCTTGCCCATTGATAATTCTGAAATAAATGAGATTTAAAGAAAGGTTCAGGAACAGGACTGCTCTGTTAGCTTTGTTTCAAATATTGAGCATACCATTGGACCGGGCCTGGGATATTAATAAATGATGGAATAAAACAAGTCTTTGTATGAGCATCTTTATACACATGCCAGGGAGTTTTGTTGCTCTGATAAAAAGTAGCTCAGCCTAGATGTTGAAACCATAGTAAGGAAATCTTTCAAAAAGATTTGGCCTTAATTACCTTGCTGTAAGACTGTCTGGAGACTGACTTCTACAGTTTTCAAGATTATAGATTCACCCCTAATTGGCTGTGAAGATGGCTTTTTGAATTTTGTAATGCTCTCACTTCATGGCTTTATGGGATGTGCCACACATCTGCTTTCATAAGGATTGGAACCCTTTTAAGAAATGAATTTCAAATTATTTCCATAATGGTGGTTAGAGGTTGAGGCTGGAGATCACTTCATCCATTATCAAGTTTGATTTTCTGACCTACTCAAGAATCAGCTATTCTCAATCAGAGAAAGAATGGGAAAAGATGACCTGTTATACCAATCCACCATGTTAACCGTTTGTTTCTTGGTACACTTACTTTACTCCACACATTCCACTGAGCCTGAGTTCAGTCTCAAGCAAGTCAATCCTATGGTTTAATGTGATGGGGGAACCTTCCCTGAATCGCTCATCATGATCCTTGGATGATGCTACTCTGACTCAACATGTTTTTTTTTAGCTTTCTTCCTAGATGATTTGTCTTTTCATTGTAAAATCAGGCACAGCCTTGCTGAACTGAATTAAATATTAACGTTAGTGGGAGAAGCATTTTATTACTGCAAATCTCTGGTTTGATACAGGTTGTGGTCAGGAGAATTGATTGAGCCATGTTTTTTGAATGGCTGCTACATGTTGAAGGCATCAGTAATGGTCTCACTCAGTGAAAAAAGAAAGCAGGGATGCATCAGAACATTATTTGCTGGATTTTCAGGAATGTTGTACTTTTGAACATGTTCTGCTTGTCACATTAGTGCAAAGAAATAGCAGCTGAATGATTTCATTCAGAAACAATCATTTTGTTTTTCCAATCAAAGGAAGCTTTTATAGGTGAATTGATTGGTCTGAAAGGTTTTTACTATCTTCAGCTTTTAATTACTCTTCAAAGGTTAGTTGTTGGTTGAATGTAGGTCTCCACCTACCCAGATTTAAAATAAATTAAAAATTATGGGAAATTATTTTGAACTGTCTAGCAAATGCTAAATAAGGCTACTATTTTTTCTCCTGCTGCTTTGAATAACAAAGTAATATTATTCAGAGTATCAGCAAACTGGTTAAAGAATTTATATATCAGTAAAAGGTTCCTAATCATGTTCTTATTACATTCCATATTTTTTGAGAATTTTTTCTTTGCCTCGAGTAAGGAGTTAAATTTGAACTTCATTAAATACAAAAAAGGAGAATAGTTGAATTTTTAAATTATCGGGCTACAATTATTGGTGTCCCAAGGGAAAAATAATTAACACCTATGTTATTTAGTGAAAAGTAGCACAATATTATTTTAGCATGCAAATAGATGAAATTGCACAAAATTAATCCATTTAGCACTGTATTTTCTAGTGAGAGGCAATAGCAGCAGATCTTCAGATTTTTAGATGGATATGATTCTCAGCCTTTTAAGTCAGGACTGTTTGGCAATGACCTGAGAAGATACACAGGTGACAAATGTACTGTATAACAAGCTGTGTTGGGACAAGGAGGTAGGTGTCACCTGAATGGATGCATGATTTAATATGATTACTAACTTTATATCTGGATTCTCATTGTTAAAACTAGCCACGGTTTGCTCAATCACATTTTATTGAAGGAACAACCGTCATGCTTCCTTGATTTATCAACCACAATTGGAACTTAACTTATGAAATCCTAGTAAATTTAATAAATGCTCCACCAGTCCCATGGATGACTGTAGCGGTCCAAGAAATGTTTCAGCAGTCACTCTGACTTTACATCCATCTCCTAAGAAAAATAAGGCAATGTTCTTAGAGAGTAAAGATTAGATTCTCCATGTTACATGCTGAGGAGATGATTATCTTACTGAGATCCATTTTAACCAGTAGAAGGTTGATGATAGCTAGGTCAGCATCATGGACAGAGAAGCCAATTTTCAAAGGCATCGCTGGAAAAGATGTTGACCCTGTGTCCATGTGCGCAATATTCCTCAGCACAAGTCTCTGTTGTAGAAACATGACAGGTTAGTGGATTGGGAAGGAAGGAGGGATTGTGAAAACAGCTGGAGAATTGTGGTGAAATATCACATCACTGCAGTAGCAGCCAGTAGCACTATAGCAGCCACATCTTTACTAAATTTCATTCATTTGGGAGTCATGGGTTCCAGATTTTGGATACATTTCTGTAAGTTATCCCACTTAAGGTATCTTGGTTCAAAAATTGTCTTATGATGCACATTTCACCCAGTTAAAAGTCATGACAATGAGAGTTTTAGTAGCATATAGATAAATACTGAGATCTCCTGTCTGTGGTCTTCTTAAATGCCATTTGGGCAAAGGTCTTCTTGGTCTAGTGACAAAAAGTTTTTATTTAACAAAATGTTTTTACTAGAAAAACCAAAAAATAAAAAAGGAAGAATGTTAATCAATTATTTAAAACTGGTTTTCATAGAAAAGTAAACTTAGGAGCAGGGAAGTAGAAGTACATCTGAAGAATCCATTTGGCATAAATAAATTATAAAAGTCCACTAAGATAAAAGTTGTTAAATGTATAAACTAAAACAAACATACCACTGTGGGCCTTTTAAAAAAAATAATAATTCTAAAGTGCTCTTAGTAATAAAAAAAGGAAGTTTTACACTTTTGTCCTCTTGACAGTTACTCAGAATTTAAAGGATTTTAGTTACTTTATGATACAATTTGACACATGGGAGATAATCTTCACCTTTCAAATGCAATTAACACTTTCTGAGTGAGCACTGCAGAGTGTGAAATGGGATTTAGCAAAACAAATGAGATTTTTTTAAAATACTAAAGAGCTATTGAATTAAGAATAAACTCAATACTGATCTCATTATGTGTGCTTCAGCTAAATCTTCAGCTTTCCATATAGCTGCCAGAACCTTGACCAAATGCAGTAGAGTTTTAAAATTAAGACTGGGTTAAACTAGTACTAGCCATGGCAGCAAAAAAGCCACTGCTCCTGAGTGATGACTTAGAACAGACATGTCAAACTCACGATGTCACGTGATGTCGTGTGACGTATCGGGACTGTTTTGCCATTGCCAGCAATGGGGTGGGCGTGGCTTCCACATGACGTGTCCTGCCCGCAGACTGGCAGTTTGACACCCCTGACTTAGAAGGAATGTATGGAGTTTTAAGCTAGATTTACCACACTTCCAGCAAAAGAAGGACATGTCATGTCCTTGTAGGAAGTCAGCACCCCCTTCCTAGAGAAGGAAATATTTTGGGGGATATTAAAAAAGGCAGAATATTATATTTTCCCAAAAGAATAATAGAAAATCTTAGGCAGAACCTCCTCCCCCCCCCCGCCAAAGTCTCTCTGCCCCAAGTAGAAAACAGCTTTTAGAAATTCAGATTTCATGATTCAGGAAGTCTGGGGCCAGGAATCATGGAGCTGATTGGATTAGAAAGACAAAGGCCCCTAAAATCTACATCCCCCACCCAAAATCTAAAGATATGACTTTTAGGACACAATCACCATTAGAATACCAAAAGGGCAGACTGAAGCTCAGGTCAAAGTTCATTGTACAGGAACAGGAAGAACCTCAAATACAAACCACAGGAACAGGAACAACTCCAAACACAAAAGCCCAAAAGGGTATAAAAACCCATCACTCCCAGCCCCATTTTGTCAGCTTTCCCAGAACTGCATGCTGTTGCTGTTCTGTTCTTCAATAACCTGAACCTCTTTTCCTAAGCAGCCTCCATTTTGTTTATTTCTGGCTTGGACTGGACCCTGAAGGTTTTTCTTTCAACATCCTTTATCCAGCATAGCTTTAAAATCAAATATTGTCTGTTTTTTTTGTGTGTATTTAACAAACTATCTCTTCCTGAGCAGCTTTTCTCTGAGGTGCAGCACTTCCTTAAAAAATGTTAAGGCAAGATAACAAGCTGCACCTGAAGTTGACAAGACCTTAATCAGTTACACCCTGAAGGCCTTTGCCTGCTAACCTCATATGGGCTTGCAGCTGTGAGTGCCCTAGGCAAAAAGCCGTTCCTAGTACATTCCTCTCAATGTGTATTCCCCATTGTGTGTCTGTTTAGTTACTTATAAACCCTTCCACTCCAATGACTGGAAATACACATATTTAACAGTGTATCCTCCTTGCCCTTGGAATTAATGTGAAGAAATGAAGTTGCCAGCTGTAATTTGCTTTGAGATAGGAGATTAATTTCTGCACAAATTTCTGTACAAATTTCTCCTACATATTCTCCACATATGGATCACAAGAATACTTAAATTAGAATATTTACTGTATGACCAAAATTATGTATCAAGCCATTTAACGTAATATACAGTATGTCTTATTCTGTTTGGAAATGCATAAAATAAGTTAAAATGTTAAAAATAAACAGTCCTATTTTTAGGAAGTCAATCTAGTGTTGTGTCCAGATCATGATGAGTAAGTTTTCCATTTGTATCTGCACTGGACAAACTTCACCTGAAATCTTACTTCTCCTTCTTTTTGCTACATTTAAGAAAAGCTTTGATAATCCAGAGCAGTGTTTCTTAACCTTAGCAACTTTAAGATGTATGGAAATTTCTGATTTGACACGCACATATTTTAAAGTTGCCAAAACTGAGAAAACATGATCTAAAGTGTATCCAAAGGAAGAATACAGACCTTTTACAGTAAATAGTTTTAAAAGTTCAGTATAGGACTAATGGTAGAACAGATTATCTTGAAAGTAATAAGTTCTTCTTGAAAATACGTAATAAGAACTCTAACATCCTGCCTGAGTGCTGCGTTGAGCAAGGAATGGAACCAGTTGCAAGATCAGTTCTATCATTAGAGACAATATTCCATTAGATTCAGGCAACAGATGCTGAAAGAGATGACATCCCTTAATCTTATCTTATTACACAACTTGCTCTTTGACAGTGAAAGCATCCTGCTTATTAAGGTGTGATGGAAGACATCACCCCATCACTAAGAGTCAGTTGTCAATCCAATCACCTTCTGTATAGGGGAAGAGGCATCACCTTGTCCTGGCTAACTGAATAAATACTTGCATCTGTGATATTGTACCTGACCTCACCAACAAACATCTGAGCTGTAGAATGGATTCATAGAAAGGAGTTTTGTCCACTTAGTCAAACCTCATATTTCAGTTTTGATACTCTGCTAAAGGAACACTCTTAATTTATATTCCAATTAATAAGAATGAGCAATAAGCAATAAGAACAATTTCAGATGTAGATCAGTTCTGCAAAATCTGCACAGTCTCAATTTTAACTCTGTTCCCATTAATCCTAATAGGCACTTGTCATGAGGAATGTTGTTACATAAATACTATAAAAAATAATAAATAGGTTGTTAATTTTTGAGTGTTGTGAACTTTTAAAATGCATTTGACTTTTCTAACTTGCACATTTCAGTATGTAGGGTTTTTTAAAAAAAAAAAAGATTACAGTGGTAAAAGCATAAAATACATAGTAATAGAGTTACCAGACTTACTTTGATTGTAATTTCCTTTCCCTATGTATATCAGTGCCTGTACATCTTAAGACTAACAATATGATTCCTTTTTATAATTTTGCAATAATCTTTAGACAAACACATACAATGTTGACGTAACCTTTCCTTTATTGTAGCACTGCACAAATAGCTTTCAATTACATTTTCCCCCATTTTGGTGTACCCTGAGGAAATGTGTTGTACTTTGAGTATTTGATATGTACAAAAAAAAAATCCTCTAGATCAGGATGACTCTTTAATTGTTTTGAGATTTCAAATGTTAAACTTCTCATTTAAAGGACTAATTTAAGAAGTGCTGATTCTCTCAACATGACACTTTGATGAAAATACACAAAAGTTGCCTTTGAACTGAGTGTATCTCCACAGGAACCTCACAAATACCAGGATTTCAAAGGAATATATTCATAGATGTAGGAGATCTCTTATTTATTGCAGTGGTTTCTTTGTTCATCAGGGGTCTAATGCAATAGCATGAGAAGATATTGTTCCCCATAAATTATGGGATGAATATAAAAGCTAGATAAGTAAGGGCCTTCATTTGAATTCAAAAAGGCTTCTTCATGCATTAGGAATTGTGGTATTATCTCTTAGCCAAGATTAAATGCAGTCTTTTTTTAAAGTTATTGTTAAGAAGGCATAGATGAGTTTTAAATCGTAATTCCTTAATTCTTTGTCTTGCTTATTGTGATTTGCAACAAGAGGGGGAAAGGGTTTGTCTAAAATCGCTCACAACATTATCACATCTGCCACATGATGTAATAATCTTACTTTTGAGC
The DNA here is from genome assembly GCA_023970755.1 of Azemiops feae. Lineage (NCBI taxonomy): Eukaryota > Metazoa > Chordata > Lepidosauria > Squamata > Viperidae > Azemiops > Azemiops feae. The sequence goes on from JALGBA010000099.1 coordinate 3,129,922, forward strand.
TAAGATGGATGAGCATTCACAATTAACTTTCAAGATTTAAATATAATTCAAATTGTTTTAAAAACCCACCAAGAGGTAGGGAAAAATATCACATGTTGTTTATGGCATAAAATGCAATTATTATTTCCTCTCACCTTCCAACCGACTCTGCTGAGAATTGGCTGTTAATGATCATAGTTTTATGGTTAGTGGCAGAGATTGGAACACCAATTCAATTTTGACTTAAGTATATGGATGGACATGATTCTGAATAGGGCTTGTCTCTTAGGGGGCAAAGGTTTCCTTCAATTTATCTTTAAGGAATAACTCTGAGAAAAGTCATTGTACATCTAAGCAAGTTAAGATATTGACATTCAATTTCCTCTCAAAAACCCCAATTTAAGTTTGCAGAATTTTTGTGTTCTTCTCCTATTTATGCATCACTTTTTGAAAATCTACCTACATATATTAAATTTCAGCCAGAGAAATATATAGTCTTTACACAAATCCATGTAAAATTCACAGTGAAGCAATACATGTTAGATAGTTCTATTTCCCCAAAGTCACTTGGAGAGATGTCTTTTGTTGGTGAGGTTTCTGGGGAATCTGCCCTGTACTAAAGTTGATGGGACTGTATTGTGCTTAGCTCAAAACACTTCTTCCTAAACCTTGGGGAAGCTAACTTGCATAAAAAGCTTTCAGATTGCCAATTGTCTTTTGTATTTAGGGCTCTGCTGTTCCAAAAGAACTAACTTTGGTTTGGTATTCAGTGCCTTTCAATATTCGGACTAATTTTTTTCCTGGTCAAAATTCATATTGACCCCCTAGCCCTTCAATCTCTGGTGGGTAGTTTCTTAGTTTGTAGTTCATTAGTTTATGGTAATGAATTTAGTGAACTCGCAATTCACAATGAAGCAGTGATGGGTAGTTTTGCTTTCTGAGGCTCAAGAATGCATAAGAATGGACAGTGGGCTTGAGTAGTGGAGATTAATCATAAGGAGAAAGGTCATTAACAAACATAAAAAAGATCATGAAGGCTAACAGGATTTATAATGATAACAAGCATCAAAAGTAATGGTCTTTCAAATGATGTTATCTGGTTGCAAAAACTGGACATTTAGGAAGAGGAGATAAAAGAAGAGATATGCCTTCAAATTATGAAATTGGAGACAGGTTGCTAAAAGTACCATGAAGTGCAAGAAAAATCAACTGATCAGGCCTGGATGAAATAAAGACTCCTATCATTGCCTCAAGAGACCAGTCAGATATGAACTGCGAAAAAATTACTAGGCTTGGGAAAAGTGAGAGAAACCAAAGACAATGGACCTACATGGCAAGGAAATTATAGAAACATCCTTCAAACAATAACAAATGATCACTAGCTGCAGGTTTTGATGACAAGCATTTAATAAATTCTGAGACATTTGATGACATATGATTAATCTACTTTGAACACTTCATTTCTTTGAGTAGGTTTGATAACAAATGTATCTCTTTTGGAAAACTCATGATATATTATAGGTATTTTTGTGGGTGGTGGTGGTTGGATCCTCTGGAAATTATTAGAAAAAGTTGGTCAGAACCAAAGGTAAGATGCATACTGTTTGTATTGCTTCACCAGTTATGCTTTTGGTGAAAGTTGCCGTATTAGGGTACTCTCAATAGTGTAATTGTGGCAAATAGGTATTTGAAATCAAATACAACATATAACCAACTCCATATTGATTGGCAAATTCTAATTTTGTGATTAATGAAAATGTACCATAGCTGTGATATCTATTATAATGCATTAGTCTTTAAATTATTTGGGTCTGCATATATAGTTGCACATAGTCTAGCTTTAAAATTGTTTAAGAAAGTGTTCTATATTACTGGCTATTTCCATATTTTACCAAAGTGTTCCACCCAATTTTTTCATGCAGCTTTTTTAATGCATAAGAAAATCTGATTTATGTAGCCTGCTTGAATTTTTTAATAGCCAAGCATGTTTAATTCTCCCTCTTTGGTAATGTGTTTTGCTACACAACACCTTCTAAAAATGTGCATAAACCTGAATATTGAATACGTATGCTAATTACATCTTGAAACTCTTATTTAACTCATATTAATGTTGTATAGACATTTACATGTAAGTGTGTCATCCCTTTAATTCCTTTCTCAACAGCTCACTGTTTAATTAAATTTACTTTCTGCCAATGCATTTTACATTTTTGTGGGCAATGTATTACTGAAAGTTTTATTAAGTAACTCAGTAAACTCAGTTACATACAAGATTTAAGTCCCATTAATTTTTATTTGCTGCTTTCTCTCACTTTCTCTTAAATTTATGTTATTTTCAAAAAGAAGTTGTTGAAGTTCTCCTATCCTTTCCTCTTCATTCTGTTCCCACTATTTGAAAGGTCAGCCTGTAACCTGGGAAAAATAGAAGAGGAGGTCTTCTGCTTAGCCTGAAAGCCTACTTATCCTGTTGACCACAACAGATGTTTCTCATCATAGGCATCCAAGAAGGAAGGAGACAGGCAAGAGACCAGTAATGTTGATATGTGCATGACAGCTTCATTATCAAATTCTGTGACTTAGTACAGGCGTCCTCAAACTTGACAACTTTAAGACTTGTGGCTTAAGGAATGGCTAAGGAATTCTGGGAGTTGAAGTCCACAAGTCTTAAAGTTGCCAAGGTTGAGGACCCCTGACTTAGTACTTTGCATCAGACATCAACATGCCATTACAAAATGGTAGCATTGGCTGCAGGTGCTGTCGCTTTGTCATCATTGCGGTTTGCTGTAAACCCTGCTGCTTCTTCTACTCTGGCATTGATAGCTGTACAATTCTAGATTGAAAGATAGTACTTCCAAACCCAAGATAATATCTACGGAGATGATTCCAAAGTTAAGGGACCTCAGAGTCGAGGAGTCTGCTGGGGCCCATACACATTGTTTAGGTGCTCCAGATTTCTAAGTGTTTCCATCCATCCTTTTTTCTTCCTCCTCCGCTTTCTTTTTCTGTTTCTCTATCCATTATCCATCATTCATTTTTCTCTCTCAGTGCTTTGCCAGGCAACAGGATATTCACTTTCTTTTCTCTTTCTTTCTTTGTAACGTTTAAAAGCTCTGGAATTCAGAGAATATCCAAAACTGTATCCAGCACATCCATTGGTTCAATAGTATTATTTGTGGAACCAAAGCAGGTGAAACATAATTATCTTGCTTTCCCCATCTGCCATCTTTTGGGAAAATGACATCAGAAACTAGGTCTATATGAAACTACCGTCTAAGCTGCAAAACATTTCCACATTCCCTGAAATATAGTTAAATTAAAAGCTTAATAAATAATATAAAGATTCGTAGAGTCCTTAACATATTTACATTTTGTACATAACTTTAATTACACTATCAGACTCATGAAGCCAATGGGAGGGTAGGGCAGAAGAACAAATTATGACTGATACATCAACCCCCAGTTCAGCCATTCTTCTTTTATATGGGAGATGCAGTGACATTTGCTTAAGCAAGTAGCCAAGATAAGGATGTAGAATGAAACCAGTTCTTACCATTATTCTATCTCAGAATAAAAATACTACCTAGTAAAGCCTGGTGGATAAATCAAAATGATAGAAGGAAGTACTTGCATGAATAAATGCTTCCTCGTGTGAACGAAGGTTGCCAATTTATCCGTTGAAGGAAAACATTCAAGAGCAAAAGAAAGGTTTCCTAACTATTCAAGCATAATATATAATATAAATGGCAAAAGCATTTGATCAAAACCCAATTAACTTGTCATATAATTCTTCCTTTAGTGCATTCTCATTATTAATGATAGATCAACTGTTCTGTTTGCAATCAGAAAATTGTTTTCCTAGGAGACCTTTATGTCTGATTTATTCAAATGATACCAACAGTAGTTATACTGCTATAGGTTCCAACGGTAATATAATTTAATGTAGTGAGATGTAAGAATGTGTGGAAGACATAAGAAAGATCTAAATCATCTAGATGAAATTAGTTCTCCACAATCTGTCACATTACAGATGTGTTGCGATTGGAACTCCAGAACTTTTGAACATGCATTTGAAAATGAATTTTCTCAGCAAGACTGCTTGTTAGCAATAGGCTTTGATTCAACTTGATTCACATGGCAAATTTAAACTTCTGGACCATTTACATTGGACCTAACTCTAATTGATCTTGTATAGTCCTTGAGAATTTTGGGAAAAATCTTGATCAATTTCTAGAACTTATTCAATCTTTGATTTTATCATTATTTTAATCAATATAATATAGTTAGAAAGCAAGCATTCTAGGTATAATTAAATGTGATTAAATGTGATTAAATATATATATATATATATAAACTTAAGCTGTTACCCATAGGTTTGGAAGATCTGTAGGCTGAAAGAAAAAAATAAATGGCTATGCTGAGTGCAGTATATGTATGCAAGCTGAAACTTCAGTATTATGCAGAATGTTTCTTACTGAGTTGACATCACATAATATTATGTATTTGTTTATATAACTGAATTGTTTTGATACCTCGGTGAAATCTTTCATAGTCACACTGTTTGGTATTGCTCAGATACATTCATTTAAATTATACTCATTGATAGCTGGTTGTGTGTAACTGTTTCATCATAAACTGAATGTGTGCAGCTGCTCCATCCTCTGCAGGGGTGATTGTTTTGTTCCCACTAATTTGTGTACTGCACATATGAGAGGTCAAGAAAAAATATAGCATCTGAAATATTGGCTTCAAGAGGAGCTGCCGCTTCTGCTGCTATGTGCAGAATGGACAGAGAAATATACCATGGTTTGATTTGACAATCTTCCTGCATGTATTTCTCTGTGTGTGCCTATGGCTCATAGACCTTACTGCTTACTGCTGAACTAGAAAGAGGCTAAAATAAAATCTGAGGGTGGAGACAACTTACTTCTCTCACATATGATCCATAAGGGTAGGTTTACTCTCATTCACTGTCTGTTGCAGGCCTGAATTCATCTATCAATTGTACAGTATATAATTGAGTAGATAAAATTCAAGCACGAGAAAAAAAAGATTTGATCTGTTACATCTAGATTTTGATCCAGTAATATCTTTTACTTACATACTACAGTAAATGAACAATAATTTCACTTAGACCAGCATTTTATGAAATGCTGCATTTTTTTTTCACAAGCTAACAGATTACACCAAAAATAATAACCAAATTCAACTCCAGTGTGGTTTCAGAGTAAATTCAAACCAAATCATGATTATACAATGAAACAACCAAGCAAAAATAGTTTTTGCACTGTAAAGGGCTCTAATGCTTGGCAGGGGAGGAAGCAGGCAACAGAATTTCTCCCATCCCCCTCTCCATAATACTTTGAAAAGAGGCTCCAAATTATTTATTTATTACATTTATATCCACCCTTCCATCCAAGAGCTCAAAGGTGGTTTACATAGCAACCCATTTCCTCCCATTGTTTCCACACAATAACCCTCTGCCAGGTAATTTGATCTGAAAGATACTGACTGGTCCAAAGTTATTCATTGAGTTTCCATTGTTAAGAATAGATTTGAATTTATTCTCCTTGCTTTTTGGTCCAACACCCTAGCCAGTATACCATACTAATAGCAGTATAATTTTGACTCAGCTGCATGAGAGAGCAAGTGCTGTGTCATCCTAAGCACTCTTTGCAGTTTAAGTCTGAAAAATCTTTATATTTCTGCTGGTCTCAGTCTCCGTCTATATGGCAGATCCATATCCATATCCATATCCATAGAGGAGATAAAAATATATATCTCAGTTGCAAAACATAAACTTCAATGGATGACTTCCTCAACTGAAGTCAGAAAGCCTCATTATCGGTCCCTAGAAAGCGTAGTTCCATTTCCCTAGAGAACTGTTCGTTTAGTGAGATTGTATTTCTCCTGCTGTGTCAGGAGAAATGAGAACTCCAAATTGGGAATGCAACTACTTTAGTAGTATTGATGTTTTCTTTGAGCCATCACTTTCAGCACAGGTTCTGCAGACAGAGAACTCAAGATAGTGGTCTGTCCTCCTGTTAATCCCCACAACCATTCTTCTTGTGAGGTTGGCTAGCTAAGACTAGTCTAACATCACTCACTGAGCTTCTGTGGCTAAGGGTGCAGAAGAACATGTCTCTTCATTATATTAGAACTGTGTGAAGTTTGTAAGCACGATTCAATCTGAAGGACATTCAACTGAATTTGAGTCTTTAAAACCATTTGAGGCAGTGAATAGAATCAATAACTCTGAATCACTCCCCAAGATCCAGTTTTAGGATCTTCTGCTTTTGCAGATTCTCTAACACTGTTGCAATTTTCTTTTTTTACAGATATGTAAATTGAGGAGGCAACTTAATACACATCCTAACAGCTGTACTAATCAAGAAAAGCCAATGGTCAGAGCAATTCAGAGCATCCTCAGTCTGTAAATGAACTTCCTTTTAAAATATCTTTTGATCAATTTTACTTTGCAAGTTACAGTAGGACAGATTTTATATTGTTTCAGCAGGATATTCTAAGCTCTATGTGAGACAGTTTGGGGCCTATTGTGCTAGCTCTATTATCCTCAAGGTGAAATCTTTTTTCAATTCAGTCTCAACTCCTATTAATTTCTGGAAATGTTTGTTGGCAAAAATATGGAATTAATTGGTCAGTGCTTTTTCTTTTAGCTTAGTCTATAGCTCAAGGATTGCTTAGAGTTTTCCCATCAAAGTATTCACTAGCTTCAATAGTGCTTAAGCTTTCTTTTTCCTTCAAATATATCCAAGTTCAGTTAGGGTGAGGAGAAACATTTTTTAAAATGTACAGTGAGAAACCCATAAAATTATTTAGTCAAATTTTGTGCAATGAATATTCTTTAAACCAACAACCATTCCTACTATGTCCATCATATCTTGCTTTTGGTATTTTGATGTTTTTTAATGGCTATTTTTTATCAGATCAGACCTTGAACTTGTTCAAGTTAATTCCTCCTCCTTTCAAATCTTATTTTTGAATTTGACTCATTTTCAAAGTTAGAGTAGAATAGAATAGAATAACAGAGTTGGAAGGGACCTTGGAGGTCTTCTAGTCCAAACCCTCCAGGCAGGAAACCTCATACCATTTCAGACAAATGGTTATCCAATCTCTTCTTAAAAACCTCCAGTGTTAGAGCATTCACAACTTCTGGATGCAGGTTATTCCACTGATTAATTGTTCTAACTGTCAGAAAATTTCTCCTTAATTCTAGGTTGCTTCTCTCTTTGATTAGCTTCCATCCATTGCTTCTTGTCCTGCCCTCAGGTGCTCTGGAGAATAGCTTCACTCCCTCTTCTTTGTGGCAACCCCTGAGATATTGGAACACTGCTATCATGTCACCTCTAGTCCTTTTCTTCATTAAACTAGACATACCCAATTCCAGCAACCGTTCTTTATATGTTTTAGCCTCCAGTCCCCTAATTATCTTCGTTGCTCTTCTCTGCACTCTTTCTAGAGTCTCAACATCTTTTTTACATTGTGGTGACCAAAACTGGATGCAATATTTCAAGTGTGGCCTTACTAAGGCAAGTTATCAAGTTACTGAGGTCTTCCTTGAGAAACTCAAAAAGTGGTTTCTCTAATGGATCCCAAGGGTTTCCTAAGCAGGCACCAGTTCCACATCTCACAATATGCTTTCAGACTAGCACAGATGAATTTTATAGTTTCTGTGAAATGAGGAAAAAATTGTATCACTTCACCCTTGGATCCATCAATGTATGTAGTGCTATAATAACTTTCTGTCAGTATTTATAATATCATTTTTATATATAAGATACTGTATCATTTTAAATTTTATAAGGTTAAAAGCAGGCATTTTCTTTCCTGGCACAAAGGAGGTAGTTAACTTCTTAAATTTTGCTCAAGTTCTTAGTTTTTAATCTAAAAGTTAAACAGCTGGATTTGTCAAAAGTTCATATCTGCAAAGACAAGTAACTGAAATTTCAAATGTGTTCCATCTAAAGTTACACTTCAGCAACAACCTGGGCTCATTAGCCCTTCATCTGTACACACTGTCAAAATAAGAGCTAATTTGTTCTAGTAGTCTTGTAGTCACGTCTACAAATAGCAGTTGGAGCAAAGCAATGTTAGTGTATAATTATTTCTTCCACCTCCTGCACCCTTCTGCTTGGTATATTAGCTTTTCCCTACTCAAACAAGACAATGATATGAGGCTGCTGATGACTATTTTTATAACAATTACTTTGCATGTTATAATAAGTATAGCCCACAGTGGAACTTCCTGTCAAAATATGGATCAAAATCACAATGAACTATCAAATACTTTCAGCTTGAGTGGTTACAGATATTTTTTCCCTCATGTGAATATTTTATATTTCTTGGCAGCTATGATTTCAGTCATGTGCTCTCTATTCTTAAATCCCTTTATGTTATAGAGGCAAGGGATCCAGACAGAAGTAGGAGCAGCAGTTAATGGAAGCAGAAAGCAGATGAAACAAAACTTGTTGGAGATACTGATCCCCCAGTGATCCTTCCCTGGAAACATATGGACTTGTTCCGAGGTTCTTGGACATTCTCCAAAGTATGACAGGACTTCCCTTAAGCAGGATGAGTTGGACAGCATTGGAGATTGTGTGTTTCATACCTGGTTTGTATCATCATTGCAAGTCCCATTACTTACAGTAAAGTTAAATATATAAGTACTATGGAAGAAGTAAAGCTACAAATATCCTTGGCACAGGAACATGTTTTGTATCTGACCCTAATATTTTCCCCTTCAGAAACAGATTCATTTTGCTCCTCATTTCTTTCTTTCTTGATGCTACCACACTGAAGTTTCATGAGAGACCCATGAATAATTTAATTATTTGACTTAATGACTGCTTCAATCAAGAAAGACTATCAGCAATTACATATATCTTTCAAAATATAATACAATATCTACGATATAAAGACAAAAAAGTATCAAAATAAATACAATTGCCCACAAAACAATACATCTGGCACAGTGGCATCAACTGATTATCAGAATCTCCAAATAATCTAATTTTTCATAATGTACAGACAGCTAATAATGGCCATATTTTTAGAGGTAGACTATTCCAAAGTGCAGGCACACAAGAGCAAAAGAGAACACCGAAGTCTCCATCCTTTTTGCCTCATAAAAGTCAGGAACTACAGGTAGATTCTCCTAGAACATCCAAGTTACGTAGGCCAAAACTTGTTGGATGACAACGTACTCCAATACCAAGCCATGTGGGGTCTTAACGGTCATAACTAACACAGTGCATTCATATTGTACAGGGACCAAGGACCTGGAACAAAGGTGTCAATTATATATCAGCAATTATATCACTGGGGTTCTTTTTGATTAAGTGAAACATCCTAGTGGTATTCAAAGGGTTCAGATAGATCACATTACAACAGTCCAGAGAAATACTGATGAGGGTATGTAGAGCTCCAATTTCCACCAGCCAAATTTGGGAACAGCTTCCTTTTGTTCATCCAGCAGTAGTCATGAATCCCAAAGACTACCAGTTGTGTATTTGCTTCTTTAGAGCAATGCCATTGCTTCAAGAGACAATACTATATATGTCAACAAACCCTGAAGAAAAACAATACCTCCATCATCAACCTGTTTCATCTCATCCAGTCTCTTACAAACCCCAGACAACTGAGTCAAAAGATGAATAGGATTTCATCACCCACAAACGAAGCTTCAAAAAGGAAGGAAAATTCTAACTGGGAATCTCCTATTAGAATAAGATGATTCATATTTTTCTTATGGCAGTATCTTGACTGACCAATCCAGCTTCTGTTATTCCCTGTGGAAAAGAGCCTAAAACTCTGAGAAAAGGGAGAAGATGGAAATCTTGCTTTTCTTTCTATCATCATTTCCTGCTTCTGTTATTCCCTGTGGAAAAGAGCCTAAAACTCTGAGAAAAGGGAGAAGATGGAAATCTTGCTTTTCTTTCTATCATCATTTCCTGAGTAGAAATGGGTATTCATAATAGTGGCAAAATCTCATAGTTTCAGGTATGCATTATTAGTCCATCCCTCAGCCAGAAACGTTAATGCTGAACTCTTATTTGGGGCAAGCACCAAGAATAGTTTATTGCAGTTTATTTTTGAAATGCAGAACATGTCAACATCCTGTCTATGGAGATTCTCGGTAATCCAGGTCATGGATGTCCCAAAGATGCTTTCTTTCAAAAGGCAACTGGACTTTCTTGTTTTGCTAGTAGACGTTTCACTTTTCATCCAAGAAGCTTCTTCAGTTCAGAGTGAATGGTAGAGAATGGAAGGATTTATATTCCTTGCAGTCATGTGGTCATTACCCTCTTTCTGAGAGTCGTTGAGGCCACTTGGAGGTTTATCTATGCCCTCAGGGTCACCTCAATCCTGTAGTCTGCAATTTTTTTTCCTGGAAATTCTTTCATATTCCTGCATCATACGAAGTGTGTTCATCCCAGAGTGCATAGCTAAATGTCTACAGAGATTCTCAGTCATCCAAGTCATGGTTGTCCCAAAGGTTCTTTCTTTCAAAAGGCAACTGGACTTTCTTATTTTGCTAGAAGATGTTTCACTTCTTATCCAAGAAGTTTCTTCAGTTCAAACTAAATGGTGACCATTGAGTCTGAACTGAAGAAGCTTCTTGGTTGAGAAGTGAAACGTCTTCTAGCAAACCAAGAAAGTCTAGTTGTCTTTTGAAAGAAAGCACCTTTGGGACATGAAAACATCTTTTTGCTTGAGGTATGTCACTAGACTAAGGAACTCTGATGCTCACCAACATATTTTTGGTCATATGGTTATTCTTAAATATTAGAAAATTATCTTTATTACCTAGATAAGGGGAAAAATCCAAAATATGTAGATCAGAGGAACTGTATTTTATTAATTTAATATCATATTATACTAATTTAAAGATAGCATTTTAAAATTCAGTTTTTATCATGGCTCCACCTACTTTTTGAGGGTGCCCTCTTTGCTTGAAAAAGGTCATTTTCATTGAGTTCCATTACCCCACATCATATATCTCAAGTTGTTATTATTCAGTGTATGATGAGAACATGACAGAAGATAAGTAAACACACACACACACACAAAGACATACACACATGTATGTGTGTGTGTGTGTGTGTGTGTGTTTGTGTATCACAAGTACCAATCTCAAGTGCCAACAAGAAATAACCTGAACTGGAAAAGCAATCTTAAAAAAATGAATAACAATTTCAGAATAGTAATTCTATTGATTTCATGGGACTTTTGCTAAATGACTTAATTCATACCAGGTGCATATATTCTTTTTTACAACATTTGCTGAGTGATATAGGGCAAAACATTCAGTGTGCAACTTGAATCGGAGTACTGCACATTTCAATAAATATACAAGTGCCCCAATTTCTCATAAACTCATAGTACTTTACTTCATTCAAAATACAATTCATGTGATTTGAAAACAGCTGTCCCTATTCAGTGAAGTCCTGATGTTGTAATGAATGTTACTGCTTTTTCCTCTACTCTTATGGTATACATTCTCCCTTTTAAAATTTACATAATAGGTTGATTACACCGTAAATGCAGGAAAAAATCTTGACTAACAAGCAAATGGATGTTATATTTCTACATTGCCTTGAGCAGCAATATCCATTTCAGTCAAGAACGCAACTCTGAGAACAATAGGATGAATATTTTATGAATGTGAAACTTTTTTTGGGGGGTGGTGGAAGTATCTAGAATATTTTCTGTAATCTTTCAAGTGAATTAAACTAGCCAGATGTTCTCAGTTTCAATATGAAATTGTATGTTCTTGAGCTGTATATTAATTATTATGGATGGCTTTGTACTTCAAAAATATAAAGGACTCCAGAGCTTGCTTATAGATGTTTATACCCCAATTTTCTGCACCTTTTAAGAAGTCTGATCCAAAAGAAAAGACAATGAAAACAAATGTAAACATGAAACTACCAAGTAAAATGCATATGATTGCTCCACCATGTTTCTGTATTAAAACAATAATATAGTCCATGATAAATTAATGAACTTACAGCAATTCGTTAATGAATCTATTTGGATACATTATTTTACTTTTTTAAAAAAATTCCTCCACTGTTTAACCAACAACCATTTCTAATCTTTCATGATGAATTATATCCTGGATTTAGTAAAAACTGATAGTATCTTCTGTTCTTGAGTTGAATTTGAAATTTCTGAGTTGAATATAAAAGGAAATGCAACATCCTTTTTCTTTATGACCAACATATGAAATCCAGGATGACTCTCCCATTCACAAAGTCACAAAGCCCAAATGCTAATAGCATAAAATAGCAGAAGGTTGGGGTCTTTTTTTTTTTTTTTTTGGCTTACCTAAACTGTATAAATAAATTCCTTCAAGACAAGTTTGATTCCTGGAGATTACCTCGACACATTTATGTAGTTTTCTTTGAAACAATACAATATGAATTGCCATTGACTTCATCAGTAATTTTTTTTTCCAGCTTTTCCTTGAATTTCCTAAAACCATCCCTTTCAAGTACTAATCTAGTCCAATATAACATCATCAAATCCACCAAGACTGACTGGGGGCTTTTGCTTTCTGGGTCTTACAATATTAAACATGGTGGCTTTCAGCCTAAGGAGATTTCTTGTATTATTTTGGTTCTTTTGAATATATACCTTTATATACAATATCTGTGGTAAGTTATGGAGGAATTAGGACATTCCTAATCTGTTTTAAAATATCAGATACTTCTCAACTCCGTTCTGTCCTGCTTCACACATTCTGATATTTAACTTATTTAATTGGTCTTTTTTCTAAAAAAATAAATAAATAGCTGACTTCTGTTAACTGCAAAGAATTTCAGTACAGTTCACATACAAATGACTAAAAACAAGCAAGTTTTGATTTCCAAGGATTAGCCCTTCCCTGCAATGCCTTTTTAAGCAATGGAGCATTAATCTTTGCATCTCCGAGGGAACATACTAGAGAGTAAACGGATGATGAAGGTCTTAATGAAAGTGGTCTAATCTTGTGGAATTGATGAGTGCATGGGAAATGAAGCTGTAGGTTTCATATATATGGATGGAAAAAGGCTAAAATGTATGTTAGAAAGTATGAACTGGTGTCACTTAGGTTGTTGTAGATGTGTATGAAAGTAAGCATCCATTAGTGGTGATAGCTACAAATTATGCTGCAGTGCACAATGTTGATAGAAGTAAAAAAAAAACAGGCATGAAGCTGGGGAAAAATTGTGCAATATCCTGAAGAAATGTGGTCTGCACAAGGGAATTATTTTAGAAGATGCTAATGGATGAATGGGATTTTTTTTTTTTTAATATGAACAAGTATTTGTGCCATTTGTAGATCTAAGATTGAATGAAAATGGCAAGAGGAAAAATACATACAGTATAATAGAATAGTTGTTGTGCAAAGAAAAAAATGTATAATATGTATTTAGAGAAAAATACAATTACAGAAATGAAAGCAGTGAATGAAAGAATATGGATACAATGGAAGCCCCATAGTTTGTAAGAATGGTTCATAAATATAAAAAGATATAGAGAAGAGTAGATTTAAATATATTTCCTTTTATGTTTTTTTTAACTAATGAATTTTATTTTATTGACTTACTATTATTCCTTTTCTGCATTTCGTATAACACTGCTTAGGCCAAAGAGGAATAGTGTGATGGGTATGTATGTTTATATATGGAAAAGGGTTAGAAAAGGCTTCCATTGTCAATAGACCAGTTCCAAGGAAATTTCACATGCAGCTTTTGCTATTTTGAGAAGGGCTTCCAAATATGTAATGAAAAGTGAAATCTATTTTTTTATTGTCTTGCTCTTTCTTAGCATACAGCTTTCATTACTATTAGAAGCACTATTGCTGCAATTATTCTGATTTTTTTTTCTTGTAATGTCCCTATCCTTCAGGGTTAGGGTTAGTTTGTCATTGCCTTTTCCCCTAAAATTAATTAATATATGATTAATCTATATTATATTAACCCAACTCACTGTTGATTTTTATCTACCCTTGAGTACTTTACTTTTTGCCATCAGTTGTAAGTTTACTACACATGCAAGTTGACATTACTTTTGTTTTCTTTTATTTAACATGAAACCATATTTTTTTCACTTTTGTAATTTATTTTCTTCTGCTAAAATGCTGTTGTCTATATTAATGTTTCATTTTGTAATTTTGATTTCATCTGATTATCTCTTCTAATCTGACCACTGTTACATTTGTTGGGCAAATTAAATAGATATAGGGACAATATACTCTCCTGTCTTGCTCCACTCTTTATTCTGAACCGTTCTATTTTTCCAAATTTGATTTATAGTAGCTTTTTACTCATTATACAAATTCACCAAAAGAATAATCTTGTGTTCTGAAAAACCATTGGTATTTTTAAATAACAACAACAACAACAACAACAACAACAACAACAATAATAATAATTAATAATAATAATAATAATAATAATAATAATAATAATAATAATAATAATAATAATAATAATAATAATAATAATAATAATAATAATAATAATAATAATAATAATAATAATAATAATAATAATAATAATAATAATAATATACTATTAAGTCTCTGTCAATTCTTAGCAACCACATAAATACAAAACCATTTTATTCTATGTTCTGGCAAAATCTACAGATCTTCCTATAGTCAATGAAGTGAAGCTTATTTATTGTGTTTATTTCTTCGCTTCATTATTCATCTTATAATAACTATCCAGTCTCATGCTTCTCTACCTTTTCTGAAACCTACCTGTTGTTTTGGCATTTCTTTTTCCATGTATGGATCTATCTTTCTTTGTTACAACGGCAAGCTAGACTTTACTTGCATGAAGAATTGGTGCAATACTTCAGTAATTTTGACCATTGTCTTGCATCTCTTTTATTCAAGATAAGCGTGTTTTTTTTTAATTTCTAGACAACACAATCTTCTTTGGTCCTCTTGATTAACAGAGCTATCCAGTGTTGGAATTCAAATAATTTAACAACCCGTTCTCAGAACAGAACCCTTTAAGAGCTTTCCTGCTCATTATTAGTTGTGCTCTGTATAGCTAGACAGGAAAAAGTTCCAGAGCCACAACCCCAGCTAATACTTGGTGGCCTCGCCCCCTTTCCCTTATGCACCAGTCGGGAAACTAAAGAGATAAAGCATCTATTCCTGAAATTACCTCTGAGAAGCACCACCTACTTTTCGCCTGAGTGATGTGATCGAAGGCGCCACGTCTCCGTTTGGTTTCTGTTGCTCCTCTCTTGGATTTTTTTTTTTAAACAAGTTTTATTGGTTTTCCATTTTTCCATTGAGTATTCAGAAATCAGCGTGGTAACTGGGTAATCAGTAGTTCAATAACAAAATCTTTAAAACATATCTCAGGTTACATCATCAGAAATTCCTTCTCTATTTCCCTTAACATTTATTATATCACATTTAGGCTTATAAATTTTTAATTATAGCAAAGTTAGTTAGAACATTTATCAATATATTTTTTGCTTATACATATCCATATCCTGTTTTAAGTTTTACTTAATTTTTAAATTCTTATTACATTATACCAATTTAACCTTTAATATCCATAATGTTTAAGTTTTGGGTAATCCAAATTTCCTTTATTTCACTACAAAAAGTTATCATATCTAAAATATACATATTACTTACTTAAATCTATTCTTATCTTGTATACACATTTTCTATTTCTCATCCTAATACATCATCACTTACTAATAGAGTGTCCTTTATTGTCTCAAGTCCATCATATATATTATCTGGGCTAAACAATAGTTCAAAACTAATTCTTGATCATTAATTTTCATTTCCCTTATAAGTCTAAATCCTAAATATTAAGCTAGTTAGTCCCTTATTTTTTCATCATTTAACAACAATATTTAAATCCAATAATCATATTTCCCTTCATCTAAATATCTCCCTTTAGCCCATTAGTTGAGACTTTAGGATCCTCTATCATAAGTCAAGAGATCCCATTTTTTTAAAATCTAACTCTAGCTTTCTTTTTGTGCCAACCAGGCTTCCATACCAATGCCTTTAAATCATCAGATGAATCTCCCTTCATTCTTGCACATATTACTTGAATCAGGGGAGACCATCGAGTTATCAGTTTTCCAGAAAGGCTGGCAGATTCCTGATCGTTAGGTTGTTGTCCTAGTGGCTCCTTCAATACAATTTGGTCTTTTTGTTCCTCAGGTTTCTTCTGGTTTAAGTAGAGAGTCACGTCCAGCTTTGGAGTTGTCATTTGGTTATCTAGGTTTTCAGTATGCTGTATTTGTTGGTCTTTAACAGGCTCCATGTTAGTGTTTCTTTGTTCCACTTCTATTGTTTTTTGGGTTGTAAGTTCTTTAGTTGCGGTCAGGCTTTGTCTGTCAAAATTTTCAGTAAATTGTATTTGCTGATCTTTAAAGTCCTCTGTCTTAGTATTAATTTCTTCCGCCTCTGTTGGTTTTTGGATTATAGGTTCTTTCATTGAAGTCAAAGTTTCATTTTGTAGATTTAAGTTGGCATCTTTATCTTTCAGTCTGGATTTAATTATCTCAGTAGCTTCAAGGATTTTTTCAAGTATGAGTTTATAATTAAGTTGTTGCTGGCCTTCCTCCATTTCTAACACAGTTATAGATAGTCCTTTAGTGAAGGCTATTTCTTAGATGAAAGTCAGTAAATATTCACCTCCACAATTCCTAGAAGCCAATTTTACTATCCAGCTGTTCTCCCAGCTTTTTATCTCCTTTAGATAGTGACAAGGACAAGTCTGGGCTGTAAGCAGGTCTCTTTAACAGAGATTTTTACTTGCTATACCATGCTTTGTCGCAAGATGTCCCTGACAGCATTTAAAATCTTTTTGAAGACCAAGGCTAGGTTTTTATCCCGGTAGAGTTCTTTTTCATAGATAAAGTGACAGGTCACCGTGAGAGTAGGATTTTGGGTCCCCAGATATCAAGGTAATATAAATCCAGTTATTTAATTGTATTTTTCAGGGCTTATTTTCCCTACGTAGTCAGGTACTGCCATCTTGGAGGGTGGGAAAGGAATGTTTCCTTCCATCTCTCCTCGCAGGGGGAAGAAGTTTCAAAAGGCTTTTGACAGGAGAATAGTTGGGATACAGGAAGGTAAAGTCTCACCCGGTTTCTCCACGGTGGTTTCAATTTGCTTAGCTGTTAATTTGGCCTCGGTTGGAAACGGCATTAATGATGGGCCATGTGGTCCGAAGAGCTGCTCCGGATCAAATTGAAGGGCTGCCGCCCTTCTGCGATCAATCGGAAGGTCCTCTTCCCCGCTTGTCACCCCTCCAAAGCGACTTTCGACCCCTTTCAGGGTCCCCCGGCGAGAGAAAACCAGACGGCGGAAGGAGTGATCACCCCGCACATCCGCCAGTGCCGCGATCTGGAACCAGAAGCCGCTCCTCTCTTGGACTTTTAGGGAGGGTTTTTTTTTCCCCACCTGGAAGGAAGTTGAATGAAAACCAGACATGTTCCGGAAAACAAGATTTATCATAACTGGTTCATTGAACTCAACAAAAAAATTAGGTATTGGTTCTGCCGAACTGGTGCGAACTGGCTGAATCCCACCACTGGAGCTGTCACAACCCAAGAAGCATGCATTCTCTGTTTCAGTGCCTGTTCTTTGGAACTATATCCTCTTTGAGACCCATGTGGTTCTCACTCTGATGATATCCAGAAATCTTTAAACATTTGTTCATTTTGCCAGATCTTGGTTATGGCATCCCTATTGGTTGTGACATATGGAATGAAGTTTATCTGGATGTGCACAATGTTTTCTTTCATGAATATTGTTTTTCCTATTTTTTTTAATATAAGGAGCCCACAATCATTCTTGTGTTATGTGGCCTTCTAAATAAATAAGTCAGTAAATAAATATTGTCTAACATAGCACTTTAACTTATCTTATCCCCTGCAGGGAAGCATAGGCAACACCTATCTAAGAAGTGACAGCAGAAACTATTTCTGTTGGGAAACAAGGAAGCAAGATATCTCAGGAACAAGGAAGAGAAATGGTGCCTAGAACAGTTATAGATACATAAAAATAAGTAGAAAGGAAATATTTTGCATAAATGTATATGTAATACATAATTTGAGTCTTAGAAACAAGTAATAATATTGAAACCATTATAGGTGGTTTACTGTAGGTGGCTTGACAACAGAAATATTTGCTCTACAGTTCACAGAGCTGCTATTATAGAGGACTGAGAACCTCAGAAATAATTCAAACTTACCTCCTTAGATCTATACTTTGAGTTCCACAACATGTCATTGTACATTTTATGCTTGGAATCAGGACTAGCCACTGTTGAAGTTTATCCAAGTCTGCGCCAATTCAAATTCTGGTTAAAACTGCTTCCTATGGAGACATCTTTGGCATCCCCAATCCTTGATGATAATTTTGTAGCCTTCTGGAAGATAAAGGTGCTTGCATGCCAAGATGTGATGGCCCCTCAGACCAATATTTAGTTTCACGGGGTTTCAGAGAGTCAATTTTAAATTAAAACAATGGATTCTTGGTCTTGATTTTCAGAAAGATTGGAATACCTCTCATATTGAAAAAGTGGTTTATTTGCTTTCCCCCTTATCTTTCAAACAATTTGGCCATTCTGCATAAACTGTGCTTCTTGGCAAAAGTTAATGCTTTGCTTCCCATGATTTGAGAAGGGATATATAGGAGCATTCCATCATAAAAGAATCTTTACCCCTGCCCAGGAGGAGTTACTGAACGAATTCATCATGTTCTACTGTAATATTACACTTTGTGTTTTGACTTAATGATTCTTCTGCTTACTAACCATTACCGTAGGTCAGAGATGAATGTAACCTTTCTACTAATTGACTTGTCATCTGAGATTTCTAGAAAAGTTTGATAAATTCTGCTCAATTGCTATTACCGCATAGAATCTTGTACTTTAGCTTTGATTTTCTAATCTAGAAATAGAATAGTCTGGAGTAGTCTTCCCCATGACTGAAATTTTAATTTATAATTATATATTTGACTCTTTCCTCGATTCTGTTGTTAAATGAAACATAAAATCAAGCATTTGGATTTTTTTTCTGACCAAAATTCATTATCTTGTTGACAACTTTAAAGCTCAACTATCATTTTAAACATAGAGTTCAACTTGTATAAACATCTTGCTATAGTTTTCATTCCAAATCTACATTTAACCTTCATAATTATTATAATCCCACTTATAGATACTGCATTTAAGGAACTAATTTTTAATGAATTGGGATTAATTTGTGAGAAGGAATAATTCACACTAGCATAATTTAAATAGAATATATTTAGAGACTCAGCTATTGGACTAGGATTTTGGGATTATAATTAAATCGGCTGATAAAGGAGAGCAACAGTGGTAATGAATGAACAGCATCATGACAAAGAACTGTGCAAAATTATCAGAACAAATTTCATACATGCAGAGTGCAAGTGATCCCAGCAGAACTATATAGAAGGAAATCAATATCTTATTGAAAGAACTGTTAGCAAAGGGACTTATAACATCAAGTATTTAACATTTTCTATAGTACAATAATCCAGGTATTTCAGTGTTCCACATACTTTCAGCAATTAGTAAAGGACTGATATCATCTCCAGGGAGTCTGTAGTCTCAACCAGCACATCTGTATTAGAATGTATTTCTCAGTATGAGCAAATTCCTATTAAAAACCTTTACCTCATATGTATGGAGTTATATAAGAGTGCTAACTTCTTTAATAAAGCAGAGGCATTAAAATATATTAAAGAAATACAATAACTAGTCATCTTAAGTTTTTTATACTTCCCGTATTCCATAAGGGAAGATATTGGAGATAATTGAGAACACATTAAATCAGCAAATTGATTCTGAACATCCACCCACTCTTTGCAAAAGTACCTTTCTATGGAACTATTTCTCATTTAGCAGATTTGTGGGTTTTTGTTTTTTTTAAATTCTCATTTAGCAGGATTTGGTTTTTTTTTTTTTTTTTTTAAGTGACAAAACCATGGAATTGTGATAGATAATTCTATGGAACTATAAGTAGCAAAATTATACGTAATGCTTTTTGAAGAACCACTTGCTTTTTAATATGTAATCAACATCTAGGTAATATTAAGAGTGGCTGAGACTACAGAGATGTTATTTTGTTATCTGGGATGATAGTGGTAATAAAGCTATGGGATTTGGGCTGCAAAGACATGAGGTTTTCTATTTCTCTTCTGCCATCTACTGATAAATCTGATTTCTACCCACATAGGAGAGCTCTAATTAATAATGTCTGCCATCTTTTTAGAATGGCTTAGCTGAAGGAAACTAAACATCAGATTTTGAAGGAATTCTAGAAACACCAAACTACATTTTCTAAATATAATTAGAACTGCAAGAAAATTACCATCACCTCCACTTCCTACAGTAGCAAGTATTTTTAAAAGCACAGCAAGAAATTGGCTTCAATTGGAAAAAGTATAGATTTGTTCAAAGGTAGTATATGTATGTGTGTGGGTGAGTGTCAACTAGTATTTTTATATAAGAGAATGGAATTATCGATGCCTTATTATATAATGACACTAGAATAGTAAATAAAGAAAAAGGAAACTGGAGCACTGGGATTGGAAATATCTTTTGGCAGTTTTCTTTAGGATATATTCTTCCTTCTTAATTTAATGTTTCAAACTGCCTTCTTAAGTTGATCCTGCTATGCAGAACCATGTGTGATATTTGGGAACTTTCACCTCAAGTGACTGGTGAAAAAAATGAATCAATGCACCAGTATACTACTACTACTAATAATAATAATAATCAGAGGAAAAGTAAGCAACTCAGCAAATTATTATTCTGAGCAGGTTTCAAACTAAGGATATTCAGAATATCAAGCAAATATTCTAACCACCAAGAAAGAGCTATAACAGGATGGCCAGAAGAGACCATCTTGAGGAAAAGTTGGGAGAATGAAGACACGGTAAACCAATTGAGTTTCAGATCTGGCAGGCCTCAGACCCCAACCTAGAAAACACTTCATTTAAAAAGGAACATATTCTTTTCAATTCTTTTCAGTCTGCTTTTGTCTTATCTGCATCGAAACTCAGAACAGAAAGCTGCCAGCCAGCTTAGCTAGATGAAAATAAGAACTGAACGCTTGATAAGGAATGCTGAAAGCAGAGCCCACACAGAAACTACAGCTAGATGCACAGGATGGGGTTAGAACAGTACCTAGAACTTGTTGCAACTTGGGCTGTAGGGCAAGCAGGGGTCTAGGTGTTATAGGTCATGCTAAGAACACCTGACTAGAATGACTTGCATATGTGCTATTCCATGCTGAATAGCATTACTTATACATACCCATGCTATATTGATAAGAAATTTGTAACCAATCATTGTATTGCTGTTTTGAATTTTCTGTATCCTGAGGTATAAAAATAGAATGCCAGTCTTGCTCAGTGATTCTCCCAGCTCCCTTGTTTGCTAAAGGAGAGCCCCTTTGTTTCTGATCAGAAATAAACCAACAGATTTCAATTTTCCTCAACACTGCATTATTGATTGGCCCCTGCATTAGGTAAATGAACCACAGATTGGCTCTTGGCCATCAGATCCAGAACAAAGTGATGCACAGAAGGCAATCAGACCATCAGTACAAGCCCACAAATACTATTTCCAGCTGAGAGGAAGAAAAATAAATATGGGTGGAATTTGCATTCACAGTGGGCATGAGGTACATAGAAGATGACAATGTTCTATGTGTGTAGTGGGGTGTGTGTAGTGGGGTGCCCCAAGGCTCTGTTCTGGGCCCAGTGCTCTTCAACATCTTCATCAACGATTTGGATGAGGGGATAGATGGGGAACTCATCAAATTTGCAGACAACACCAAGCTGGCAGGAATAGCCAACACTCCAGAAGATAGGATTAAGATACAGGAGGATTTGGACAGACTTGAACACTGGGCGCTATCCAACAAAATGAAATTCAACGGTGAAAAAAGTAAGGTTCTACATTTAGGCAAGAAAAACCAAATGTACAGGTATAGTATAGGGCATGGGTCGGCCATCCGAAACTTCGGATGAGCCGCACGGACCCATTTAGCTTAAAAAAAAAAAACGCTGGGAGCCGTGCGTTCGCGCATGCGCGCGCGCCCGCGCGCCCGCGCACCCGCGCATGCGCGCGCCGTTCGGGCATGCGCACGCATCGTTTTGCGCATGCGCGCGCATCGTTTTGCGCATGCGCGCGCCGTTCGCGCATGCGCACCTGCGCACGCGCACCCCCGCACCCGCCCGCGCATGCGCGCCCGCGCCCGCCAAAATGGCGGAGGAGGCTCCGGAGCCGCAGGTAAGGCCTCAAAGAGCCGCATGCGGCTCCGGAGCCGCGGGTTGCCGACCCGTGGTATAGGGGGTACCTTGCTCAACAGTAGTAACTGTGAGAGGGATCTCGGAGTCCTAATGGACAATCATTTAAATATGAGCCAGCAGTGTGCTACAGCTGCCAAAAAAGCCAACACAGTGCTAGGCTGCATTAACAGAGGGATAGAATCAAGATCACGTGAAGTATTAATACCAATTTACAATGCCTTGGTAAGGCCACACTTGGAATACTGCATCCAGTTTTGGTCACCACGATGTAAAAAAGATGTTGAGACTCTAGAAAGAGTACAGAGAAGAGCAACAAAGATGATTAGGGGACTGGAGGCTAAAACATATAAGAAACGGTTGCTGGAATTGGGTATGTCTAGTTTAATGAAGAGAAGGACGAGGGGGGACATGATAGCAGTGTTCCAATATCTCAGGGGCTGCCACAAAGAAGAGGGAGTCAAGCTATTCTCCGAAGTGCCTGAAGGCAGGACAAGAAGCAACCGATGGAAACTAATCAAGGAGAGAAGCAACCTAGAACTAAGGAGAAACTTCCTGACAGTTAGAACAATTAACCCGTGGAACAACCTGCCTCCAGAAGCGGTGAATGCTCCAACACTGGAAGTTTTTAAGAAGAGACTGGACAGCCATTTGTCCAAAATGGTATAGGGTTTCCTCCCTGAGCAGGGGGTTGGATTAGATGACCTCCAAGGTCCCTTCCAACTTTATTATTATTATTATTATTATTATTATTATTATTATTATTATTATTATTATTATTATTATTATTATTATTATTATTATTATTATTATTATTATTATTATTATTATTATTGCTGTTGTTGTTGTTGTTGTTTGTTGTTGTTGTTGTTGTTGTTGTTCTTGCTCTTCAGAATCTATTGGTATCCCGTACTCATGACTGAGCAACTCAGCAATGCAGACATCATCTTATACTCTGGAACATTTACTTATTAAATTTATTTGCCGCCCATCTCACTGTCCAGCGAGTAACAACATTGTGTGTTGGTTGGGTATAAGTAACCAGCTCATGAGGTTCCAAATTCACTGCTATCCTTTCCTGAGGCATAGATTTAATGCTAAGGAATTTTGGCATGCACTCTGCAGCTGAAGACTTCATTAATTAGTTGGGGACTGCTTATGAGCCACATTTAGACCAACAGGAGCTGGCAGTCTGAATTATACAAGTTGTACGGAAGGCCTAGCACCGCCTTTCATTACAGGCCTGTTTTTTCCATCTCACCATCATGAAGCAAAGGTCACACAGCTATATCGATGTGTTTACATAGCATTGTTCGCTGGGCTCATAAGCAATATATGCAACTATTATTTTAAAACAGAAGTTGTCTTGGGTTTGAAAGCTGGTTTCCCTGAGACTGTTCAATAGGACTCTTTCTGGGTTTGTTTGTTTTTTAAATTTTCTCTTAAACTATCCAGCTAGAGCAGGGGTGTCAAACTGCCGGCCCGCGGGCCGGACGTATTATCCGGAAGCCACGCCTACCCCATTGCTGGCAATGGCAAAACCGTCCCGATACGTTGCGCGGCTTCACGTGACGTCGTGAGTTTGACATGTCTGAGCTAGAGGAAGTTTCTAAGGATTCAGTCTCCTTTCTTCCTCCCTGACTATTTTGCAAATCCCACCTGCTTCTGGACTAGATCTCTTTTTTTGTCCATCTGATCCAGTTTCTTTCTCTCCCCTCTTGCTGCTCTTTTGGCTTTTGATCTTTTATCAGATGATTTACTGACTAATTTCTTTTGCTGGTGAAATTTGCTAGCAGCCGGTCTCTTTTTTATTGGCTGAGCCAGCTAACTTTATCCTTTCACATATCCAAAGTGCCCTCTGTTAGCTGCAAAGGGTGGGTTCCCTGCTTGGCAGGATCCTGCAGGATGAAAAAACCTGAGGATTCATCATAAGTAGTTGATTTCTCTTCTTTCAGAAAGAAAAAAGGCCTATCAGTTTTCTGCTATTCATCTTTTTTTCTCTCCTTTTCCTTCTCCCTTGCCCGCAGCTCCACAGCCTTTTGTACCTTTCCCAATTCTTGAGTTTTTAAGTCAAATTTATTCCATTTTATTTTTTGGGACAACAGTCCCCCTTTCTTGGGTATCTAGTTCTAATACCCTAACTGCTGTCTAATTATTTTGTCTTCAATGACAGCATCTCACATTCATCCGAATCCTCTATATCAGGGGTCCCCAATCCCTGGTCCATGGGCATGCCAGCAACCGGTCCACATAAACAAGCAAAGCCCCATTTTCAGGATGCAGGCAGCACACAAAACCACACACTCTCCGGTCCGTGGAAAAACCTTTCTCCGTGGAACCGGCCCCTGGTGCCCAAAAGGCTGGGGACCTCTGCTCTATATGCTTTCTATGAATGCCCCTCTATGAGTGGAATAGCAGCACTGCTGCTACCTGGTGTAGAGTAGGGCTGGCAGGTTGCCTGTCTGTCTGTCTAGCTATCTACGGTACCTATCTAGATATTTAGATACGGTACCTATCCAGATATTTACAATCAATTAATGACTCATTCATTGTATCGGTGTAACATCATGAGCACTTAGTGCAGTATGCATTTCATATCAAAGTGGTTATAAGTGGCAGAGATTTTTGATTTCAAAATACTGCTTTAGGCTTCGTTAGCTCTCTTGGGAAAGACCAAAGGAACAATAACTGATTTAATGAGCCATTCACAGTTTCGCTGTGTAGAGCAGCAAAAATAAACGAATGGAATGCATTACATTTATAACCCCTTCCCCAGAGTGTCCTCTTTTTTAAAGCTAAACTACTGTAACCCTAATTTCAATAACATGAATTGATAAATTACATCATAGATATCACAGCAGACGTCTATAACAGGTGCTATGGAAATCTGATCAGTTTTAAGCTGCTGATTTACAAGTCAAGAAGAGGCTTGCATTTAATTAAAGTTTCTATTGCTTTATTAATTTACATGAGAGCCATTTCTGATAATAAAGTTGTATTCAACTATCACCTGTTTTTGAAGCTACTGCAGACCTGACATGGGATCAGAATATTATTATCTAATCCACTAATTTTTACTATGCTTTCAACCTTTTAAGGACAATACTACATTTTCTGCCACAGCAGATGGGACGTGACTCTAATATTCATAGTAATGATAATACAAGTAGTCCTCGACTTACAACAGTTCATTTAGTGATTGTTACAACGGCACTGAAAAAGTGACAATTTTTCACACTTCTCCATGGTCACATGATCAAAATTCAGACGCTTGGCAACTGATTCATATTTATGATGACTGCAGTGTCCCAGGGTCATGTGATCACCTTTTGCGACTTTCTGACAAGCAAAGTCAATGAGAAAACCAGATTCATTTAACAAACAGATTACTAAACTTAGCAACTGCAGTGATTCACTTAACAACTGTGGCAAGAAAGGTCGTAAATGGGGCAAAATTCACTTAACAAATGTCTCACTTAGCAACAGAAATTTTGGGCTCCATTGTGGTCTTAAGTCGAGGACTACCTGTACAGACACTCACCTACTATTTTTTTTTTAAACAAGTATTATTGGTTTTTTAGTTTTTACATCAGAGTGCTTGGGAAACAACGTGGAGATGGGGTAATCAATCATCAAAAAAACACAATCATACATGTATAGTTCAGGTTAATTCTTTAAAGATTCCCTCTCTATTTCCCTCAATTGATATAACATAGTCAAATTAATACATTTCTAAATAGAGTTCAATCAATAAAAAAAAAAATCAATAATATTTCACCTATATCAGTCCAAATCCTGTTTTAAGCTTTACTAACTTACAATTACCATGTTCCAATTTAGCCTTAAATAAACACATAATTTACACTTCGGGTGTCCCTAATTTCCCTTATTTCATAGGATAATAATTATATCTAAAATGAACATATTATTCCAAACATTATATTTTTACACTTCCCAACTATATTCTATTTCTTATTCTGGTAACTCATTTATAAATACCATACCTTCTTTTATCACAATCCATTTTCTTGTTCTCCTTCCATTGCATAATAATTATCACACCTAAAACAAAAATATTACTCCAAAAAATACCTTTTTACTCTATTTCAAATATATATTTTATAAATCAATCCATATCTCAGGTAATTATCATACCTAAAAACAAACATATTATTCCAGAAGATACCTTCTTACTGCATTTCACATCTATATTCTATTCTTTATTCTAATAACTCCTTGTTTACAACCTTTTCCATATTACAATTCCAAACCATAATCAAATCAATAATTTTCATCTCAGTGGTATTAACTCAGTCAAAATCTCTACAAGCCTTTTTAACCCATCAAGCAAAATTTTAAACCTCATTTTTAAATCTAATTCTAGCTTTCTTTTTGTGTCAGGCAGGTTTTCATAAAAGTGCCTCTACATCATCAAATCTCAGTGTTTGGTTATACATATTTATCAACAATTCAGTCTGGTCATATTTCTCTTCTCTTTCTTTCAGTACTATCTGAGTAGTATAATCAATTTTGTTCAATGTGGTAGTTACTCGTTGGTTATCCATGTTGTCACAGTTTTCAATGCCTCGTATTTACAAATCAGTTCCTGTTGCTTTTGGCATTACAAATATTTTAATTGAAATCATTCTTTGATCATCAAAGTTCTCAATAAGTTGTACGTGGGAATGTATGATGTCCTCTTTTATGTTGATTTGTTCCTCTTCTATTGTTATTTGAGTTATGAAGTAGTCAGTAAGTTTACAGGTAGATTGTGGATGAGATTCCTCCATCTCATTAAATTGTGTATGTTGTTGCATACAGGTCTCTTTGGAGTTGATCTGTTCCTTCTCTGTTATTCCTTGGTCTATAAGTTGATCAGTCAAGATTTAAGGTTCAATTTTTGGTTCTGAAGTATCATCTTTAATATTCATTCTAAAGATCCTTTGCTCCTTAAGTTCCAAATTTTTTTCCAGTATAAGCCCATAGCCAAGCAGTGGGTAAAACTCCTCCATTTCAGTGGTAAGATAATATTTTAGTTTTTTAGTGGAGGCTATTAACAATCAGCCCATATCCACCTCCACACAGCTGTTACAAATTCTTTATCTTTTCCCTTTTATGGTAATTTGAATGTCAAATCCAGCCCCACAGTTAAAGAGAAAGTATAGTTGCAATGTCATTTTTCACCACAGGATGTCCCCAGTAAACAATAAAATCTTTTTCCAGAAAGGTTTTAGTCCAGTTAAAAAAGGAATAAAAATAAAAGAAAACAATATTGTCCAGTTTTGTAAGCAAATAAAATAATAAAATTCTGTAGTAGGGATTTTTTTCAGGACCCCAGAGTATTCAAGAGTAGAAATAGTCAATAAAAATTAATTATTTATTGTCCAAAGCTTGTTTTCCCAAGTGAGCGAACGCTGCTTTATCAAAATAGGGAAATAATTCCAGAGGCTTTTCACAGGGAGATAGTAAGGGTAAAGAGAGGAAAGGAAAGGTCTCACCCAAATCTTCCACGGTGGTTCTTTAATGCTTAGTTGTTATTTTGACTTTGGCTGGTGCAGCTAAATGATCGGCCATGTTAATGGCCGATCTTTTCCCCGTCGGCCCAAAGGAGCTGCCTCGGACCGCGGAAGGTGCTGCCTCTCCCTCCACAGTCGACGAGAGTCCTCCTCAGTGGTAGTCGCCCCTCCAGGGTGACTTTCGACCGGCCGGAGAAGAGAGAAGACTCTCCGCATGACTGCCCATGCCGCAAACCGGAACCAGAAGTGTACACTCACCTACTATTAACAGCTTACATTCCTACAGGCTATCTTTAAGTCTGTTTGTTTCACAAATCCACAAGCATAAGAAATATGCAAAATGCATTTCTTTCCATATGTGGGTGGCAGTCAATTGGGCTTTGGGTGTTGGCAGAAGGGAGCATGGGGGGGGGAGAGTGGGAGAGTGTTGGAGGCAGTTGGTTTCTGGCATGCCATATACATACTATTGTGTGCTGGAAGCTGGCTCTTTCTTGCCTTTTCACAACTTCCTTTCTCACCTTTTCCCACATAGGTTTCACTGGGCCCATCAAGTTGTGCTGTGATGCTGCCACTTGAGAACTGTCCTGCACCTGGTCACACTCCAGCCAAGAGAGTCCCAGGGGTCTGAAGAGGATGAGAGTTGGTTTCAGTATCCTGCATATGAATGTGGGGCACCAGAGGCTGGCTCTTTTCTGTGTCTCATTTTCTGGATGCGAACATGTTTGTTTGTATTAGCAAAAGTTTGCAACTTGAAAGTTCGTTAATAGAATAAAGTCTGTAATTTAAAAAAAAGATGAATATGGTAGGTTTGGAAATTTCCAGTTGGTTTTATGCTTGCTCTAACATTATTAAGCTCCCCACACATGCACATATGCAAAATGTTTAGTCAGGTGAAGACAATTCCACAGATGAGCAACTACTCAGAGCCTTCTAACCTTTCCATTTGTGACTTTTCTGTCTATTTTATGTAACTATTAGTGCTTCTAGGCAGTTCTCCAAACATGTAAAAATAAAGACAAATTGTTCTCATAAAGGCTATTAAAAAGTTAGTAGTTTCAATTGCAAAAAAAACACTATTAAGAAATAATCTATTGAAACCCAAAGATCTGAAAAAATCTTTATTAGAATTTTCCAAAAACTGGTGATATCTGTGAAGAAGAACCAATTGTGATTACTACTAGAAGTTTAAATGATGTTAGAGTGGTTGTTAAACAAGTCCATACTAAAGAATTGCTTATATAACAGAAATCTGAATAGGAGACTTATCAAAAGCATTCCTCCCCCATCTTCTTCCCAAAAGACTTTATCTAAAATATGGAAAAGAACACTTTGATAATCCTGAAATGTGTTTGAACAAATTGCTTTCAACTGATGAAACGTGAATTGAGTTGATTGGCCACAGCCAAACAAAATACATTTGGAAAAGTGCCAACTGATAAGCACAATGGTGGCTGTATTAGGTTTTGGGATTGTATGGCAGTCAGTATCACAGGAACTATTGACCAGGTGAAAGGAAGAATGGATCTAATTAAATATAGTAAGATCATAGAAGTTAGCCCAACATACAGGACCCCAAAATCACAAACTAAATCTATTTCATAACAGATTTTGTGGTCAACATCTAGCCAATATTTGGTGATTGAGTTAAGTGGGGTCAGACTTGCTAGTATATAGAACGGAGACAACCAAGAAATACTAGGTTTGTAGAAACTAGACTGGACAGGTAGGTAGATAGTAGACTCACATTTCAGAGGAAGACAATGGCAAACCACTTTAGTTGTTTCCAAAAGTATTACATGACTGTGTCTATGAAATCATTAGCACTTAACCTGACTTGCAGGAGGAATGCCATTATTATTTTTCTCAGCCTCCCAGTCTCTAGATACATGACCTAAATTCTTGCTTAGCACCTCTTTTTAGCATATACATAACTGATAAATCTCATCCAAACTTGTTTGGGTCAAAAAGTTATCAGATGAACTGGATTAGCCGATGTGTGGCTTTTCTTAGGTATTTACATTCAGATGGCCTATGGTGCATGACGATAACATGCACTGGTATACCCACATAGTAAAATAGATGATTAACTTTAAATATTTTTGAAAATTTCACTTAAATCACACAGATTTTTTTAAAAGCTGAAAACACCAAAGAGTCTTTTTTGATTTAAATGAATGGTGGCTGCAGTGGTTTCGAGTCCTCCTTTACAATTATTGAATTTGACAGGTAAAAATCTCTGCAGAGCAGCCTGACGTGTTCCACTATCTTCTTTCTTTTGAGTATATATCAGCAATTGAATTAGACATAATTTTTCCAAACTTGTATGTTGATTGGAACAACACTGTTCAAACAAGATTAAAAAAAAAACCTGTTAAAAATAATGCTGACTTCATTTCCCATTTCCTTCTTCTCAAGCTAGAAATTATTTGGACAGGAAGTGGTGATTTATCATATCTAACATAATAATTACTAAGCCCCAAAAAGTAAAAATAAAAAATAACAGCAATAAAATATGTCAACTTTTGCTTGTCAGGATTAGGGTTACTAGCAAATTATAATTCTGCTGTGGTTAGTGAACCAAGACATTGCTTAGGTCAGGGGTCTTCAAACTTGGCCCTTTTATGACTTGTGGACTTCAACTCCCAGAATTCCTCAGCCAGCGTGCCTGGCTGAGGAATTCTGGGAGTTGAAGTCCACAAATCATAAAAGGGCCAAATTTGAAGACCCCTGGCTTAGGTATAGCCAGTAATGGTTTATCAAGAGTTTAATCACCAGCCAATAGCAATCATCTGAATAACAATCCAGCAATCAGGGATTCATCATCTACTTGCATCCAGGGAAAGCAGGCACGAGAGAAATGGTTAAAGGACTTCTAACATCCAAAAGCAGAGTCAGTCAGCCATGAAATATGAATAATGCCAGAGGCACACATGGACTATAACAGATGTTTCCTTCTGATTGGGAATGCTCCATGAATCCCCCAAGTATCAGGCTACATGTTGTCCCATTTGAATTTCATTCAGAAACAATTAGGTGAGTTAGATCATGAAGTACAACTGCCAAATACTACTCAGTGTGACTTCAGACAGGACCACAAGCAGTGGTGGGATTCAGCCGGTTCGCACCACTTCGGCAGAACCGGTAGCTAATTTTTTGTTGCCCAGGCCCAGAATGGACTTCCGGAAGTGGCATCCACACAGAGAACCAGTTGTTCACATATTTGAATCCCATCACTGACCACAAGCAAGACCATCCTTTCTAATCCCAGCCTTCTTTCTAGTTGGATCTCACTGTCATTGGATGCTCAAAGGTGTGTCAGAGCCTTCTTTGGAACAGTGCTTAAGAAAACACACTTTTCACACCTACATCCCCCCTTGATTGAGGGGAGATAGGAGAAAACACAATTTCAGCAGCTAGTTGGCAAAGCACAAACTGAAGACACTTTATTTGTCTACCTTTATATTCAAAGCAGATAGAATATAGAGAAGTAACTTGCACCATGGGCAAATGATTGCATTATTGAACTATCTCCAGTAACAAGCTTTAGCTTTTTCATTCTCATTCTTGTAACTTTTCCAGATTTGTAATGCAAAATATATACCTTCTTTCTCTCACTTTTTTTCAGGGTCCAGCTTTCCCATCTGTACTTCACCATTGAAAAGGCCATTTTTAACTCATTCATCTCAAAGTGACAGATTTCAGTTGAAAGAAATGGTGTATTATTGATAAGCTGCCACCAATGAAAAGACAGCTTTGTCAAAAGTAAGTTTGGCGCTGACATCTTACTAAATTGTTTTGGCTTAGCCTGACCACTAATGTGTGTATTTTGAACTTAATTTGTTTCATTTGCATAACACTTTTGATATAGCTTAGAATTACTTAAGCTTTTATGTGTACTGTTATATCATCAGAATACTTCATTGTATTTTTAGCTGTTGGTTTACATATTGTTATTGCATACTTTACTCTAAGCTATAGTGGAGAATATATATAATCCGTGGTTGAAATATAGCGATCTTGGTGTTTGGAGTCTTCAAGATAGAGCAGACTGAAACAAAATTGACGTAGGCTAATATTACTTTTAATGGAATGGAATGGAATGGAATCTTACAATTGTGAATATGCTTCCATCATCCATCCTTTTAATTTTGTGTGCACTAGAGATGGGCTCATTCCTTTTTCCCTTTATTCTTGCGTATCTTTCATTGCCAATCTAGTTTTGACACAAGGGATTTGTGCTGGTTTTTTAAAGTGCCTGTTTTCAGCAGGGTTGTGGAATTTGTATGCCTGGCTTGCTTGTGGCTTATTGTTGTGACTTAGATTGTTCCTGATTTTTGTCTTGTTCTCAGTTATCTACTTGTTGATTGCAGGATGTGTGATAAGGAAGGATATGCCCCAGATAGTTTGTTTCCTTCTGGGCTCTTGTTTTCTGAATGTTTTGTAGAACAGGTTTATCAGCTCTATCAGAATGCCAAGCTTCTAGAGACTGACCTAAAATATCCCAGCTGAATATAGTTACCATGTGACCTAGTGACTGAAGAATTATTGAAGAATATTTTTAACATTCATGTAATATTTTAAAATGTTTGTTTGGTATTCTTTGTATAAAAAGGAAGTCTATATATGACTTTAACTTTTGTGGAAAGGTAGCATAGATTTTGGCTAATTATGCTAAGAGCTAATGTAATTAGCCATTTTTCTTTATACTTACTTTCATTCAATTAAATAATATTTATTAGTAAAAAGCTTTCTTCAGGCAGACAGGCAACCTCACATAACTATCTTTATGCAATTGCTTAAAGCTTTTCAGAATAATTTTACAAAGTATACAATATATATATATATTCAACAATGTGATTAATTCTAAAGCACATTTTACATGGTTGGTAAAAAGTAAAGTTTAAGATTCATATTTTAATTTGTATTTCTTTGAATTTGCCTTAATAAATGAGGTGCTTATTTCATATGAAATGTGTTTTCAAAAACACATTTCTAACAGTTACAACAAGAGAAAAAAAACTTCAATGTTTTTGTTCTCCACTTTAAGAGATAAACAAAATGGCCCTACTTTTATAAATTTAGTCAATTTTAAGGTCATTTCCTTTATAATTTCTATTGCCTATAGCCTTTTCAAACTATTCTTAGAGAAATGTGCAAAGGTTATTTCATCATATTTCTCAATGGAGGGAGACATTCTCCATTCTCTGCAGTGGTGGCTGAAGCAGATAATGTATTTTCTTTTTTTAGAAAAGATTTTTTTTCTCTATATGCATAGCAGGGACATCTATATACTTAGCATTGTGGATCTTTTTTTTCAGATTTTCATAATTGCACCTTCAATTCATGTTAGGATGGTTGGCAGTAGCATAGTGCAAACTGTGATGATGCCAAAATAAGAATATGCATATAATTACATCATCCCACAAATGTCTACCTTATGAATTTGTACATCAATTCCAACACAGGACGCATCATTTGAAGGATAATGTTAT
Organism: Azemiops feae; assembly: GCA_023970755.1. Lineage (NCBI taxonomy): Eukaryota > Metazoa > Chordata > Lepidosauria > Squamata > Viperidae > Azemiops > Azemiops feae. The sequence goes on from JALGBA010000099.1 coordinate 3,163,257, forward strand.
GTGTAGGTCACCATTTGTCCTCCTGCATAGTCCCATAAAAATAATAGTTGGTAATATGACAGTACTCATACCCTTAATACTACACATTATGCTCTCTACAGGGATCGCCTTTGAAGACACCCTAAATTCCAGTTAGTACAAAGTATCTTGTTCTACATGCTAACTGGGAGTTGTCACTATAAAAGTATTTCAAATTGAAATTAAAGGGGTGGTTTACCCCTAAATATGGTTTGATCAGTAGATTCGTACTGTACAGGTAATTTGACCTTGAGTGAGAACTTAAGATCCATTTGCTTTTTTGACTATCTATTTGTTTTCAGAAGTCTCCAACAGCAACATTTTAAACAACAACAATATTCTCCTTATCCTGCTTTCACTTCTAGAGAGCGTTAAAGAGAAAACTATTGCATGCAGGAATTTGAAGTTTGTTGGTATAGACACATCTTGGTGTCTGGATAGCTTTCCCAAGGTTTTCACTGCATCCTAATCAAGTTCTAATCTGCAGCATATTTCCTAATGACAAATTCCTGATTTTTTAAAAATGTATTTATTTACAAAAAGTTTAAAGCCAGCCAATAGCCAAAACTCTCTAAGTGGTATAAAATAAAATACCATAAAAGCATCAGAGAATAGAATATTTAGCACAACATCAAGTAAAATACAAAATAAAACCACTATATAAACTAGGCAGCAGCAGAGCAGTTATTGAAAAACTAAAACAGTATGAATTAAAATACACTTAACAGCCAATTTAAGAGTCTGTGAAAATAGAAAGATCTTAACCTGACATCAAAATGATGCTAATGTGTTTGCCAGTCAAGTCTCATTAGGGAAAGAATTCCATAGTAGCCCATCTCACTTCTTTTGGTGAAACAGCCTGGAGGAGGGCATCTTTAAATAATCTTAAAATCCAGGTAAATTCATATGAAAGAAGTACATATGGTTCCTTTTCTGCTGATTGCCAATCCTAAAAGGCAAAAGTTGTCCACTACTTAATACCTTCATTTTCATTAAGGCTTGTTGCTGTGCCTGCTTTCATTGGTTTTATATTTAATCTTAATCCCATTTTTCACTTTATTTCATTGTGTTCCTTGACTTTCATTACTACAGCCTGCAAAGGAGCATCATCAGCATAGTGCAATTATTGATGTTTCTTTCTCTAATTTTAAAACCATATTCATTTTCTTCCAATCCGTGTATCCTTACTATATATTCAGACTATAACTTGCATAATAAAGGAAACTATACAGCCTTGTCACCCTTTCATCTTTGTTTGATCTTCTTTGAATCAGTTATCATCTGTGCATTGGCATCCTTTAATATACCAATTTGAGGCTAAAACGTCTTTCTGAGTTGAGAGATTTTTGAAAAATTTTCTTTCCCCCCCTCCTTGTGTTTGGATCTGTCTGTTTCCATCTTCCATATTTTTACAAATGTTGTTGTCATACAGCTTCTTGTCTTTTCTAAGTGCTCTCTGAAATGGTTAAGTTTGTTCATGATATCTTTGTCTTTCTTGACTTTGCTTTCTACAGACCATGGCTTATGCAGAGAAGAAGAATATGAAGTCTTCCAGATGCTGCTGAATTACTTTTTGCAGCTTTCTCAACCAGCATAGCTAATCCTGAAGGATTACAAGAGTCAACATCATCTGGAGAGTAATGAGTTTGATACCTTGGCATAATGGAATAGTGCTTGATTTATTAGGGGATTTGTGGGAATTTATTGTTGTACAATCCCCTGATAAATGCAGGCATTCCTATAGCTATCACCTTATTCCACTTCTTTTTAGTAGGCAAAGATTGTTGCTGATGTCCTTGAAAAAGAGAAGGCATTTTAAGAACCACTTTCATTGGAAAGATACTGAAAGCAATTTCATAGTTCAGATGATTCAGAAACTCTTCTGATTCTTCTTCTCCTAAGGGCAAATTACACGAGGGCTAAAATTAAGGAGATAAAAATGCATGCATAAAACTTGACCTCCAATGATACCATCCTTTCAAAGTTCAACCTTCCCACATTCAAAAAAGAGGCCAGATATCAATTCTACTTGCATTCACTTGAGCTGAACCCTCCAAATAATCAAGAAATCTGATAAGCTCAAAGGAAATGCATATGATCTATCCTAGTTTCCCAGAGTTGAAATTAAAATAAAAGTATTTAAATAAAGTGTTTAAGAGATGAACTGGAAAACTGTAACGGCTAGAGTCAAATTTCAGAAATGGTTCAGAGCTCTCAATGTTAAATTCAGAATCTTAGATGCAGTATCAGTAAAACAGTAAGGAGGAACTGACTCTCTAAATGCTAACCTTATGCAGCTCATCCATTTGTAAATGTCAGGTAAGAAAACTGCATATTTATGACACTGATAACAATCCTTACTGGAAGTCCTTTAGTGATATTTGTTTCTTTTTCTACAAAAGGACAATGTATCTAATGTACACCATTATCTTATTGCTTGTTTACTGAAAATTAATTTGCCATGTGTCTTGATTTACTCATTGATACCATCATCACAAGCAAAGCTAGGCAATTGTCTAATTAAGTCACTATTTGACTGCTGTCGTGGCAGTCAGATTAAATACAAAAGGAAATTATTTTAAAGTGTATATATATGGGATTTATTTGAAGCTACTTTTTGCATTTTAAGAGGTACAAGCTAGGATACAAATAAGAATCTCCTTTGGTAGATTTATCAGCTTGATGATCCTTAAGGCCACTCAGACAACCATTTTAGTGCCTCCTTTTCCTTGTACCATGGTTTAATTTTTATAACAAATGTCTGTGCTAAAGGTGGGATATGCATGCTGTGTGCCTGCAGAAAGAAACAAGGCTAGGAATTTAAAAGCTGAAATGTTATACCTAAAAGTTAAGGAAAACATATACACATCCCTAATCAGACCACCAAGACAAGTTGAACATTCTGTGTGCAATTTGGAATATTTATACTGAAGTTTAAGCTGTGATCTGAAAATGCTAAGCAGAATCAGATCTAGTTAGTACCTAAACTGAAGACTATCAGGAAATCCTAGGACAGAATGTGCTAGATAAGGAAGTCAAAAGAATATCTGGAAGAAGGTAGTGGCAAACTACTTCTATGTAATTATCAAGAAAACTACATGGATATATTTATTAAGTAACCAGGAGTTGTGCTGGGCTCACTGGAGACCATATTTTATTGCCTTTTTAAAATCTTAAGCAAATGAAGCCAAGCATCTAAGGGGCTGCCTCTCTTATTCTGATCCTGTCCTTTCAAGGGTTTCCCATCCTTATGCTACATTGTTCCCAAGCTGGGAGAAAAAAAAATACTCTGTTGGCTGTTGGCTCTTACATTTAGAAAATCAGAAAAGATCTCTCTCTCTCTTTAAATTGATGTTTGAACAAATTTCAGTGCTATTTTAATCTACGTTTCTAACTTCATATATTCTTTGTTTTTGTTTTTTTAAATGTTAGCTGCCTTGAGTCCTCACTTGGGGTGGGGGGAAGGCTGGGTACAAATCAACCAAAAAAAAAAAAAGGAAGCAAAAATAAACTTATAAACTGTCCAACTGTTCAATGTTTGATAAGGACTTCATATCTTATTCCAATTAGTACAAAGCTTATTGAGTGACAACATCTATTACATTGTTTACATTGGATCACTCAAAATCTGAACCCATCTATAAATCTGCTGTTCAAAACTAAAGTAACATTAACTTTAGTGGTAATTATTCTTTATTTACTTCTTTCTACATGTAATTGTTGAAATACTCATTAAAGCCATTTTTGTTCATAATTCCAGATTTTGCATTATTTGTTTTGAGAACTGTGTTCTATTATATATTTGTATTTCTTGTTAAAACACAATTTGTATGAAAAATCTTGCTAAGTAAGTTATTATTTTTTAAAAAATGAGATTTTAATTGGGAGGAATTTTTTTTTAAAAAATAAGAGCCTATATTTAAATACATAATGTCAGTCTTTATAAAATTAATCTCTTTGGACTTCCCTGAAAAGTTTCTCACATATCCTGGCTCATTGTCAGTTAAAATCAGTGCCATAACTGAATTTTACATTTTTTAATTTACATCTGTTTAAAGTGCTATGTGCTTCCTGCCAACTTCTCAGATCAACAGGTATACTTTTTTTCTATTTTCTCTTGGTATGGTTGCAATTATAGACATTTTAGAAACTTTATTTTAAACCTTTCCATAAAAATTGACTTTCTTTTGCTGTCTTTGAGAAGCACAAAATAATTCATGTCTTCACTTTCATGCCCCACAAAGAAAACTGGAAAGATGTTTTTCATAAGGAAAGATTGAAATAGTCCCTAATTCCATGGAGGATCTGGGGATGACATTTCACCTAATTTGGGGAGGTGGAATTATTTAAAGCTTTGTTGTTGTTGTTAGTTGCGAAGTCTTGTTCGACCCATCGCGACCCCATGGACGTTCCTCCAGGCCTTCCTGTCCTCTACCATCTTCTGGAGTCCATTTAAGCTCACACCTACTGCTTCAGTGACTCCATCCAGCCACCTCATTCTCTGTTGTCTCCTTCTTCTATTGCCCTCAATCTTTCCCAGCATTAGGCTCTTCTCCAGTGAGTCCTTCCTTCTCATTAGGTGGCCAAAGTACTTAAGTTTCAAGTATATAAAGCTTACCATGATTTTAAATGAGAAAGCAAGTATCAATTGCTAGAAAAAAGGAGAAGAAAATAAGAATCTGATTTTGACTGATATCTTTTTTTTTATTATAACAAGTTTTATTGGGTTTTTTGGTTTTACATCAAAGTGCTTAAGAATCATCGTGGAGATAGGGTAATCAATCATCCATATAAGAAAGGGAGAAACATAATCATACATATATACAGTAGTTCAAGTTAATTCTTTAAAAGTTCCCTCTATTTCCCTCAATTGATATAACATGATCGAATTAATACACTTCTAAATAAGATTTAGTCAATCAGAAAAAAATATCAGTAATCTTTCACCTCTATCAAATCAAATCCTGTTTTCAAGCTTAACTAACTACAATCATCATGTTCCAATTTAGCTTTAAATAAACACATAGTTTACACTTCGGGTATCCAATTTCCCTTATTTTGTAAAATATAAATTGTTTCTAAATGTACATATTATTCCAACCATTCTATTTATACTTCCCAATTAGATTCTATTTCTTATTCCATATTACATTTCCCAACCATGGTCAGATCAATGATTTTCAATAGTCTTAACTCAGTCACAATCTCTGAAAGCCTTTTTAACCCATCAGATAAAGTTTTAACTCTCATTTTTAAACCTAATTCTAGCTTTCTATATCCACAAAACACCTTCTTATTTCCTTTCAGGTCTGTATTCTATTTCTTCTTCTATTAACTTTTTGTTTAATAAGAAAAGAGAAAAAGATAAAATAGAGAAGATATGAAAGAAAAAATAAAATGTAATGTATAAAGAAAAGTACGGAATTAGAAAAAATTAAGTTATAGATGTATTAATTAATAAATGCGTAAGTGTATGTTATATATAAAAGTAATATGATTTTTATAAAAGTATAATGTTATATGTAAAGAATATTATTATTAAAACAAAAAAAAAATCCATATTACGCTTCCCAACCATAGTCAAATCAATAATTTTCATCTCAGTAGTATTAACTCAGTCAAAATCTCTAAAAACCTTTTTAACCCGTCAGATAAAGTTTTAACTCTCATTTTTAAACCTAATTCTAGCTTTCTTTTTGTGTCAAGCAGGTTGCCATAAAAGAGCCTCTAGATCCTCAAATCTTAATATTTGATTATATATATTTCTCAACAATTCAGTCTGATCATATTTCTCTTCTCTTTTTTCCAATATTGTCTGCATTATATAGTCAGTCTTGTTCAGTGTGGTAGTTATTCGTTGATTATCCATGTTATCACAGTTCTCGATGCCTCATATTTACAAATCAATTCCTGTTGCTTTTAGTGTTGTAAATGTTTTAATTGAAATCCGCCTTTGGTCATCATGATTCTCCATAACTTGTATATGAGATATGATATCTTCCTCTGTGTTGATTTGTTCCTCTTCTATTGTTGTTTGAATTGTAGGGTAGTCAGTTGGAGTCTGGAAGTCAATTTGAAGTTTTGTAATAAAAGCATCTATTCTAGCGTTCACTTGTTCAGTAAACTCGTGAATTCTTCCCAACATCCGTTTACCAATAGATTGTGAATATATTTCCTCCATCTCTTTAAGTTGTATTTGTAGTTGCATGCCGGCCTGTTTAGGGTTAATCTGTTCTTCCTCTGTTATTCCTTGGTCTGTAAATTGATCAGTCAGAGTTTGATGTTCAATTTTTAATTCTGGAGCATCATCTTTAATGTTCATTCTAAATTGTTCTTTAAGTTCCAAAATTTTCTCTAGTATAAGTCTATAGCCAAGTTGTGGGTAAAATTCCATTTCAATAATAGTTTTTTGATGAAGATTCAGTTTGGAAGGTAACTACAACAGTAAAAATTCTATAATAGGGATAATATAAAATATAATATCCAAACAGAAATAAAAAAGAGTAAAAAGGCCAAGCAAGACAAGCAGGAAAAAGCAGAAAAAACCAAAGTCAATATTATAAAAAATATCCAATTTATAATCCAGAGTAATAATAAAAAAAGGTGCCTTGAAAGTCAATTCTTATGTTTATAATCCAGAGGGAAAGAAAAAAAAGTGTCCATATATCTAAAATATATAATTTGTACTGTAAAGTCAAGTTAAACTAATGGGAGACAGAAAAGGACAACAGAAAAAAAAACCTTCTCAGCTGGTTTCAAAATCAGATAAGAATGTCTGGGCGTACAGCCAAGTGTCTGGGCGTAGCACCAAGTTGTAACCTGAATACACACCAGAGATAGGGAAGTGAAAGTTCTCAGCTTAAAATGGATACTTTATTACCAAGGCTTCAAACCACAAAAGACAGCCCAAAATGCAGGAAAAAAAGTTTTAAAATAAACAATACAGTTAAAATGGCTTTTTTTTTAAAAATGTAGAAAAATATCTTTAAAGAAGTAAGTTCAAATAAAATAGCTTAAACCATGCTTATATACAGAAGGGGGGGAGGAAAAAAACACTCCACCCCCCTCCCTAAAAGCTTCTGCTTAAGCTAAGGACAAGCAGGCAGAAAGCAAGAAAATCCATCTTCACAGGAAAAGTTTTTCAGGATCCCCGAAATCCAGCAACTCAAATAGTCAGTAAAAATTAATTATTTTTCTCAGAGCTCGTTTTCCCAAGTATCCGAATGCCGCTCTCTTAAAGTAGGGAAATAATTCTAAAAGCTTTTCACAGGAAGGTAGTTAGGGTACAAAGAGGGAGGGAAGGGTCTCACCCAGATCATCCATGGTGGTTCTTTTCGCTTAGCTGTTCTTGTGACTTTCGGCTGGAGCAGCTAGATGATCGGCCATGTTAATGGCCAATCTTTTCCCTGTCAGCCCAAAGGAGCTGTCTTGGACCGCGGAGGGTGCTGCCGCTCCCTCAGCAGTCAACGAGTGTCCTCCTCAGTGGTGGTCGCCCCTCCAGGGTGACTTTCGACCCTGTCCAGGATCTACCAGCGGGGAGAAACCGGTCGGCGAAGAGAGAAGACTCTTCGTACGAACACAGACGCTGCAAACAGGAACCGGAAGTCTTGACTGATATCTTAATGCTGTGATTTCCCTCTTACAAAACAAGCAAAAATCTTTAGTGTAAATCAGGGGTCTTCAAACTTGGCCCTTTTATGACTTGTGGACTTCAACTCCCAGAATTCCTCAGCCAGGCACACTGGCTGAGGAATTCTGGAAGTTGAAGTCCACAAGTCATAAAAGGGCCAAGTTTGAAGACCCCTGGTGTAAGTCATGTGAAGCAGCTATGTATGGTGCTCTGCTGGCTATTTAGCAGCTCCCTCATTCTACAGTTTTAAGTAGCAGTAAACAATGAAGTGTCTCAAGCATTTGATGTGCTGGCTATTTTTTAAAATAAGAATGAAAATGATATACTTATAGGAGAAAATAAAGAATACATGGGATGTTCTTGCATAGTGTAGTTGGTAAATATGGATTATCTAAGATCTGATTCAAAGAGATCAATACATGCAACACAACAAATCTTGACATCTAGAATCCCTGGAGATAATATAACCTTCGGGTTATCAATGAATATGGCCATATCAGTTTTTTTAATAATAAAAAAAAGTGCTCAGGACTTTTTGAAAGCTACAATTACATATTTTGCTACCATGCAACAACCACAGTTGTATTATTCTCCATGCAGATTTTTCAGAAAATGTTGTGAATATTATAAGACAACTTCAGACTTAGGAAAACATTATCAAATGTTATCATGTAACTTATAATTTATCTAACACAATCCACAAACAGTGAAAGATCACACAGAAACAAGTTATTAATAAAACAGATATGGTAAAAAGCAAAAGAGGATTTGGAAGGGAAGACTTTACCAATGCGAAAGTTTTTCTTGCTTTTTTAAAAAAGGCTTCACTAAACATGAATCCTATCATGAAAAGCTTCAGCCTGCTGATTTAGTTTAAGGTTCCTGCTGAGCACCCAGGATCAGAAATGAAACATGCATGAGCATTACCAGCTTGTACCATGATTCATTTGCAATGCATTATTTTAGAACGGTTGTTAAAAAGTATAAACAAACTGGAGCCATACATCAGAATAAAGAACATAGGGAGAAGGGGGTAATTCCAAAATAGGAAGTCTGGGATACTAACCCTTTTTTCCCTTTAAGACTCAGATTGCCCAAAGGTTGATTTAGGCCTTTTATGCATGAGCTAGCAGAGAGGAGATGGTTCACCTGATACCAACATAAAGCAAAAACTTAAACAAATCCTTATCATGATTCATTGGAATAATTTGCATGCAAACTGTATTCCGAATACTAGTTGCACTGAACTTGAAAGCCTCTTACTGAAATGACTATCAACAATAAAAATAATATACATTTGAAGGAATGAGAGAGAGTGGGGGGAAAATCATTTATAATGCACTAGCATTTTCCTCAGATGCTAATTAAATTTATCTGAAGCACCTGAGATACAATTAAGAAGAAAACAACAAATACTGCAGCCTTGCATATAGTATTTGGGAAGTAACTTATATGACCAAATGCACATTGCTTAAGAATGGGAATGTGTAAACCAAAGAAAAGTTATTGAAAGTTATTAGCGTGCATGAAAAACAAATACCCGGGGCAGTTTATGTAGATTGGTGGTTTACAATTAACTAAAAGTGGGCTATATTTCATTTTATAAGTAATTAATTGATAAATATGTTGGATGTATGTTGATAGATACAGTTATACTTATGGTTAGGTGACTTCTTTATTTAATTTCTATAGCCACACATCTCAGTCTAGTGATTCTGGGGGGTGAAAAATTCTAAAACAATTTTAAAAATGCAAAAAAACCAAACCAAACCCAGAATAACAGAATAACAGAGTTGGAAGGAACCTTGGAGGTCTTCCAGTCCAATCCCTTACTCAGACAGGAAATCCTATACCATTTCAGACAAATGGTTGTCCAATCTCTTCTTAAAAACTTCCAGTGTTGGAGCATTCACAACTTCTGGAGGCAAGTTGTTCCACTGATTAATTGTTCTAACTGTCCTTAGTTCTAGGTTGCCTCTCTCCCTGATTAGCTTCCATCCATTGCCTCTTGTCCTTGCCTTTAGGTGCTTTGGAGAATAGTTTGATTCCCTCTTCTTTGTGGCAACCCGTGAGATATTGGAATCTGCTATCATGTCACCCCTAGTCCTTCTTTTCATTAAACCAGACATATCGAATTCCAGCAACCGTTCCTTATATGTTTAAGCCTCCAGTCCCCTAATCATCTTTGTTGCTCTTCTCTGCACTCTTTCTAAAGTCTCCACATCTTTTTTTACATTGTGGCGACCAAAACTGGATGCAGTATTCCAAGTGTGGACTTACCAAGGCATTGTAGAGTGGTATTAACACTTCATGTGATCAAAAATAGATAGTTACTCCTTGACTTATAACCAATCATTTATTAACTGTTCAAAGTTACAGTCACATGATCACATTTTAGGTGCTCAACAATCAGCCCGTGTTTACAGCCATTTGCAATGCCCCACAGTTCTGTGATTGCGATTTACAATGGTTTTTTGCTGGAAACCAGAGTTTACTTTCAGTTTTCAGCAAAAAAAAAAAGTCCTTTGCAGACGTGTGGCATTTGCTTAGTGATCATGGTGCTCACTTAATGACCACCACGTTGACTTAACAACTGCTGCATTTGCTTAACAACAGCCACAAAAAGTGTTATAAAATTGAGTTGGTCACATGGGTGCCTTAACTTACAACCAGCATGACATACAACAGAAATTCCAGGCTCCATTACAGCTGTAAATCAAATAATACTTGTATAAGCAACATGAGCTTGTCATGCTGTTTGTAATGCTGAGCAACATTCATTGTTAAGAAGTAGCAACTGGAGAAAAATCCCCATCTTGAATGGGAATCTTGTGGATTCTCAAGAAGTATTTGACAGCCATTCTGGACACAAAGGTCTTGTTTAACTATAATCTTAGTTTGATCATTCTAATCCTTATTTAGCTGGAACACTTTAATGAAAAGCCATTAACTAACTTTTACCATTTGTGCTTACCAACCTGAAACACTGGGGTTTCAATTAATATGATATCAAAAAATGCTCCAGCACAAAATAGCACAAAAATGTGCTATTTTGTGATATTTTATTTATGAAATGTTTTAAAAATTATTTAGTTTCTTACAGCAACTTTTAAAAACTTTTTAAAACCTTTCTTTACACCTTTCTCTGTGCCTCTGAATTTCCATGGCTATCACATTTCCCAGTCTGAAAAGGTTCAGTGAGAAAGTTCCTTTAAGCTTTATTTTTTTTTCTTAGAAAGTGTGGAAAGCCAAAGGGGCTTCATTAACTAAATAAATAATTATATGCTATTCAACCATGCTCCTCAGCTATTTATAATTAAAGTGGAAAAAACCTTTAGAACACATGCAAGTATTTTATCAAAGGTCGTTTCTCCTTCAAAAAATTGCCAAAACGTATTTCCATCAAACTGAATGAAAATTGGAGGGTATTTCTATGTGCAAAAGATTTTTTTTTCAGGGAAACATAAACATATATTTGTTAAACTAAATACACCCTACATTTTTCCTTACTTTCATGCTGCTTCATGCATTCTGTACAAAAATGGAAAAGCATGAAAATTTCATTCCCTTATCATTAACTGTTCGTGCTGCTCCCATCATTAAGTGTTCATCATGTAATATTTGAAAATTATGGATTTTCCCTTACTCTTAATACTTCATGAGGATGCTTGGTAGAAGTAATTAAAATGACAACTGAAAGTAAAATTGTCCTAGATTCCCCTATTTAAGTGAAAAGATTTGATTTGATCTCATATATAATAAATATATGAAAGTAAATATATATTTTATAAGAATATATAGTGCCGCCTTAGGCATAATGATAAGAGGGGAGACCTTGCCAGTCATTCTCCCTCAGCCCAAAGAGATAGGCAATGGCAAATCACTTCTGAAGAACTTTGACAAGAAAACTGCAGGGACTTGTCCAGGCAGTCACCAAAAGTCAAAACTGAAGGCAAAAGGAAAAAAAAAAAGTATAGATTGTTCCCCTTGTTATAATATGCTATAACTAGATTTCGGTGGTGTGACAAATTAGTTAATTTCATTTTCCCTTAGCTTTTCTTCCATCTAATTGCAGGCATGATTTTTTCCCCCATATCTGCACTGATCTGAAAATTTTTGGGGAAAATGAAATATTTTATTAAATTTTGTATAAATGTTCCTACTGTAAATAGGAAATTAAAAATATTTTAAAGAATTTTTTCAAACAATATTTTGTGATATATTTTTGTAAAGTGTGCCTTACAGAGCATAACTAGAAACATATGTATATGTATTTTTATAGCCACCATTTCTTGAAAAGACTATATCAGAACATGCACATTTAACGTGCACATTTTTAAGGTTCATGGAATTTGAGTTTGTTATTAGTTCAAATTAAAAATTAAAAAGTAGTTAATATTTAGGATATAATATAGGCAAAGAAATGGTGTGGATAGAGAGAGAAAAACCCAATATTTCTATGGAAAAAGCTGTTTCAACTTCCACGAGTTAGTTGTAAGGGGAAAAACTCCTTTAAATACTTACTTGCCTTCCCTCACGATGTCATTGTGAAATTATTTGATTGGTTTTGTTCTGTTTGGTGCATCATTAAAATACAGAAGAATTTTAATTGCCACATGGAGCCAGGCTGGGCAGCTACATGAGCTCTTGCCAACATTTGTAATTAGTTTTTACGTGAGTAAACCATGTATTATTTTCAAGGGCAAGTGCAAAAATTTAAATTATGCTGTTGGTGGCCTATGGATGTAAGTATTTTGAGGGAGTTGTACATGAGAGACTATTTTTGTTGATATGCTCCGCTGTTCCTTGAAAGCATTTATTCCAGAATTCCAGTTTTTAAACATATGACAGAAGGAAACCAAAAAAAACAAAAAACAAAAAACAAATGAAGGTTAGAGTGTATCTCTCTAAAGCAGCTGAGAATGAAAGCAGCTGCCTTTCCTCTTCAATATTCTTCCTGAAATATGAGACAGTGGGATGCTCCAGATGTGTTAGCATTATTGCATTCCCTCACACAGCTGTTGCCAGAAATGGTGGCATTTTGACAAAGACCAACTTCCTAGCAGTACAGGACACAATAAGCTGTTCAGTAACTGTCTCTGTGAAACTAGAAGAGAGAGAGAGAGAGAGAGGGAGGGAGGGAGGGAGAGGGAGAGAGAGAGAGGGGGGGAACTGCCACTGTCATCTTTATGAACTTAACTGTAATACTGTGTCAGGAAATATGAGGTAAATTAATTGAAAAGGAGCCATTGTCATTAAAGGCAGAAAAGACAGTTTCTGTGCACCCAGTTAGCATACAGCTAAAAGCAGGGGAAATGTCTGTATAAAGGCCACCAGCTGCATTTGTCGCTGGAACAACTCACCAGGAATCCCCATTGATGAAGCCTGTGCAGCAATTGACTTCATGTCAGGTAACTACTGTAGAATGCTAGGAGCCATCGGTGAGCCAGTCTCTACTATCAGCCATGTCAAACGCTAACACTTTTCTGGTGGTGAAGCTTTGCATGAGAGACTTATTTATTTATTAGTGAGAATGCTTTAGGCCTAAAAATGGAAAGGTATATTAATTCACACAAGGGAAGAATAGTTGGAGAAACAGATGAAACTAGCAGACATGGCAAAATTACCTGCTTTAATTAAAGAGAAGAATGCATCTAATTTTCTAAATTTGATTTTGGGATTTACTGATTGGATGAGGTTTTTTTTATTGTTGTTGTTGTAGAAATGACCAGTATATATTGAGTATATAAAGTTAAAAGTTGTGATTCTATTGCACCAAAAAGAGTTGGAGGTTACTGTTTTCCCCCTCTTTTTATTTTTTTCTTTATCACTTCTCTCTTTCCCTTTTTCTCCTTTCCCCTTTTACCTCTATTTTCAGTTTCATTTGTATTTTATGCTTTAATAAGTTCAATAAAATTATATTACACAAAGAATTATTTATTTATTCAATTTATATTTGTGAATCTGGGAGGTCTACAATTTAAACATAAACAGTACTCCCCCCAAATAAATGAGTCATACAAATAATACAAACATTAAACAAAATTCAACAATTAAAGATATATAGTACAATCCACAGGAGTGCACAGCCATTCAGGAACAATACAGCCATTTTATGGACTCCGCACCACTCCTTGATCCCCAGGCCATGTGATGGAAAAGTAGCATTTCAGAAATAAGAATAAAGCAGTGTTTCCCCTTCATACAGGTTGTATTGCATTTTAAAAAAATCCTCTTTTTTTTTCATTTTTTCTCTCCTTCACAATGGAGCATTCAGTCTAAACCTGGTCATGGCTGCAGTTCATTGATTTCCTCAATACCAGGATTTCCCATACATTTTCACAGGTTCTATCGGAAGCCTCTGTCCAGGCTTGTATTACAATATGTGAAGTTGTAGATGATCTATTGTACAAAACAAGAACAAGAAAACCAAATAATATTCATATATTCATATTATGCCACTGTGTTTGGCCTAGCTAAGGTTTCCCCACTTTATCTTTACGAGAATTTTTTGTCTCCTCCTCCTCCTTTTCCTCCTCCTCCTCCCCCTCCCCCCCCACCATCATCATCATCAAATAATGTTTCAACTTATTTATAAAACACTTCACAATTTGTATTAAGTTATGCCTAACTATGGAACCAGGAGCAATATTATGGGAGCAATAAATTGTAGCTCTGGTTTGGTGGTTGAAGAAAGAGCAAGTGACATTGTACAAGAGAGGCCCTCCCATTTGGACCAGCCATGTTCTGTCAAGTTGAACATTGTATTTGATTCATGTTTTAAAAATCAAAACATATACAAAACCTTATATATTTCTTTTCATCCACAGAACAGCTAATTCTAATGTAAAGGAAAAAAAGGAAATTGGGAGAATGCAAAATAGAAAGTTTGATCCAGAGAGATGAAAGTTTGGTATGTATTCCTGCATTTTCAGTCATGTTTGTAATGTTAAATTATGTTTGCCCCTAATGATGAGAAGGCTCATAAAAATGGGCTTTTATGTATCTGTCCTAGGGTAATATTTGTATATGGCTGGGAGGAATTTTTTTTTTTTACATAAAATTCAAGAAAATTTAGGGGATTGGACTACTTGATGGCATTTAAAAGGTGACTAAAAGAGTTTCAATCTTTGTTTATAGGGACAGCATTTTTTTCCTTAAATTCCTTCAATCTCAATGCTTTCTCTGATCCCCAGGTGATCATATACATTCATGTTGAATGGACTAAAGCATGTGAGGTGTAAATTAAAATGTTATTTACATGTAAAAAGTGCAGTGTCTTGGTTCTTAGCAGATTTTTAATTGGAAAAGAAGAAATTAAGTTGGACTTCACGTGGTGTTCTTGTGAAGGCAAAACCCCCCCCACAAACATACTCTCCTCAGAATTGGCAGTCAAATTATTTCACATTCATGCTTGCCAACTTTTTTCTCTGAAGTTTCACTTCACCTTAGCAGCCATGTGACAAACAGATTGGTTTTTGTAGAGAAGAGTTGAACAGGTTTAATTTGGTTGACAAATTTGGTTGACAAAAATGGATGACAATTTTATTGATGAATGTGTTTCAATAACTGCTGATTACAATATATTTGTGAGACTGCCTTCTCCCATGAACATCTACCATCTCACAGGCTCCCATAGGAAGGGTATACTACATGTTTTCTCTTTTAAATCTTGTAATGTTAGGAAATCTAGGTAGCATGTCTTTCCAGTGGTTGCCCCTGTGCTTTGGAACACACAACAATTGTGGCCTTGATATACAACAGGCTCCAACTTGACTAATGTTTAAGAAAGCCATTAAAACTTTTGTTCCCTCCCTCTGGCATCTGTTGAATGGAGATCCTTGTTTGTATTTGTATCATTGCGCTTGGTTGTCATGATACATTTTGCATTTTTGTTGTTGTTGTTGCATACCATCCAGAATCACATTGGTTGAGCCAGATGGTCTTTAAATCTAGTTAATAAATAAACAATCCTTCATAAACAAATGTGTGTATGTGGGGAAATCCTTCAGATTTAAAAATAAAATGATAAAGCATGAATGTGGGAAAGCAATTGATTGACAATGGTCCCCTTCTGGCATCTGTCCTGTCAGTGGCCAATCAGGAACAAGAGGGTTACGCTAATGGATTCTGTAAGATTCCACCATGAATTCATAATAGAGGAGTGAAATGAAAGCCAAAATTCAGACAGGAAAACTTATTCTCTCTATATGGGTTTCTGTGCCAGACCTTGAATAATGCACTTTTTATCATCTGCAGACTGGAGGATAATAAATAAGTTTTGAAAGATACCATATTATGTAGGTCATTTTAAAATTTAAAATATGTCTATAACTGGTACCAACCAGATTTTGATCTAAAAGTATAGTTAAATGAATAGATTTTCGAGTTTAGCTCCTTTGTATTGACCCATATATAATCACTTATTTTAGTACAAAGGAACTGGTATGTCCTAGTGATTTTGAGTAGAAGAGAGGTGTTAAAGAATTCCATGACAGAGACTTCCGGTTCCGGTTCCGGCACACGCAGTCGCACAGAGAGATCCTTCTCTCCCACCGGCTGTTTTCCCTCCGCCGGTAGACCCTCAATCGGGTCGAAAGTCGCCCTGGAGGGGCGACCACCATTGAGGAGGCCCTCGTTTGACTGAGGAAGGGCGGCAGCTCCTTCCTCAGTCCGAGCCAGCTCCTTAGGGCCGTCGGAAAAAAGATCGGCCAGTAAAATGGACGATCACTTTGCTGTACCAGCCGAAAGTCAGAAGAACAACTAAGCATAAAGAACCCCCGTGGAGAATCCGGGTGAGACTTTCCTCCCCCTTCTTTCCCTAATTACTCTCCTGTAAAAAGCTTTTGTATTTGAATTATTTCCCTGCTGTGAGAGAGCAGCGTTTGGGCACTTGAGAAAAACAGCTTTGGGAATTGAAAAACAACAACAAACCAGTTAATTTTTTATTGACTATTCAACTCCTGGAATACTGAGGGAGCCTGAAAACATTTCTATTTTTGATTATTACTATTATAACTATGCTATTCACTATTTTGGAGAGGCCTCTCTTCTTTATTTTTTTAATGTGAAAAATAAAAAATCTATTAACTTGGAAAGAAAGACCTTATAGCCTGCTGAGGACATCTTGTGATGAAAAGTGTTACTGCAACTATATTTTTTTTTCATTGCTGGAGGATGGCTTTAACCTTCAAAGGATGATAAGAGTAAGATAATTGAAACAGCTGTGTGGTGATTTGGTCTACTAAGAATTGGAGGTGAATATTTGTTGACTTTTACGAAATATAGCCCTCACTAAAAGATTAAAAGATCCTTTCACTACTGACATGGAGGTACCTAACACACAGCTGGATTATGAGCTTATATTGGAAAAAATCTTGGAAGCCACGGAGGATATGAACTCTTACTTCCAAATTTTGACGGATCAAGTTATAGGTCGAAGAACAGTGGAGAAGGAGCAGAGTGGCACCAAAGAGACTAGTGAGCAATATATACAACCTAAAGAGGAACCATATCTACAACTCAACTATGAAACTACACCGGGAGAAATTGTGGAAACTAAGGAACAAATCAACTTTATACAACCCCAAATGCAATCTATGGAGAAGCTTGATGATCAAAGAATAACTTTAACTGAGATGCCTGAACCATCAACATCAATAGAGACTGATACTCAGATACAAGTTATTGAAAATTGCGATAATGTGGATAAACAACTAGTAACTACAACATGGAATAAAACGGCTTCCACCATCCAAAGGCTACTAGAAGAAAGGGAAGAGAACTTTGACCAATCTGAAGTGTTGAGGAATACTGACTTTTTAATATTGTGGTTTGATGATGCAGGAATTTTATTATGGAAACCGGTGTGGCACAGAAAGAAACCTAGAGTTAGATTTAAAAATGTGCTTTAAAATTGTATTTAATGGGTTTAAAAAGGCTTTTGAGATTTTGATTGATTTAATAACTAACGGAGTACGTGAATCCTGTAAGAGGATATCCTTTGTAATAATATTTTGTTTTAGATATGATAACTACTTGGAGAGATAAACTTTATCTACTGGATTAAAAAGACTTTTTATAGACATAGATGAATTGATAAAATATATATTTAAATCAGATAGAAATGTATCTATTGGACTGATATTTTTATTTTAAATAAGATAATTATTTTGTAATAGAAGAAGAATAAGAGGGATTGGTGACAAGAGAAGAAATGGTATTAATGAAGAAAATATAAGAATGTTATTGTGGGAATAATATACTCATTTTAGATATAATTATTATGTTAAAAAGGGAAATGAAGGACACCCGAAGTGTTAATAATATGTCTATTTAAGGCTAATTGGAATATGGTAACTGTAAATTAGTAAAGCCTAAAAACAGGATTTGGATTTTTATAATTGAAATGTGATTGATGTTTGATAGGATTGTTTGAAGTTTATTTAGAAATGTATTAATTTGAATATGCAATACTATATGAGGGAATTAGAGAGGGAACTTTCAATGAATCAATTTGAGCTATATATCTGTGATTTTTTTGGGGATGTTTGATATACCCATCTCCACGGTGTTTCCTAAGCACCTTGATGTAACCTTTTTACCCCCATAAAAATCCAATAAAATATATTTAAAAAAAAAGAATTCCATGACAGACTTTGAAATGGCATAAATGCTTGTATCAAAGTCTACTAAGATTCCTCATAACATGCTCACAAATGTGCTTCTAAAATGAGATTCCTTGCTGGACTATATTAATTATATTTTAGATGACCTTAAACAGGAGAATTTACATCTAAAAATGCCTTTTTTTTAAAAAAAAAAAAAACCCCACACCTCTCACTAAATACTATGTAAATTAGAAGAAGCAATAAATCCTACATTACAAGATTCTCTAAATATAAATAATCATGCTTCCTTAAAAATGGACTAGAATCAGTGGTGGGATTCAAATATGTGAACAACCGGTTCTCTGTGTGGATGCCGCTTCCGGAAGTCCATTCTGGGCCTGGGCAACAAAAAATTAGCTACCGGTTCTGCCAAAGTGGTGCGAACTGGCTGAATCCCACCACTGACTAGAATTCTACCCTTATAATATGAATAGTAAAATGGGTTAGATTCATATTGGTGCATTTATTACTATATGAGAGTTGAGATGGTCAGAAGTGACTTTCTTCTGGCACTAAGTGACAAATCAGATAAAATGGTCAGTACCATCCCTTCTATTGAAACCTTTAAACTGAAATGCTGAGTTGTGTTGCGTGGAAGCAATGGTTCAATGTGGTTTGATTCCATAATGAAATCAACCATTCGTATCATTCATGTTATAATTTGGAAGATTCAAGTTCCCTACATTTTCCAAAGTAAATCTTATGGAGGATCATATAGTGGCTATATGTTAATATCCTCTCTCTCTCTCTCTCTCTCTCTCTCTCTCTCTCTCTCTCTCTCTCTCTCTCTCTCTCTCTCTTTCTCTGTTGCATGTACATACAAACACACATATATACCAAGGATGAGAGGGCTGACCTTACTTGCAAGACTTAACTGGGCACTGAATATCCCTTGCCAGGTTTCACATGTGGGATTGCTCTTGAAGCTAGGGCTGGTATGGAAAATAACTATTGCCATCCCAGATGCCTTGATGACTTTCATCGGCACTGCTCTGTAGATAGCTGGTTATGAGACTCTGTTTGTGAAGTTAGGCTGTAGGGATCTCAGGAGATTACTTATATACCAGCCTTTTTGCTGCACACCATCTTTTCTGCCTGAGATATTTCTTTCTCTCCTAAACCAAATGATTACAAAATAAGACTGGTAAGAATGGGGTGAGGTACATAATCATCAGGGACTCAACATTTATTCTGCTCCAAGGGAATCTTATCAAATATTTAGCAGGCCATTCAGATCCATTATACCTACATTGTTCTTTGGAAACCTGGATCCATCTGAGAGAAAAATAGCTGTTTTATATGTACATATCAAATAAACATATATTGCATTGTTGCTTCTTAGGTAAAGCTACCAGTTTAATGATAGGGAAAATAATATTAGAAAACATTGTTTGTGTCACAGAAACCATAGTCATGACAGACATGTAGTCTTATGATAAGCGTGCACGATGAGCCTGTATTTACACTGCATAGAAGATTTTTTCCCCCTGAGATATTTTAAGGCAATTTCAAAGGCAAAAACCTACTTTTAATCCTACTGGAATACTGAAAAGGACTTGTGCTGCACAAGAGTTTATCTAGGATTTGTAAGATATTCAGAAAAAAAGCCTAGTCTTGTTCATGAATAATTTTTAAAAGCCAAGGAAAACTTTTAAAAATACCAGTACTCCTATCACAAAAAGCAGAAATATTTTGAACAATGGTAGAATATAACTGAATGATTGAGTGTTGAACAGAATGAGTTCAAGTCTTTTTTTTTTTACTTGCAACAACTGAAAAATTGAATGAGTGAATTCAACCCACACTGTTTTAAGATTTCATAAGTTGAAAAATGACCTTCAAGTTACATATAAATAGAGCCAGAACACATTTATTCATTCATACAATAAATATTAGGGAGCTGATTTGGTGTAGTGGTTAAAGTATCAAGCTAGAAACTGGGTGGCTGTGAGTTCTAGTCCTGTCTTGGGCACAAAGCCAGCTGGGTAATCTTGGGTCAGTCACTCTCCTTCCATCCTAAGAAATAGGCAATGAAAAGCCTTGCCAAGAAAACTGCAGGAACCTGTCTAAGCAGTTGCCCAGGATTCAATGCTGACTTCAAGGCACAAATATTCAATAACAAATACTGAATCTATTTAATTCCACATATCTTTAGTATATGTATAAAAATGAATGATAACATTAACATTGATTTTATTTATCCATTAAAACAGATCATTGCAGAAATAAATATTTAAATAAATATTTAAATTGTTGGGGCACATATCAAACTCAGATGTCTCCTTTATCTAATTTTTATTTATCAAATTTATTGGCTGCCCATCTTACCACAGGGTAACTCTGGGAGGCTTACAATGTTAAAAGATAAAACTATATAAATATTACCAAGATATAAAATACAAAATCCAATAGCTAAAAGATGGGGGAGGGATGTAGTAGGATGGGATGGAGAAGTTGGGATTTGATATTAATCTATCAATTACCTCTAACATGAAGCTCCTCCTTTGGAGCCTGAAGGCCAAATATGGCTCTTTTAGGCTTGTGCCTCGGCATGCATATTTTCCAATGAGACAAACTGAGACAGGAAGATCATTTTATTACAATTTATCAGAATATTCAAACAAAAGGGATTCCTCTCATTAAAAGGGGGAACCCCGATCTTTAGCTTACAACACCTTTTATGATTAGCATAACAAAGAAAAATCCAAGAGGAAAGTTGATTGGACAGGATAAAAGTAACCTCCCCCTTGCATAGGAAATCAGTTACATGTGGTCAAGCATGTTATACATTTGCATCCCATAATATCACACATGTTCATTAAAATGAGGTCTGACATCAGAAGAGGCATAATTTGTAAGGAAAAAGGTTGTTTAGAGTTCACTAAAGAGATAAACCAGACCCCAATTTGTACTAACAAACTTTTTCTTATCTTCAGATAATCTTCGGCCTGTTTATCTCTTCAATTTAGGAATGTTAAAAGCTATTCCTAAATTCCTGTCTGTACTGTACCTGAACAGAGAAAATAATCAATCTGAAGATTTAGCTTTTCAGTTTAGGCATGTTAAAAACTATCTAATCAACCCATATAACCATCCTACATTCCAAACCGTAATGAACCAACATTATTTTAAAAGAGAGAAAATACATAAATTAAAATACAACGTAACTGTGTTAGTTAACAAAATCCATGTCATTTGCCCCTCTAGCCCCATGCCAAATGGTAGGCTCTTATGGAAGGTCAGGAGGATTGGAGCAGACCTCACACTGGGAGGCAAGATGTTCCAGAGGGCAGGCACAATGGCAGAGAAGGGCTTTCTCCTGGACCCCACCAGCTGGAATTCCCTAGCTGATGGGGCCCACAGCATGACTCCTCTGCTGGCATGGGTGGGGCAGGCCAATCCCAGTGGGATGAGTTGGTTCCTTAAGTAACCTGGGCCTTTGTAAGTGCAGAAATATTATTGATGTTTCTGCCACCTAGAGGTGTTCGTAGCGAATGAAGCCCACAGCTACTGATCTTCTACCAATAATTTTATCTTTGGTGATCTTAACAGAAAATAAGAATGGGTATTTTTTAAGTTAAAACATTTATGAAAAAGCACTTAAGTGAAAGGAAAAAATGTTTTAGTGCAAATTCCACCAAATCATACCCAGTACTGTTGACATGACATAGTCAAACATTAATGAAAAGTGTCTACCCCTTATTGATTATATCTTGAGAGCACTGCATGAGTAGTATTAAAAATACAACTCTGACTGCATTTTAATTTCCAATAAAGACTTAGGGAAATGAGCAGAAGTTCCAAAATGGGCAATACTTGATGTTCAGCTGTTGGATACACTGAATTATTTTTTTTCTAGTTCCTGGAGTAAATTCACTACATGTTAAACAGAAATAGCATAAGTAAATAAAAAGCAGGGTAATATAATACATCAATTTGGATCTGCAACCTTACCGAATTTGTGCTTCAGAGCATCAGGAACAGCATATAGTTATGCATTAATTTGCACAAATCCATAAATACTGAGATCAAAGCTCCACATGCATAAATGATAAAATACTTGTCAATTTCAGAAGGCAAGATCATATTAATCAAATCTCTAAAGCAGCTCAACATCCCGCCTAAACTCTTCAGTTACTAATGCCTTCTCTTTAGTATACAATAAATATTTATGCCATCCGTTTTATTTAAAAAGAAAATCTTCCTCATTTTTATGAAACATAGAGGGCAAACAATGTAGCTCAGAAGAAAGACATGTAAGTTGTCTCCATTCAAGCAAAAATACTAGAACAAGGAATTCACTTGGAAAAACACTGCCTTTAAAGAGGTATTTCAAGGTTAAAAGCAAAATCATAAAATATTCATAACTTGGTCCTAGTCCGGCATTCCTACTTTTTTCATCTTCTTCATATAATCACTGCAAACTTCCAAAACAGGGAACATAATGCCTTGTTAAATGATTTGCATTTATTTTCAAGTGTGCTCTCAAAATGTTTATTCTACACTCCGAATACTTTCTGATTGCAGACCTAGATAGGGGATGAAGTAATTTTTTGCTATTCATTGTTCAACAGAGAAAGTCAGAGTTGCTAGTTTTTTTCCAAGCACTGTACATTTTTCTTTCATTGTGATGAGGTGCAGTGACTCAGTTCTTAATCAGAGAGTACAGAAGGTTGAAAATACATTGAACAGCTTTTTTTATCCATTTTAATCGGAATAGGAAGGTTGAATAGGAAGGTGGAAGGCTGATGGTTGAATACATTCCTTCTACAATTGCCTGACAAATTCATATCCTGTTCCTTCATTGATCAACCACGTACATATGGCAATTTTCATGGAAAAGTGTGGTTCATAATAAAAAAAAACCCACTGAGGGCCTGGATTTTATATAAAACTTACAAAAACCATTTGCAATAGTGCACTATCATTTTTATGCATGATCTGAATGAGCTTTTCTTTACTATCTCACAACATTACTCCCACTTTCATATTACGGTGTATCTACATTATAGTTTTTTTGTTTTTATAACAAGTCCATGCTCAGGACTCTCTCAAACAGTTGTTGCACTTGTAGCTTAGAGTATATGTTTGCTGCAAAGTGTTTTGTAAGAGATCATTCCTTTCAGTGAAGTAAAATGTCCAGAATTTTCTAGGGAGAAGGAATTATAGTTAAATCAGTATTCATAATTTGTCTTAGTCTTTGCAAATCAGCTTATATTTCACAATTGGGGATGCACTATTTTTTTAAAAATGCCATAATTCAATTCATGTGAATATCAAAATGACAAACCTGTGCCTTGTTTCATATTGGGATGAAAGCAGCAAGGATAATAGATTCATTATAGGACATTAACCCTGCCAATTTGTTTCAAGAATCTCACAACAATAAGGTTTTCATGATACTCCTTAAATTGCCCTTTTGGATATGTATGGTTTTGTTGCTTCTGATCATGGATTTAGTTTGATTTCAGGAAGACTGACATGATTGGTTGACAAACTTGGGGATGAGCACTTACATGGATACTACTTTCAGCAAATATTGACCCTTTTGGGTATGGCTTGGAAAAAGACAGTTATTTTGTCCTTGTGTGGTGATGTTTGCTGATCCCTGAATTAATTTTTTAAAAACTATTTTTAAATTTTGTTTACAGAAATTTTAAATATTGGGAGAATAGAAAAATATTCTACTGTTGAGTCAATCTTATCTTATGATTATAAGAATTATATTTAAAAACAGAGGAAAGAAAACTGGATGTCAGAAATATTATGTAAATTGCCAAGAAAAAAAGAGAAGCCAAAGCCAAGAAGGAACTTGAGTGTTCAGAGAACTGTTAGAAGAGATGAGATGTAGTGTTACAACATCTAATTCCAAGAAGACTGACATACTTGTTGGCAAGCTTGACTCCTCCTGAGAATGACCATCTCAAGGCAGTGGTGGGATTCAAATATGTGAAAAAACGGTTCTCTGTGTGGATGCTACTTCTGGACCTGGGCCTGGGCCTAGTCCATTCTGGGCCTGGGCAACACAAAATTAGCTACCGATTCTGCCGAAGTGGTGCGAACTGGCTGAATCCCACCACTGTCTCAAGGGTATTATTCTGTGCAAAAATTAATACCTTCTGATTGTGGCTAATGAGAAAGTGCATTACCTTGCCATTGTGTTGTGTTATAGCTTTGTCCTTCATTGGATTGAGTGACATGAAGAGGGAAACTGGGATGGAAAAACAAGGAAAGTTTTCAAGTGATGTCTGAATTCAAGTAGGTTGCAACTTTGAATTGGTTTGCTAACATCCAAGATATCTTAGAGAATATTCCCAACATATAAGACCCTCTAGAACTAGAAAATGAAGTTAGATAAGCACTCTGATCACTGCCAAATTGAAAGGTTATAGGAACTAATGGAATACCCACAGAAATATGACATACAACAGAAGAAGAATCAGCCAATAGATTGGAATAGGTGAATCTATATTCCAATACCAAGAAAGGATATTTAACAGTATGTGGAAACTATCATACAATATCCTCAAATTTTACATAATAGCAAAATAATGCTTAGGTTATCCAACACAAACTAACACCCTACATAGGAAAAGAGATTTATTTGATTTGGCTAGTCTAGAGAAAAGAGGGTGACATGGAGTGACATGATAGTAGTATTCCAGTATTTGAGAGGTTGCCACAAAGAAGAGGGGGTCAACTTATTTACCAAAGTACCAGAGGGCAGGACAATAAACAATGAAAGGAAACTAATCAAGGAGAGAAGCAACCTGGAACTAAGAAGAAACTTCTTAACAGTGAGGACAATTAATCAGTAGAACAGCTTGCCTCCAGAAGTTGTGGGTGCTTCATCACTGGAGGTTTTTAAGAAGAGACTGGACAGTCACTTGTAAGAAATGGTATAGGGTCTCCTGCTTAAGCAGGGGGTTGGACTGGAAGACCTCCAAGGTCCATTCCAGCTCTATTCTGATTGATTGATTGATTGAGATGATAGTTGGCTTTAGAGATGATTCCTGGCAGAGGAACATGATACATCATTTCTGATGCGTGCTGGATAATTAAGAAAGTTAAATAATACCAAAAAATAATCACATGTGCTTCATTGATTATAGAAAGGCCTTTGTGTTGATCTTGTCAAGTTGTGGAATATGTTTTGAAAAATGGGAATCCCACATCATTTCATTGTCCTTGTGAGACATTTATATGATAAAAAGAGTGAAACAAGAGTTATACTCTCCCCTTATTTATTCAACCTATATCTTATATATATACAACCTATATATTTTAAGGAAAGATGTTAAAACTGGAGGAAGAAACATCAATAACCTGCACCATGCTGATGATATTACCCTGATATTACCCTTAAAACAAACTGGGCATTTTAGGCCCCCTGGACCACATTCAGCGATTTGGCGGTCTTTGTCCAGCCCATGTGAAATCAATCAGAAATTAGAAATCAAATGCAAGTAAGTTATACGTCATGCACACGATACAACTGCATTGCTTTTATTTTGAAGTGACTGCTATTTTTTTTTTTTTTAAATTTACATATGTGTTTGTGCATACCTACACACTTTCACAGCCCTACTGGTTTGGTTCTCACAACCATTTCAGTTTCTCATGTGGCCCCTTGGGAAAATTAATTGTCCACCCCTGGTTTAAAAGGATCTAGAGTTTAAAATCAAGGAGCACAATGAAAAAAATGGATTAGATTAAATATAAATAAATATAAAGAAGACCAAAATAATTACAAGTATTACAACCAGCCTTAGATTTGAAAGTGAAAATATGAAACAGTAAACATAATTTAGTTCACAAAGCAAATATAGATATGTAAGTTAGAAAATTGTGAAAATATAAGACAATGGGAACTAAGGATATTCTAATATTTATTTTGCAAATGGGAAACAGAAATTATTGTAAGCAAAGAGTAATCAGATATTGAATAGGCACCACTATTCTTACTAGATACAGCTGGATGACTGTTTATTAGAAAAACAAACACTCATTCTATCACTTTAAGAAAACAAAGCAAACAATTAGATCCATTTTTAATAGAATGGCAAACAGTGAAAATCTTCAGAGAATTTTTAAAACTATTTTCCCCTTTCTTTTGTTTTAAGTGCCACTGAAGATTAGTTGGAGTAATCCAATGATCCCAAGAAACTTCTCAGAAGCCAAATGATTTGTCATGAAGAATAAGCTGTCGCTGGAAAGATCTAACTTTACAATCACCTCTCAGCTCTCAAAGAATCTGCCAAATCTGATCTTGGAATTCCAATGTTATAGAAGGAAAGAAAAGGTAGTACAAGCTGAATTGACAAGGACATGACAAGAGAGTGACAGAGAGTGACAAGGTAGGAGGCAAAGTTCTTTTCTTCTCCAGACATGCTCTCAAACCAGTACTATGAAGGAAATCATATGCTCATTATTCTGAATTCCGTCAATCAGTCATAGCATTGAAAGGCTAATGAAAAATGGAAATCCCAAAATTAGGGCTTCTGTTAAAATATTGCATTAATTACTTTTCTAACTATATGCATCTCCAGGTAGAGCTATTATATGTGGATTCCTAAAACTCTGATTCATTTTATTAATTATGTTAGTATGGCAATATTCTAGTCTAGCTTCCCCCCCCCTATTTTTTTTTTAAAATAGAAAATTTAATTATTTTCATCTGCAAGATCTGAAAACATAGAGGCGTGGTACACCTCTTCCTTTAATTTTCATAGCTGTTAACATAAATTATACAATGAACTTTTTTTTAAAAAAAAACGTGTGTATGTGAGATGGGCAGCTTTATAACTCAAATAAATAAATGAGCAAACAAACCCATCTTTGTCCCCTAACATTCATTTTCCCAGTACAAACTTTTTGTATGCATATATCATCCAAAGTCAGCTGTGTCTAACTTTACCAAAATATATTTTGTTTGTTTGTTTGGGTGTTCGGGTGAAATGATGAGCTATGTATTTTGGAAAGAATACATTTTAGTAGACTTTTGATGCTAATGGCTATTCCATTGCAATGATTAAGGAGAATGAAAAGCCCCAAATTGTTTTACAATAAATTTTCAGAAGAAATTTTATGTATTTACATCTGCCCAGAGAAAATGATGCATGAACTCATATAGGTATCTAGGAAATGCAAAATAAATTTAGAAAACATCAAATTCTTGGAAGGATTTTCAATATTTTATTTCTCAAGAAATGATTGCTAGAGGAAAACCTCCAGTTTTTAATCTGAGTTAAACTTCGTAATAGGTGAGATTTATAATCTGCTTGCTCTAAATGCTAAGACTCACATATGGGACCACAAAGAAGTGAATACTAAAAATAAATAAATGAATTTGAGCCTTATTTTTCTTCTTTTTCACCCTAGGCCTAGAAGGCCAATTTTCTTTCTTCTTTTTTTAAAGTCACTTCTATAAGACTTCACATTTTAAATCTTTTTAATTAATTTTTTAGTAAAGAAGGAAGACAGATACAATAATCCTTCAAGACCTCTAAATAGTGAAAGTCGGCAGCAAACTCATTGTGTGTATGTGTTCTAATATGTATGTGTATGCATTTATTGTGTGTGCATCTGTGTTTGTGCTGTGTGTGTATTCCGAGCAAGAGAAAGATAGAGAGCAAGAAAAAGAGAAAAAGAATGCAGTAAAATTAAGAGGCTTATTTAATAAGAAACATCTGTTTCATAGGAATTAAATGATTGCAAAATTAAACATCATATTCTGTTGGGCATCACACATGTTTTCTTCTGTTAGTATATAATTTATTGACTTTGTGGTGTTTGTGTTTTGTTTTAGTTAGTTAAAAATAATTTAGCTACAGGTGCAACTGTGGGACAGGTAATGTTCAAAGAGCAAGGCACATTTACCTACCTGTTGTGAAAAAAAGGGAAAGGGACAAATAAAAAAAGGATATTAGAAATGCATGTCCCAGAATAACAAACTAGATTTGCATAAATGTGTGCTAATCAATATGTAAAGATGCAAATTTAAAAATAATTTAGAAATAATTACTATGATTTAAATAGAAATGTGATATATTTCATCACAGTAATCATGGGTGTCCATAGGGGTGGGGGTGGGGAATCACTGGCAGATGCAACCAGGTAATCAAACTGTGGCCCATTTTAATTTGTTGCCCTTTGCATCAAATGCATGCAAAGAGGGGTGAGTTTGGCTCACCATGTTGACATTTCTCTCCCCCCCCACAGATATACTTGAGAGTAAGGAAGTTAAGGAGCAGGTGACTCCATGTCTACACAACAGTGTGGTACTGTTAAATTTAAACTACAAAAACCCAAACTATACAAAATGGTATAGAGAATCTTAGGAGTCATGGGTACCTGGATTTGTGGACAAGATGTTGCTGATCTCTTTTTCCCTCTTTAATTTGTCAAACCTGAGCATTGAAGATGCGAAGATACTAGAATAATATGTTGATATTCCCTTATTCATTAGAGAATGGTTAGCTTTGTTTTTCAGATATGGATGGGCAATTGCCATAGCAAATGTTGGGTGAACATTTGCCATGAATGCTATGACTTAGTAGTGAATCCATCAAAGTAATGAAGTCTTATTATTATTCTATAATCATTTACCCTTATTATTGATTTACCCAACCCCTAGCTTTAAGAAAGATGTTTACAATGTGACAGGGTAATTTAGTGGCAGGAAAGGAAAGGAAAGGAAGGAAAGGAAAGGAAAGGAAAGGAAAGGAAAGGAAAGGAAGGAAAGGAAAGGAAAGGAAAGGAAAGGAAAGGAAAGGAAAGGAAAGGAAAGGAAAGGAAAGGAAAGGAAAGGAAAGGAAAGGAAAGGAAGGAATCCCATAATTCTTCATGTTTTTTCTCCAATTATTTTTTCCCACTTATGTCATCTGCACCTTATCAATAATTCATCATTTTTGGCTTTCTTTCCCAGGATTAAGAGGAACAAAATAGTACCTAGACAATGTTGGCTGTTTAATAAAATGTACAGAAAGTTCATTTTGCTCACTCTTCACAGTACTCCCTTCTACTGTTAGGCAACTTTCCAATCAATAATAGTAATTAAAATCATCCATTACCAGGTTTGCGGCAATCTCATATAGTGCCTTAACCTCTGAACAGTTTTCCTGTTCAGCTATTTCAAATTGGTTTGTGATCCTAGAGATTTAATGAGAGTCAGAGTTTTATGGAATCTCTCTACAGGTCATTAGTACCTATTCATTCACACCATGCCTTTTAGACCACAACATTCAGCAAACCCCAACACAGACAATTATTTTTTTAGTATTGATGGAAGGATACTTACTGACATGGTTTGGTCCCCCAGTTCTATGCCTAAGAAACAAAAAGAAAAAAAAAGAAACGTGAAGATGCCTTGTCACCTGTCTGGAATATAAGAAATGATATCAGAATATTCAGAAGCTCCTATATCATTCAACACAGTGCTGGGCTGCATTAACAGAGGGATAGAATCAGGATCACGTGAAGTATTAATACCACTTTACAATGCCTTGGAATACTGCATCCAGTTTTGGTCCAGTTGGAATACTGCATCCAGTTTTGGTCACCACGATGTAAAAAAGATGTTGAGACTCTAGAAAGAGTGCAGAGAAGGGCAACAAAGATGATTAGGGGACTGGAGGCTAAAACATATAAGGAACGGTTGCTGGAATTGGGTATGTCTAGTTTAATGAAAAGAAGGACTAGGGGTGACATGATAGCAGTATTCCAACATCTCAGGGGTTGCCACAAAGAAGAGGGAGACAAGCTATTCTCCAAGGCGCCTGAGGGCAGGACAAGAAGCAACGGATGGAAACTAGTCAAGGAGAGAAGCAACCTGGAACTGAGGAGAAACTTCCTGACAGTTAGAACAATTAACCAGTGGAACAACCTGCCTCCAGAAGCGGTGAATGCTCCAACACTGGAAGTTTTTAAGAAGAGACTGGACAGCCATTTGTCCGAAATGGTGTAGGGTTTCCTGCCTGAGCAGGGGGTTGGACTCGATGACCTCCAAGGTCCCTTCCAACTTATTATTATTATTATTATTATTATTATTATTATTATTATTATTATTATTATTATTATTATTATTATTATTATTATTATTATTATTATTATTATTATTATTATTATTATTATTATTAAATATAACCCACAAAATGTCTTGATAGGTTAAAAGAAGCTGAAGATAACAGAACAAACTTTAACATACCCTGAAAAAAAGGATTCATATACACTTGAAACGGTCCAGAAAAGTGCAATAAAGATGAACTGGCAAAAGAGTTGTATAAAAAAAGATGGAAAGAACTGAGGAAGAATGGGTTGTTGTTGTTTTTCCATTCAATCATGTCCAATTCTCATAGACAGTCTGGGGAAATCCCTGCTGAAAAAAAGTGACCAGCTCAAGGTCACCCAGATGGCTTTGTGCCCAAGGAGGACTAGAATTCACAGTCTCCTGGTTTCCAGCCTGATTCTTTAACCAGTACAACAAATTGGCTCTCCAAATTTAGGGAAATAATTTTTAAAAAAATATTTCCAGTATTCTTGAAAGAAATGTGATCCCTTTCACTTGAAATTGGATGGCATCATATAGAATGAATAAATGAAACATAAATAATCTCCATGTAATCTAATCCTGGGATGAAAGTCTAAAAACTCTTCAACCGCCCCCTCCCCGAACGCCT
Source organism: Azemiops feae (assembly GCA_023970755.1). Taxonomy (NCBI): domain Eukaryota; kingdom Metazoa; phylum Chordata; class Lepidosauria; order Squamata; family Viperidae; genus Azemiops; species Azemiops feae. Next base: position 3,194,252 of record JALGBA010000099.1, read on the forward strand.
GCCATGATTCCATATGGAGAGCACAGAGATTATCCAGAACAACATATATCAAAAAGAAAAAAGAAAAAATAATAATTAGAGTCCATTTCAAGGGGATGAAATAAATCAGCATTCAACCGCTAATCAACTTTTAAAGCAGAAAACAAAATGAAACAATAAATTCAAAAAGTGAAAGCTAATACCTTGCATTTTTAAGAAAATGAAATTGCTTATAGGAAGATATATATGCCCACTGACTTTGATCTCTTCCAGAGGGGATTGTAATCTTCAAGCCCTCCCCCCAAACATGGTCCACAATCATCTAAAAGTCATGATGGGTCATTCCTACATGCTCCCATTCAAATTCAGGGTACAACACTGCCAAATAATCAGCTTAGGCAGTACAATCAGCAGATAATCAGTAAGAGAAAAAAGAAGCTCTTACCATGCAGCAGCCATCTTGGGAGGAAGTCCAGAAGTCCTTCTCCATTTTTATTTTCAAAGTAATTTATTTCTATTCTGCAATCATCATTTGTATCTTAAGAGACACCCAGTGATACATTTACAGATATGGTAACCCTAACCCAGAGATACAGTAAACTTATATTTTAATTTAACTGATCCATCGTTAGCAATATTCTTTCCGTGTTTTTATGGCTTTTGTAATTGATTCAAGTTCTGATAAAAGGTGATTTATATTGATTTTTAGTGTTAATTTTTAGATAGAAGAAAAAACAAACCCTATGTTGAGTAGAGTGATATAGATATAGATTTCTGTTGTTGACTTTTTTCTTGTATAATAATTTTTTTGTTTTTTTTCTACCTTTATTTCCATTCCCTTTCCTTCACACAGGTTTTCCTTTCTTTATATTTGTAAGACTCAAATACACAGGTTTCTTGTGAAAAAAAATCTGTTGCTAGTTTCCATTAAAGATTACATTTAAAAGCAATCTCCACTTTAATTTCTATTCAAAATGCCTCTATCAGAATTATATAAAAGAATCTGAAAAGCAGGATTTGCTGATTTATTTCAATAATGAAAGTATTTTACTATAACTAATCCTTGAAATACAACAAAGGAACAATGTAAAATATGCAAATTCTTTGAATGCTCTTGATCTTATATTTTTTTTATTAAGAATAGCAGTATGGTAGCCAACAGACTTATTTCAAGAGATCAGTAATCCTGTATTATAGGTTCAACTGATACTTTGTTTTAAAATTACTTCAGCTTAATGAAGGCAATCTGTAACCACTATTGACACTCATTTAAAATAGAAATTTAAAAAAGTCTTTGGCATGTACCAAGCTAAATAAAGAAACTTAGTTTTCATTATAGCTTTGTTAATTGTAGAATTGTAGCTGAAAGTTAGTAAGTGTTACAGTAAATATCCTATTTAAGTGGAGATATGTACATGGCAGACAGAGAGTCTTTTCTCCCCTCATTCCCTAGATATTAATCCATGTTTGAACCATTCCAAAAATTGTTCTTGACTATGCACAATCATATTAAAACCTCACAATATTAGGATTCACATATACCATAGTGTAAACAGATATCTTCTTGTACAATCCCCCAAAAAATATTTTTAGAGAATCTTTCAGATCTCCAAAGAAGGTTTTGGGGGAAGACAGATAACCGCAGAGAGAAGGTGATTTTTCCCCCCCTACCAACTATCTATCCAGCTGGCGCATGGATAATGCTAGATTTCATCTATTATCTAACAGCATCCAAAATATAACATACAGCAATATGATGGACCAAAAGATGCAAAATGCAATAAAGTGTACTTAATACAGGGTATCTTGCTTACTCCCAGTTATATGTAGGTAAGCCATTTTTTCCATCCTAATTGGCCAATCATGATTGGAGAGCAAATTACTTTTACTCAGTACTCACATTTGAATGCAGATGTTATTCTACTTATGAACTTTCAAGTTGCAAACTTCTATCAATACAAGCAAAGCTGACCGCAACTCTAAACTATAGCACGTCCAGGAAGTCAGGAGAGAGAGGGGAATGGTTAGTTTCCAGCATGCTCTTTATGCCTTCTCCACTCTAATACAATATGCAAGATCTGCTTGCATATTGTAAGGTAAGAACTGTGCATGTTTATGCTTGGTTGACTTGCAACCAAATGGATTTAACGAACAGCCTGTTCGGAAGTAGAACACTATCAGTAATGTCACTGTCTATGTTCGAGAGGACCTGGCATTTTTTTTTTTTGGTTGGCAACTTCTTTCTAAATCTCACAGTAGTTACTTATTTGCTTTTGGCTCTTTCTCTGTCTCCTAATTTCTGCCAGGCAGGGGCAGGCTAATCTATCTTCAAGTCTGTAATGTATCAGAATTCGATCTGGTGACATCTTTTTGTACCAATGACCTGACTGTCCCTGTTTCCTTCTTAGTGTTCCTTTGCTGCATGTGCCACATGCATTAAGATGCCAGTTTCAAGCCATTATTCCTAAAAATTTGGAAAGCAGAAATTACATTGCAATCAGCGTATACATTGGTATAAATAAAGTAATAAAATCTATCATGTTCCCCAATGTATTATCTTTCATTTTTATGAAAATTTTCCAATTTTCACATATCTCACCTACAGCAGTTTTTATGTAAAATATTTATTCTATGAAATTTAGTTGCAACAGTATTTTTTAAAACTTGAAGTATGTACGTGCATTTTCTGTAAATGCTCCCTGAAGTTATTTTAGCTTATTTTACCTTTTACCTTTTACTTTAGCTTTCTGCCAAAGTACCATTTTTAATTAACTTCTTATATTAATCCAACACATATTTTTAAATGTTTATTGTTATTTCTTGTCTTTATGCATAACTATTTGTGATTTTGAATCATTTCTATATCTTGAACTACTTACATATATCTTTTCTCTTGCATCAAAATATGCTGATTTGAATGGTCCAATTTAGTTGTTTAAGTCAGATTGAATTGTCGTTGCCTTTGGTTCTCTGGTAAATAGCGCTGGCAAATTCAAGTATTTATATAAATCTTTTGTGAAAGTTACTGCAATGTTTATGTTTAATGTGTGTTTAGTCAGCAAACTGATAACTGCACTAAAAGATACATTCCATGTGAAGTAATTTAGCTTAAATATCTCTGAGCAGACATAAGTAATTGCTGGGCTGCATCCAATATTTCATCCAGTCCGAAGATGGAGTTTCAGAGAAATCACATCAAATCTGTTTGATGATCCAGATGGCAGAATATTTCTTTGGACTGTATACAATTCCCATGTGCTGACTTGAGAGGAATATTTCCCAAGATATTTAATGAGTCTTGCCAACAGTTATTCCTTAGAATGTATGGAGATCATATCCTTTGTTTTCCTTATGATGGATTTTAGTGGAAACAATAATTAAAGTTCAGCAAACGGGAAATGTCTACGCCAACTAATGTCACCATTGTCTCTATTCCTGCCCATCTAAACATCTACAGAGAGGAAATATTTGCTTGTCGATCTCCATTTCTCCATCAAAGGGGAAAAAATCCCTTTAAGTTTGTTAATAATAAAAAGCCATCCAGAGATTTGCAATACTTTTTTTTCTGAAGCAGAAAATTTGTGAGAGACTAGTTTGTAGGCGTTTTTCCTTTCCATTATTTGTGAAGTCAAAATTGTTCCCATATTTACAAGAAAAATAAATATACAGTACATAAAGATAAACCTTGAGGGGTCTGATTGTTAAGAAGGAAAATGCTTCACAAAGAATCAGCCCAGTGGTCCTCTTAATTTGAATGTCTCTTAATACACTTTGAATTCAGAGAAAGTATTGTAGCAGTCTGTTTTTGCCCCTAATATCTAGTGTTGTCATACAGAATAAACTTCTTCCTGTTGATGTTACAAACCACTTCTTTATTTTTGTCATTATCAACATATTTATCATTATTTGTATATGTTTACAAAAATGCTTAGGAGCATAAGGCCACATTAGGACACATATTGATTTATACATTCATTTACCTGGATGAGATAGGTGGCATATAAACAAGCAAACAAACAAATAAACAAACAAACAAACAAATGCATTTTATGTATTTGCTTTTTTTATTTTTATGGTAACAATCACAAACCAGAATTGTTGTGATACAACATTCTCTATATGAAATAAAATTGATTTTTTAATTCCATTTTTGACTGTCCATTTTTTTCTTCAGACTAACCCATAATTGTATCTGAAGGTATCTGATGTTAGTCTATTTTTGGATTAAAGTGGATCAGATAAAATCATTTGATCTTCCATTATGAGGTGGTACTTTGTAATGTATTGTTCTATGTTGTACTGAGAGCTTTTCATCCATTTATCTTATTTTAAAAAGTTAAAAACTGGATCAAGTTTGAATTTTGGCTCTAACTGTGTGCTATCAGAAGGACACCAAATAATGCTATGTGATAATGAAACCTTGTTTTAATGAAAACTTTATATTGGAAATAAAAAAACAGGAGAGCATTAATTTGCACACTCAACTTAAGCCACTTAGAATTGTAATGACTGAAGCAGCATAGAAGCATCTGAAATAAATAAATTTCAAATAACAACTCCTTCTTCTGGGGATATCTTAAACAATAATAATGTAAGCATGAAAATATATATATTTATGTAAATTTAATTCGAGTGTAATGTCTCATCATGAACTTCTCAAATGACAAAACCAAAATTATTTTCCCATACCATATATATGGTGTGTATCTATATCTATATCTATATCTATATCTATATCTATCTATATCTATATCTATATCTATATCTACATCCACATCCACATCCACATCCACATCCACATCCACATCCACATCCACATCTATCTATATCTATATCTATATCTAGCTATCTTGTTATCTAGCTATATACACACACCATATATATATCTATACACACACACACATACACACACATATACACACACACACACATACATATATACTCCCATACCCACCCATCTCCCCTCCACATTTATATGTTTCAGAACAAAATAAAAAACAAGGTTGTGATAAAGGAAGAAATTAAATCCCTCCCCATTCAAGCTTTTAGGAAAGAAATCTTAATTTTTAACATTTTCCCTAAAAACAATCATGTAATTGGATCTTCTTCTTCAATTTAATAGATCATTCTGGGCATCTTCCACATCCAGATGTTCATTAAATCTGAATTTACATCATTTGCACCATTTATGTCATTTGTTTCAATATACATCATTTATGCAAAAATGTAATTTATGTAAATGGTGACATTCCAATTAAACCTCAGTAAAAGAACAAACTTTCTTACTCCGAATAAAAAAGGAGTCCACTAAACTGAGGTATATTAAACTGTGTTTGAATTAAAGTTGAAGATTTTTTTTATTTTCGGGTTTGCCTTTCCATGCATGAAATAAGACTATATTTCAGATAATCATCCATTTATAGTGTATATCTGTAAGCAACTTAGTCATAAATTGCAATTTTACATCAGGTCTTCAGTTCTGTGAGGAAATTAGGCCATTCGTTTATCTTTCTATTGTTGAAGAACAAGTCTCTTAGCAATTAGAAGGCATAGTGAATCCATTTCCATCGGTTGGCATCCATTGCATCTGTACAAAATGGAATTAGTATATTTTTCTGAGAATATAACAGTTTTAAGATGTAACGAAAATATGCTTTGCAATAAAGCATTAGTCCCATTGCATCTCCAGCAACATGATGATTTATAGCACAGGTATAAATTCGATCGCGTCATGTGATGAATCGCAACATATTGCGGGGTGGGTGTGGCCTGCACGTGATGCATTCAGCCTGCAGGTCGCCAGTTTGACACCCCTGATTTACAGTATTCCTTTTTTTTTGTACAAATGCAATAGAATCCAATAAGTCTACATGTTATATTTTGCTGAATAAGCTGTGTCCTAATTTTTGATACATATGTTAGGACACTCTCCCATTGCTCTTAGGCAATATGGGGATTTCCCATTTTGTATTCTGTTCAGTCTGTTCAGTCTGAAAATATTAAAGGATGGATGTTGTCATTTTTGAAGTCATTATTTGGCCAAAAGTAGAATCTCAACAGGGTCAGTTCTACCTTTAATCGTTAACATAGAAGTAAAGTAGTCCACCTTGAACTGCCTAGCTATTTCCCTACCCTAGTATGATGCTTTCACATATGGTAGACGACTCTGCTTTATTGATGGAGCTGGCTTATGATTTAGTTGGCAATCCTCAGGAAGCAAGAAGTCTTCAAGAAGAGTGGACCAGCAATGATATCATTCCTGATAATTAATATCACTGTAGTATGATATCATTGTCTGGAGATGAAAAATAAATTAATTACACTAAAATGCTTAAAACAGGTATCTGTTGGCAGTTTTCAGTGTCTCTTGCTTTCGGTCTCACCCACAGAAATATATACAAACATGTATATAGCAGGAATTTCTTCTACTTCTTGAAACCTTAAAGTAGGAGAAATAAAGTTACATAGTACACATTTATAAATTAGTAGTTACTACTTGGTAGAGCAATATACCTTGGCTTTTGCATTGTTAGCATTAATAACAGTGGTATTTAGTGTGTGTAATCAGCCCCATATTTCTACACTAATTAGAAATTGGGTACTTTATGAGACCTGTTCAAATCCCTCCACTAAGCAATTACTATATGTCCATTGCTCTTAATAATTTTCTATTTTTGACAAACTTGATTTCAGCAGAAATAATTTTTGTTCTTGTTAGAAACAGAAGAATTGGTTTCTAAATGACCTTTCTCCAAAAAGCATCCTAGAAAAGCATTCTTCTAGCATCCTAGAAACATATATGAACAATAGGAAAATTGGAATTTTTTAAATGATGGATGTTTAATAATTACCTTAAAGAGTATGAACTAAAACTAGAATAGGAAATATTGTTAGCCAGAAATATAAATAACATGAGAAATGCATTAATAAAACATGAGTAAGTTGAAAGGAAACACTAAGAAAAAATATTTTGGAAACTTGTGAGAATACAACAAAAAAGTACAGCTGCCTAGACATATGTAAACACCTGCTCTTTATGCATTGGCATGTTGATAAGTATTAGGCAGAATCAATAATGAATAGGTTATTGAGTGGTGGATCACAATAGAATATTAATCATGATTAATGATTAACCTTCAAATGGCATCAAGAAGACTCATGTCAGAGTTTCTTATCTTAGGAGCCATCAGTTTCAAAGATTGGCAGTGATATTAGAAGGAAGTATCCAGTATGAGGTGTCATATTTAAAAGTCAGAGTTCTGATTCTGACCTTGAATATAAATTTTTGAATTTTGCTATCTCTGGAATAATCTGACTACCTTGTTATTATTGCTTAATTGACAACTTTCCCAAATGGTTTTAAAATGGCATATATCATTCAAATGCCTTACCTTAAGGAATTCACAGTATATCCTTTTATATCTTTCTCCATAAGTCATGACACATAGCTTTCCTTTACTATTCACGGAGAAAATTTCATAAGTCCATTTATATCTGGATCTTGGCTGTCACATCTGAATTATTTGCAATGACAACACAAAAAATAAGGTACCGTTAAGCAAACCCTGACAGTTGAGAAGCTTAAGATTTAATTTGTTTCATATTTTAAGGAGAACTTATCTGAACTAGCCATCTGTGCTAATGTGGCATTATCCTTTTAAGTAAACAAAGTTTGGCTTTTCCCAGTCTTGTAAAAATGTTGTGAAAAATCTCTAAAAGGATTATATCATTGAAGAGTCTATCCTGTAAGTGGTATTTTTCTTTCAACAGTGTTTCTTTTAGTGTGGTTTGCCTGTTTTCAGTTGTTACCTAATGAAGTGTTTGAGGACTATAAAACCTCTTTCTAAAACCAATTATTGAATTCTTTTGCAAAGTAGATTGATGAAAGTTTATGCTATTTTCCCCAACCTAACTTTTTCAGTTAATCTACTTGTTGAAACAACACCCAAGATATCCTGTTCTGATGATTTTTGCAGGTGGGGTAGCCAATGGTAATCTGAATAGAGAGGGAGAAAAATGGATGTGATTCAGTTTCAGTATTGGGAATGCTGGCCCTTGATTTTTTTCAAAAAGTTATCTAATGGGCTGTTATTTAAAGAAACAAACAAATACACATACAGTTTAACAAAGAAACAGAAGAATATGGAGTTGGGATAAAGATGTATAAAACTGGATTGGAAATGATGTCATCTGTCATCCCTAGAACAAACGTCCTTCCTTAAATGCTTTCTCTTCTTCAGACTGAGATTTATTAGAGGGTTAATGAATGTGTAAGTATGAGCAGTATATGACACTACACTATCCAGAGCACAATATTACTTCTATTGGTTTGATCTCAAAGAGATAAAAATGACTGTGAGTGGGTGAAATAGAGAGAGAGAGAGATGTGAACCCAAGGGCTACTGCTGTAAAATGAAAATTTATTGTGTAATGTTTCCCTCATGCATTTCAATAAGTGTCTCTTTCAAGGGCAAACGAATCTTGCTGTCTGTTTTTCTGATACTGTTTGCTACTGCAGTTCATTTACAGGATTTCTAACAATTCTGGTCTCTCCTTTCTGAAAAAAGAAACATTCCACTTGATATTGAGCTTAGCCCCGGATGACATGGTGGACCCGTTCATGCTGTTTCCCTGACAGCAAAATGTAGAAAAAGTTTAATATTGCCTTTCCCCCCTCTTTCCAGTCTATCTTACAGCCTTGAGATTTCCTAGTGATCTCCTATCCCTAGATTAAATAAGTCCAACTCTGATTGTTTGTTTTTTAAAGGCCAATGTTAGCAAATACATTTGGGTTAGTAGTTAGTACAGAGATTGCTTATTGCTTTGCTTGTTAGAGAAAAAAAATGGTAAAAAGATGGAAATATTATTTGATTGTTCAGTTTACATGGCCACCAACTTGCCAAGTGAGCCTATTTATTTTATGAGTTTGTAGATGACATGTACAGTATCAAATAATTATTCCATTCCATTATCTACATCTTAGTATAAGATTATGAGAGATTGGGAAGAATAAGTGTTCCTTTTTGTATAGAAGTGTATGCACACGCACACACACATGCACACGCGCATACACACAATATATATAACTTGTCCAAATATATGCATTTTATAGAACTGTACCAAGTTTCAAGTATGCAAGTAGGAAGTTCATTCTGTTAGTCAGAGAATGGATTAAATCGCGTATATCTTCATTCACTCTTATCAGCTATAAATTATAGACATTTCTTCATGTCCACTTCATACTCTGCATCAGGTCATGAGAAAGTGGTCCTCCCTTTTACTGTTCATACAATGAATTTGGCATCCACAATTATCCAGAAATTATTCTTGATGACAGATTAGCACATGCTTCAATTATCCATTTTTTTCTTCTGATGAGCGTATTCCTCCTGAGACACATAAACGCATTTTTCCTAGTTTTTTTAAAAGACAACTTAAAATATAAGCAATTAAAATATAGGAAAGGGGGAAGATATATTATGATATTTATAACAGCAGTCTCAATTTTGCCTTTCCACGGCATCTGCTGACAAATCTTGGGAGCATTTTATTCTCCCAGCAAGACCAGAAAGAGATTACACTGAAGAGGTTGATTCATCAAAAAGCCCATGATATGCTGATAAAGCAATCTACCTTGTCCTAACAATTTTCCAATATATTAAAGTCATTGCAATTATACGGCAGGCTGATAAATCTGGTACTTTTGCACTATTTCAGATTTCTCCTGCAAAAAGCTATGTTGCTTTCATTCCCACCTTGATGACTAAGGCATTCCATGCATTAGTTAAAAGCGGTACTGCATTTTTTATTATTTCATGACTACTGATTGCTCCAAGGATACAGCATCATTCATGGGACTCTTGCTGATTTAGCACATGTTACAGTTCTATAAAATGTCAAGCAAAGAATAAATAACATTCCTCAGATCTTCTTACTCATGGAAGCATTATTTTTCATTCAATGAATGTTTAGCATCCTATCAATATCACTTCTGTCCTTCATTTTTTTAGAAATTAGCTTAAGAGAAAATCTCTGTTCAGGCATTACTTATCAAAGAAGTTGAGTAGGTACAGTTTGGCTGCAGTATCAGGTTTTCTTCAGGTATGACAGGAAATCTCAGTTTTCTAGACAATTACCAATTCAGGAACTGTTTTGCACAGCCAAAGATTCAAAGAAATGGCCAGCAGCTTTGATGATTGAATGTTGCCTCCAGGTATGGTGGCATTCTGCCTTCTACCTACTAGATTCGTGAGAACAGGGAGAGGAGGGAGCTTTAATCTTCTATTTGTGGGCTCCCTAGATGCATCTTGAGGATCACTGTGTGAGCTGAAACACAGATTCCAAAACTTACTTGATCTCAAAAAACTAAGCAAGATTGGACCTGGTATATGTACATGGATGAGAAACAACAGGAAATTTCAGAGTTGTAGACTAAACTAGGAAGTTGAGGAAAGAGAGAGAGAGGGCGAGAGGGCGAGAGAGAGAGAGAGAGAGAGAGAGAGGGAGGGAGGGAGAGGGAGAGAGAGGGAGGGAGGGAGAGAGAGAGAGAGTGTGTGTGTTAGTTCAGTGAAAGGGCAACTAGATAAAAGTACAAAACAATGTTTCTACACAAATTGTGAAGTAACAAAACAAAAGTGAATGAACAAAACAATTGAAATTAAATCTACCTGAGCTACTTGATCTATTTGTTTAGAAATTGTCTAATTGTTTATATCCTTGGAGCTTGCCATAGATATTGCACTATTTCTCCAGATTCCTTGGTCAATTGGAACCAAATACCCTATACAAATATATGTTTTAAACCATCTCCTGAAGTATTTCTCCTAGGGATCTTTGTTCTGAATTTGTGGATGAAACCAGAGCAAGATATAAAACACCCATAATAATCTTTACACTAATTCAAATCCCAATATTATATGTTTAGCCAAAAGTAGCAAAAATGCCCCTATTACGACCAAAAAGATACATCAACATGCTTTTTTTCTATTGGTTTGATAATACATAGTGATGTATTCATGTCTGATTGTCTCATTTTCTAGATACATCAATTGTGCAACATCCTCTTCCAACCTTCCTTTTGTCTTCATTGCCACTAAAGTGAGATACTAGTGGCAGCATAATTTAGTATATGGAGGAACAGAATAAATTGTTTCCCAAGTTTTCAATTGATTCCATGGCCTTTTGCTCTGACAGAAAACACTTAGTCATGAATTTGCTTGTCAATTTTTCAATAAACTACTTATCTACTGAATTTTGAGATGACCAGTCTCAAAACTGATTTTGAGATGACCAATCAACAAACTTCTGAATTGCTTTAGGAACAATTATGTGTTGAATAGAACTGATTGTTGAAGGTTTTTTTTTTTAATTTAGAGATACTATTCAGCTAATTCCTCTAGATCAGTGGTGGAGAACCTATGGCACGCGTGCCAGAGGCGGCACTCAGAGCCCTCTCTGTGGGCACGCACGCCGTTGCCCCAGCCCTGCCTCCCCCCCACAGCCCCCTCCTCACCAGCAGCCCCCCCAGAGGAGAGTCGCCCCCAGTTGTGGCCCGTGCGGAGCAGTGCAGCCAAGGACATGGCAGCCGGGCAGCAGGTACAAGACTCCGCCCCTGCACCCCACAGCATCATCTGCTGTGTGGCCGCCTTGGTGCTGCAGGGCCACCTGGGTGATCTGCCGAGGCGGGGCATGGAGGCTGTAGGTGGCCCTGCAGGGAGTGGGGGCGTGGCAGAGTGGGTGGGGCAGGAGGCAGGGCAAAGTAGGCAGGGCAGGGGGCAGAGCAGAGTGGGTAGGGCAGGGGACGGAGCAGTTTTGGGGCACTCGGTGTCTAAAAGGTTTGCCATCACTGCTCTAGATTATCTATATACTACTAAAACTTCTGTCATGACCTTTACCTGGGTGAAACAGTGCATCATAGGGCAGCAATGGGCTGAGTTGCAGAACTTACAGAAATTATCCAATATCCAGGATCCATGACTCCCGAGGGAATGAAATTTGGGGAACTAGTGGCTGTATCAGTCCTAGAGGCTGCTATGCTGCAGTCATGTGATTTTTAATTTGAACTTTCCATGACAGTTTCCATGACAGTTTCCCAGTCAGTCTTGCAATCTCTCCCTCCCTCCCCCACCAACAGCAGCCACTTCCTTCCTGCTGGAAAGGGAGGAAAAGGAGAAGGAGAAGGGAGGGAGGAACCATTGCACTCACTTCACAGATCATGCTACCCCCCTACACATTCCCCTGATCTACGCTGCCTCTCTTGCATGCTTTTCCTGACCAGTGTCACCCCTCATGTACCTTCCCTAACCCATATAATACTTCTTGTTCACCCATACATACCCTCCCTGACCTATGCCAGTTCCCCAGATGACTTCCTTGACTAATGTGGTACCATTTGCATTTTAATCCTTTCATATTCTCCCTGCAGCCTTTATGCATTCTACTTGAACTGTGCTGCTCCCCTGCACACACTACTTGACTTGAGTGGTCATACCCTTCCCAACTCATACTATCACCAGCATGCCATCTTCGAGGAGGGAGGGAGGGAGGGAGGAAATGACTGAATGACAGGGAGGGAGAGAGGGAGGGAGGGAAGGAGGGAGGGAGGGAAAGAGGAAGGAAGGAAGGAAGGAAGGAAGGAAGGAAGGAAGGAAGGAAGGAAGGAGGGAAGGAAGGAAGGAAGGAAGGAAGGAAGGAAGGAAGGAAGGAAGATAGGAAGGAAAGAAAGTAAATAAGGAATGGATGGAGGGCACAGGTTGTCTAATGTGACTATAAAGTTTAACTACAGAGGTGTTTGAGAATACATCCTACTTGTATTTCTTGGTTGTTTCACTGTACATCCTGCCAAACTTTCTGGCCTCATTCTCACTTTGATTTCTATCTCAATTCTTGAAGACTCCTTTGGTCTTTTCCTATTAAAAGTGGGAAAAGGTCATTTCTCACCACTCCCATTTAAACTCACTATAGGAAGTTTCTAATAGAGTAAATATTTTGGAAGACTGACCTTCTAGCTTAGATTTAAATTAAATTTCTTGCATATAATCATACTATATGGAGAATGGGCCAACATGACTTATCTTTTTTCACTTATCTATTTTCTTAGTCTGACCCATGGCCCTGTTCTATTAAATGCATTACATGTTTCATAGATTAATTCATTAATTCATCATCAACTTCAATGAGATTAGTTCTTTCCCTTTTCAAATAGACATCAGTAAGATGACTGATAGAGGCTTAAGAATGAGATTATGCTTGAGGTTATAACATTTTAACATTTAACTAGAATATATGTATTATTATCCCCATAAAAAGTGCATACCAAACAGGGTAAAGGAGGTTTCCTGTGTAGGATTTGCTGCTGAAACATAATGTAATTCCAGATTGACTGCATCTGGAATTATATTCAGATAAAATATGCATACTAAGATGATCTGTTTTCACCTTTCCAAAATCTGAAAACTCAAAGCGGCCTTTGAAGGGCAATTTCATTAAAATGCGGAGATTAAAGCTGCAATTTTATGCAGGCCCACCTGAGAGTAAGATCTCCTGGGCGGAGACTGTACTGTTAAAATGTCTTCGAGTAATCATATTGAGAATACTGCCAGTTGGCCTAAATACTGCAGCATCTAGCCACATGTATATTTTATATCCTATGTGCCCAATGAAACCAATATAATTTTAAAATAGTGAAATGACATTGTATCATCATTCATTTCAGCTAGTGAGTGCTTTTCTACAGGTGATATAGGATACAGAGAGAGGAGGCTGTCTTCCAGGGTTGCAACTCCAGTTTGAGTTTTCCTCACAAACGAAATGAGTTCTAGAGAGATTTTTGCCAAGACACTAGACTAGAAGGATGTCCCGCATCATACTTTATACAACTAGTTTATGTGGTCTGTAGTTGCACTGTAGTCCTTGCTTAGCAATGTAATTGAGATCAGCAATTCCATTGTTAAGTGATATGATTATTAAGCAAAGCATCACAAGATCACAATGTGCTTATGACTTCACTTTCACTGCATTATTAAGTCACCAGTGTTGTTAACCAGTGTCATTAAGTGAGACATCACATAACTGTTGGCTTCTCCATTGATTCTGCTTGTCAGAAGCCAGTTGTGAAACACGCAAGTGGTGATCACATGACCATGGGACAATGCCCGCCAGTTGTGAAGTGCCTGAAAGATGATCGTGTGACTGCAAAAATTCTGCAACGGTAATAAATGTGAGGAGGACTGGCTGCTGTGTTACTTTTTCAACACTCTTGTATCCTGAGCATATTCATGCTGTTTTCTTGGCATCAATATGGAAGTTGTTGGCTATTGCAAGCCACTAACTACTAATTAGATCTATCCCACTCTGCACAAACAAGGTCATCCAAGTGCTTTCACATGCTGAGATAAAATGTATTACCTCATGTAATTCCAAAGTTACAAGAACCACATATTTTAAAGTATAATATATTAGAATAATTTAGCTTTAGCATTACTAAAAGGCATACGTTTGAGGATAGCACCAATATTAGAAGACTAGTAAAAGATAAAGGTTTCCCTCTATGTCGTGTCCGACTCTAGGGCACAGTGTTCATCTCTGTTTCTTGGTCAAGGGAGCCAGAGTTGTCTGAAGATAATTTCAGTGGTCATGTGGCCAACATGGCTTTATGACAACGGTGCATATTGGTACCTATTACTCTACTTACATTTGCGTGCTTTCAAACTGCTAGGAGGGCAAGAGCTGGGGTAAGTAACGGGAGCTCATGCCGTTGAGCAGAGGGTCAGGTCTCAAATCCAGGCTGTCAGTTCTCAGAATCTTTAACCACTGAACCATTGCGACCCAGAAGACACAATGATTTTGAATTTGTTCAAAAGTATGTGTGTAAAGTCCAGCTCTGAAAAGGCTCTGAAGAAAGATATAAAACAAAGGAATTCTGACATTACAGTTGCCTTTTTGTCCTTCTCTAAGTGAACATAAAGACCCTGCTACTTACAGCCAAAAATACCTATGTTTAGTAGAACATTGTACACAGAATAAATATACTTATGGAAAAAAATAATCTTTTATAATCAGAGTGTTTAGGTCTTTAACAAGGGTGCATTCTTATGCTACTCTACTCTGAAATAAATCTCATTGACTTCAAAAAGGGAGTTCCAGCTCAATGAATACAGCTGTCTTCCCCAACCTAACTTTACCCCATACATTGGCATACAACTTCCTACATTCCCAAATAACATAAGAACCAGAATTGCAAACCAAAATAGGTTTGCAGCCCCCATTTGCAACCAATACACATGAAGCTTTTTTAAGTGTAGACACTACAGCTTTAATTGTTCAGATTCAGTATATGTCTGCAAGTGACTACTGACCAACTAATCAAAACCAGTTAACAAACAGAAGTATTAATTCTGAGCAAGCTGATAGTGTTTATTACTTATTTACTTAAATTACTTCATGGAAACATGCATTCAGAATCACTCTGATAAATTATTACTTCATTTTTATATAACATATGGTAAGTTGTACCAGATAGATTGTTTATCTTACTCAGATATTAATTCCATTCCTAATTAAAGCCAGAATGTGTAACAGGAGCATTTTAAAACAAACTTCTTTCACATGCAGAGAAATTTACTGCCTTCCAGAGGGTATGCACAAGGCTTATAAACTCTTGAATTTCACTTAGACTCTCAAAACAAGGCATAAACATTGTGCTGAAATATTAAATTGCTCATATAATGCATACATATTAACAAATTACTAGAAGAATACACACAAAGTAAAGACTGGAAGGAGCTGTGATGATTTACATTATAGTTAATTCTATGAAATTCTTATTTGGAAAATATTAGAGAGTTATTTTTTGTTGACCCATCACAAAATCATTCAATGTTTCATAGATGAATTCAAATTTTACTTCTCTGTACTGTGCTGTACTTTATTGTTAAAGTTTTTTTTA
This sequence comes from Azemiops feae, assembly GCA_023970755.1. Taxonomy (NCBI): domain Eukaryota; kingdom Metazoa; phylum Chordata; class Lepidosauria; order Squamata; family Viperidae; genus Azemiops; species Azemiops feae. The sequence continues at coordinate 3,210,177 of JALGBA010000099.1, forward strand.
GTTAATTAGGATTGATTGAAAACTATCTTTCTCCTAATATGAGTATTATAAAGAGAATGAGTACTCAAATTCAAAACTATATGGAGAAAATGCATTACTGGGTAGATTTATATATATATATATTACTCATCAAGATCCAACATCTTCAGAGAAAACATCACATCTTTCTCAAAGATTTTATATCATGTACATCTCTCTCTCTCTCTCTCTTTCTCTCTCTCTCTCTCTGTGTATGTGTGTGTGTGTGTGTGCTATTCTCATATCAGAGCTTATTTGAATTTGAGATTGATCACTAATATCAGCACTCAAAAGAAGGAATCAATGGGAAGCAATCAAGATCCTCTTCTCTTAGGCAAAAAGAGCCATAAATGGGGTAAGAAGAACCAATCAAATCACATTGCTTCTTTTAGGAAGTGGAAACTATTCAGCCTATTTTTCTATTGTTTATCATTTGTACTAAGCAGGGGAAAAATCAGATTAATATGAGCCACAGAATACAAATTAATTAATATCAACCATGATATTGACTAATTGCCTCATCAGACCTGGGAAGAACTCCCCAGAGCTCAAATATCTGTGCACTCTTTTTTCTCTGATAGTACCTATTAACACCATAGTACTGCGTAGAATAGAAGATTTTGCATTGAAAAGAATAAAAAAGTTGTTATTTTTTCTGATTGAATGTATGTACTTCTTTAGATGTGAAGCTGTTTCTAATAACTAACCTGAATAACAGAAGGCCCTTAACATCTAATTAAAACTGCAAACTAAACCAGACCCAGGATAACTGGTTTCTCTCTATACTGTTGAATTCAATATCTGTGAATCAAATTCAAAATATTCATGTCTCAGAGAATGAGCATCTAGTTAGGCTACACAAGTACAAATCAGTACCTCATCACATAAAAAATAGAGGGTAGAATGATAACATTGGGGATATAATTGACATTAGTGATTATCTACTTCATATGACATTATATTGTAATTTGAATCCTAGGTCTTGATTTTAAGCTAACCAATGATGAAAAGAGACCTGGCCAAGGGATCAATAATTTTTATTCCCAAAAGATTTGGCTAAATGGTTGGAGAGATCCAATGTGGTAAATTCCAACTTATGATATCCCTGAACATAAAAGAGGCCTATCAATGAGAGGTTAATCTGATTACATGTCTCCCATTTTTTGCACCAAGATGGGCCTTAAAAAATTGTTGACCAGATTAACTGATTATTACGAAAGAGAAAAACTGAGAATAAATTATGATAAAACAAAGGTAGTGGTCTTGGATAGAAGTAATACCAAACACAAATGGATAATTAATGTCCAACAAAAAGAGTAATGCCTCTCTTTTAAATATCTAGGTACATTCTTTTGTAAACCTCTTATATGAATTCTAGCAACTACCCAACATAGAGTGGGCACTAGCATTTTCCATTCCAAAGTAGGCGGCAGATAACTCTGTACTTAAAATATTCCAGGGTAAAGTGCTATAGGAGCTGAGCTTTAGAGGTAGCATGAGAAGGTCATTGGCCAATTGAAAGTAGTCAAAAGCAACTTCATAAGGATTGAAGATTTTTTATTTGGTCTGAAGATTTTAGACTAGATACAACAAGATCTTGATCTGATCTTATATTTAGCACTCTTTTTATTCTTTTCTTGTTACTTTTTGGTAACAATTTTATTATTTAAGTTTAGTTTATATATAGTAGTTTAAGTTATATCACTATGACTTATGGTTAAAAAATAAACCTATTTACTCACTTATTTAGAATTTGACTAACTGTTTTTCAAACAAGAGAAAGAAAAAGAAAGAATGTGAAGATTTGGTGGACCTTCAATTGAGGACAACATTATGTTCTGATTTGTTCTGTGATCCAGGGAACAATGCTTATTGCTCTGCATTTCTTTTATATTTATATTATATTTATATTATATTTGCAGAAGATGCCACAGGCAAAGTGATATAAGCTGCATCATGTTGTTAAAATGCTGTATCTAAGAAGAATGCAGTCTTCTTAGATACAGCAATTAATGATACAGGTGAAATGTCCATTACAGGTCCTTTTCTGGAGAGCATGCTGTGAAACATTTTAATCTTAAAAGCCATGGTAAACTTACACTTTGAAATATGGTAATACCATCATTGTTTACCATAAAATGTCTAATTTTGGCAATTGTATAATTTTATTCATAGAACAAATTTTCAGAAAATTTCATAGATTTTTTTTTTGGCCACAACTGCATATTCCTAAAATCACTTAGATGTTGTTGAGAATTAGAAAAGGAAGGATGTGGCTTGTATTGAAGTTGACAACCTAATAAGGGTAATGAAAATATGACTTGATCCATTTATTCAAGACAGCAGTACAATATGCACAATTATAATACACTTTTTTCAAAGTTTTGTTTTGCTGTTACACTCAATAGGACACTTTTTAAAAACAAAATAATATAGTTCATATCAGTCGACAATCTCATGTAGTAATTAGCTAAGAGGTTGTATAAAAGATCACAGATGAAACATTTCTGAAAAAATACTCTAAATCAGGGGTGTCAAACTGCCGGCGGACGCATCATGCAGAAGCCACGCCCACTCCATTGCTGGCAATGGCAAAACTGTCCCGATATGTCGCGCAACGTCACGTGACGTCGCGAGTTTGACATGTCTGGTCTAAATGAATACTGCTATATCATGATTTTACTCAGCTGGATTTCACTTAGAAACTTTGAAATCACATTCAGCTGTGAATGTGCAAAAAGCAATTATCTCTCTTTAATCAGTTTCTTATATTTACCTTTATATGCTGTTAATCTCAAATGACAGTGCAGAAATGAATGCATGAATGAATGAATGAATGAAGCAAAAATTGATTACCAGAAATTGCTATGAAACAATGGGTTATAACAATGCGGGGGAAAAATAATGATTCAAAATTATGGCATATCTTTTGTTTAATGTCTTTCATATTCGGGAAATGATAAATTCTGCCTAAAATCCTTGAAATTTAATGTAAGAAAAGTTTCCTTTCTCTCCTGAAGCCTAAAAATCCCATTTTATGGGTGCATTGCTTACCTGGTTCTGAAGAAGTTTGGTGAAATGCAGACTGAAGAAGATGAAACATTTTCCCCCTCTTGTGAATGTCCATAAATTAACTGTCATCTTGAAATGAATTGGCTAAATTATTTTCTTTTCAAAAAAGCAAATAGTCCATTTTTTTAAAAAAAGTCCTGTTTGTTTAAAAACATCTATCCTTAAAATTAATAAAGAAATTGTGAAGTATTGAACTCAGCCTCTCATGTATAATTTCTGATTTTGCTCTTCTGCCATGATAACAAACATAAAAGCATCCAATTTCCATAAAGTTCTTCAGAAAATTCAAGGAATAAATTGTGGCATTATTAAACACATGTAGTTTGCTTAATGATATCATCTACCACTGTTAATTATATCAAAAAAAATTTGATGTATTTTAATACCTTTTAATATCTATCTGAAATCACATTACATTCTTATGCTTTTCACACTCTTTTCATAATGTCAAACTCAATGACTATGTCCTGTGGCTAAGCAAATTTGATTGCTGGCTTAAGCAAGGAAAGTTTTGACACAGAAATCAAATTACATTCTCAATAACAGGAGAGCAATAGATATATATTATATGTCTTTTGATATTGTGCTTTGTCATTGTGTATGTGATTACTCCTGTACTGTAATAGCCTAGCTGTTAAATTAAGTTTACACTGACTGATTCAATCCAAACACTTCAGTTTAGAATTTGAGCAATGACTTGAAACACTAGATGGAATTACCTGCCTTTGTCTTCGGATTACTAAAGTTAGCAATGGACTCTGATTAACATCAAAAGTTTTCAATGATTTAATGTAATGATGTGAATATAAGCAACCAGAGTTCCTTTAAACTGAGTGGCATAAAAGACCCAGTTAGTAAACAAGTAAGTGAGTAAATAATGTATTTTAAGCACTTCAAGAAAAAATTGCATTTTAAAGTTCAGTCAACCTCAAGCTTTGTTGTATAGTCGACTGAAGAAGTCTATGGAACAAAGAATAGATCCACTCTCCTCTAATTCTGCTGATATATTGATGGTAGGATGAGAGCAGAGTTAGTTAATCAAAAGGAGTCTGGTTCTATCCTTTCAGACTAATAAATTTTATTAAAAGGCAGAAGCTTTCATGAACTACAACTCAGTTCATCAGATGCATTGGCCAGCTAAATTGATGTCAGATTTAAACTGGGATGAGGGGAAAGACAAGAAAGGAAGAGAAAGACAGACTGGTTATACAAATGCATTTTGGGTTAAAAAAAATCCTTCAAAGATCCCCTCGTTCATAGTTCATGGAGGTGCAGAATAACTTCTCTTGCCTTGAATGAGCTAGTATCTTAGTAAAGAATTTGCTATGTGCAAATTCTTTAGCAGCACTAATGATAAGATCCTAAGGAATTTGCTCTCCATATCATTGCTAGAGTACAAAGAAACCTCCATCCTTAGCCCTAGCTAAAACTGCTATGGTCATACAAAATGGAAATAAATTATTTAACTGCAGTGAGACTAAGCATAATTCCAAATGGGATCTTTACCTTGTTCACTGTAAGATGTGAGAAGGATCTGGTTCAGTACTTCATTCCCTGGAAATTAAGACTCTGATTTGTATTTAGGTTGAGTTTTACTAAAATCTATAGAATTTACCAGAAGAAAATCGATAGAATTATTTCTCGTGCACTGCTGCTATGTCTGTTTATTCTTCAGATTCTTATTTGTTTGGTTTAATTCTTCTTTAAACAAATATTTACATTTATCTATGCTGAAATGACTTATATTAATTTTGTTTGTTTCTAAGGGACCTAATGTAGCATATTAGTTTCGGCAAGGCTTCCGGATCTATCCTGCACAAATCCAGAGGACCATTAGATGGTGGCAACCAGATACAGAAAATTCTAAATGTGATAGCTTTCCTCAAGGCTCTGTTTTAAAATCAAAGAGACCTAGGTTCATATCTACAGCTTATATTTATCAAGATGAAATTGGAAGAGAAATTATTTATGTCACTGGAAAGATATCCTGGAAGAAAAGTAGCATAGTAGACCAAACAAGCAGCATCATTTTAGCCATTTTTCCAATTCTTCTCAGATAAACTTGTTTCTGGCAATGTTAGCTGACTCCCCTAGTTGGGATTATCTCTTTATCCAACTTATAAATATGTTTAATGACACCTGCTTAGAAGAGAACCCATAGAATCCATAATGTTCAATCTGTAAAAATGTTGATATGCTATTGGTGGAGAACATTTTGGATACAATTCATCAACCATCTATGAATTCACCTGTCTCAATCTATAGTCTGTTTGCAGTAAGAAAATTGCGAGGTATCTGGCTGAAAGGATTGTTTAAAATCAAATTATTCTATATTTACATTATTCCTTTGATCTATTAAGTTAGCAATAGAAAAAGAAATTACCAGGGCATGACTCCTTGAAAAATCCATGCTGCTTTAATGCTCTCATTATTCTTTTCTGCAGGCTAACAAATTGCTTCATGATCTCTCTAAATCTTTTCAAGGTATAAGCTGTACATTTGGCAATTGTAAATGTCTCCTCTGTCCCTTTTGAAAGCGCAGACATTTGCTCCCCTTCTGGCACTTTCTCTTTTCTTTAAGAATTCTCAAAAAAATATAATGGAAAGACAAGAGCAACTCAAAGAACATGTCAGAAGATTAAAGATGCATCTCCTGTAGCCTGTTGTTCCTATGATGTCTGACAAAATGGATATGACAAGATCCTAGGCAGGTGTGGAATACAGATTTTGGACTATAATTCAAAATAGCATTCACATCTTTTTATCAAAACATTATGCATGCATCTATTTATGTATGTTAAAATACTCTAGAACAAAACATTAAATTATAAATATCAGTAACTTCGACTTTTAAATATATTTTTTTAAATTCTGATATAAATATGAATCAGATTAATTTAAAAAGTAAGTAAGTATGAAATCTCAGGTTTCTTGGAGATGCCTGGTCTGTGTCTAGCAATCATAGACCAAGATAATTACATTGCCACTGTTCTGTATTAGGCAAAGAAAATTCTATCTGAAGTCATTCTTAAAACTGAAAATTGCAAAATTATTGATTTAAAATAACAATTCTTGACATTGTCTATGGAGATTCTCAGTCATTCAGGTCATGGTTGTCTCAAAAGTGTTTTTTCAATAGGCAACTGGACTTTCTTGTTTTTCTTTGAAGACGTTTCGCTTCTCATGCAAGAAGCTTCTTCAGAGCTGAAGACCCTTCTTGGATGAGAAGCGAAACGTCTTCAAAGAAAAACAAGAAAGTCCAGTAGCCTCTTGAAAAAGCACCTTTGAGGCAATTCTTGACTTTGCCTATACTTTCCACCAGAACCTTACCATCTATTTTTATAGATGGTAGATTTTTTTCATAAAGTTAAATATTAATGAGATTCAACATCAAAATCTAATCTATATCCCAATGAGGTCCAAATATATTTAACTGCTGACAAACCACAAAACAAAAAAATCTCTCTGTCATGTGCTGACTCAGTTCCCAGAGCACAAATAAATGATAACTTTCTAACAAAGCCAGTAAAGGTTGATATTCATTTAAATTCTCATTCTAAATAAATGGAGATGATAAATACAGAATGAAATACACATGTACCTTTGTTGTTTTGATGTTGTGTAGGCAGAAGATAACTCAGGCGAGGGGATTATTAAAGAAAGCAACAGTTTTCACTGTTTTTTTAAACCTTGCAGAAAAATAGCTTTGCCACAATTTTATAAAGAGATAAATAATGCAAAATGCCACAACTAGAATCCTGATTTATTAATTTATTACAGCCTGCATTGTAGTATTTAAATAAAAGGTGTTTTTTTTTTAAATTTAAAGATGAAAGTCTTTAAGTATCACACAAGGAGTGGAATTTTTTTAGCTTAAGGCCTTCTATTCCATTGCAGCAATTGATCCCATCATTGCCATCAGCATTAGTTACTGATTATGTTGCTGAACATGCTGGACTTTAATTGAAATCAGAAGTTCCACTTTTTTCATTTCTGTAGTTTCTAGAAATAGCTTGATGCAATTTGCATATGAAAGTTGATGTATACTCTAGAAATTCTAGTCTTATTATTGGAGTGAAACTTCTGTAAAAAAATATGTGTGGTTAGAAAGATCCTTAAGTAATTTTTAGTTTCTCGGTCCTTTTTTTCTGTTTCCCAAAATACTAGCAGCATTTTAGGTATATTTTAAATGAATTTTCTCTTCCAAAATCTTGATGTGATTTTATGTAGTGCATTGATAAAGATGGCAAAAAAGGGATATTATGCCTACAACTGTACTGAAATGTTTGTGTGTGTCTCTCTCTCTGTGTTGCTTTAAGAAGAGTCTTGATGCAGTCATATTTTATGAGGAGAAAAAGTTTTTCTCTCCCCCTCTTCTTCTCAATGTTTTTTCAATGTATATATAATATGTACAACAGTACATCCTGGATACAAATGAGCTAAAATCTGTAAGATAAATCTCATGTTCTCCTCTGACCTTAACTTTAAATAATGTCCAAGATATTTAGCATTCAAGAAGAGTAAACTGTAGCAGAACAAAATAGACAAGCCTGGTAGAAATGATTAGATGAAACATGTTGGGGGAATTGCTAATAAACAACATTCAAATAGTAAGCATACTTTTTAGATTAAGTATAACCTTATTATATCTATCTATAGTGAGAGATGTATGTGTATGTATGTATGCTCTCTCTCTCTCTCTCTCTCTCACACACACACACACACACACACACACACACACACACACACACACAGAGAGAGAGAGAGAGAGAGAGAATCACTGTAACTGTAACTAATAAGATTTGATTTTTTTTCCGTCCTTGATGAACAGCTTACCGAAATACCGAAATAAACAACTTTGAAGAAAGACCATTTCTAACTTTGAGACCAATAGGATGAATTTTCAGGGAGATTTAACTGGCAACCCTATCAATATTCCCAGGGAAGTTCCTCGCTTGTTGATACAGTGGAAAATGAAAATATTGGCTATTCTTCTATGCAAGGTTTAGGCCCAGGTGAACTAATCAGGCCTCATGGAAAAAGTATTGAACCAAAGTCTGTGTTATGCTCAGTTTTACAATCCGAAGGAACTATTTGTAATCTAAACTGGAATTGTACTTTACTTAATATGATTTTGCTAAGCTTGCTTGTTTCAAATATATTTAGAACATAAGGACTGGAACTGTGAGAAATGGGGAACTGAAAGTAGCTGATGGATGCAGGTTCCAATGTACACGGGTATATGAGGAAAGTTATGGCCAGCAGAAAATCTGCGGAAAGTGCAAAGTTGCTGACCATCTGTCTATGGTCTTGTAATGTACTGAGTTGTGTTAAGACAGCAGGTGCAGGGTGGGAACCAGGCGAAGCTAGCGACCATGTGGCTGCTACAGAGACTGAATGTCTGGAGACCCGGGCATGCTTGTTATTTTAGCATGGGAGAAACCCCGTGCAATGATTGGTTAAGGTTACCCAGAGCTCCTTGTACAAAAGGGCGGAGCCAGTTTCGTTTTCTGTTCTGTTCTGTTTCTGCGTGCAAATGAATAAACCTTGTTGTTCTTTAATCTTGTCTCTTCAATGTCTACCACCCTAAAGACAGAACAGGTCTTAGGACGGGAAAGGGTATAAAAAGTTGGGACTGGACCTGATTGATTTGCCATTGGCCTATAGCTGTCCTTATTGGAACTGCTATGCCATTGAATCTCATTGCAATGGGTTGCTAATGTAAGTGATGTTATGATGTTTGCTTATGTTTCAAATTATTAATAAAATAAACCTCTGAATCTTAAAGTAAGAATTATTGTTTTGTGTTGCTATCTCTTGTTTCTTTCATTGGGTTTTTCCACGACAATTTTTTAAAATATTTTGTTCAGCAAATGAACAGTGTCATCTGGTCCATCTGGCTTACTTACCTTTTCAAAGGATTCCTTATACCTTTCATTTTTGTTACTGAGAGTCTTCCCTTCCTACTTCCTGTATGCATTCAAAATGGCTCCTACCTATCAGTAAATTGCTCATACTGCCTCCTATAAATTACAGGCATACTTTGAGAGTCTTGGATAATCATTTTATATGCAGCAAAATATGGAGAGGTGTGTATGTTTCTTGCCAACTGTGCACTTTCCACAGGAAAATACATGCTGCACTAATTTGAAATCAGACAATGTTTTTGCATGTTTGCTTTAATTAAAAAACAATCCCATTCAGTTTAGAGTTGTAAATCAAATCTTTCTCTTACTCATCTTGAAATCCTACTCACATGTTCAAGAGAAATGACTGTGAAATAACTGTATTGCTCCATGTCAGAATGTATTTTTCTTTATGTAATTTTAGCTGTTATGACATCAGTGTAGGTACTAAAGTGACTTCTATACTTGGCTAATTTACCTCTTCTGGAGCCATGGGATCTGGGCCAAAAACTGATGTTAGGGATAGAGTTTTAGAGATATTATAAGGAAAGGGAATGTGACAGCTTTTAGAATGGAATGGAATAGAATGGAATGGAATAGAATAGAATAGAATAGAATAGAATAGAATAGAATGGAATGGAATGGAATGGAATGGAATGGAATGGAATGGAATGGAATGGAATGGAATGGAATAGAATAGAGCTGGAAGGGACCTTGGAGGTCTTCTACTCTAGCCCTCTGCTCAAGCAGGAAAACCTATACCACTTCACACAAGTGACTCTTCTTAAAAACCTCCAGTGATAGAGCACTCATGATTTCTGATTTCTGTTCCACTGGTCAACAGTTAGGAATTTTCTCCTTAATTCCAGGTTGCTTCTCTCTTTGATCAGTTTCCAACCATTGTTTCTTGTCCTGCCCTCTGGTGCTTTGGAGAATAATTTGACCCTGTCTTCTTTGTGGCAGCCCCTCAAATACTGGAATAAAGCTATCATGTCACCCCTGTTTCTTCTTTTCTTTGGACTAGCCAAGCCCAAGTTCTGCAGCTCTTCTTCAAATATTTTAGATTCCAGGCCTTTGGTCATTTTAGCTGTTCTTCTCTGAACTTTTTCAAAAGTTTCAACATCTTTTTTGTAGTATGGTGACAAAAATTGATTGCAGTATTCCAGGTGTGGTCTTATTAGGGTTTTATAAAGCGGTACTAATACTTTGCGTGATCTTGATTATATGCCTCTGTTTATACAACCCAGGATTGTATTAGCTTTTTTAGCTACTGTTGCACACTGCTGACTCATAGTCAAGTGATTGTCCACTAGGACTCCAAGGTGCCTCTCACAGTTACTGTTTTTAAGCCGGATCTCACCTAACCTATACTTGTACCTTTGATTTTTCCTGCCTAAATATAAGACTTTGCTTTTCTCCATATTGAAACTCATTTTGTTGGACAGGGCCCATTATTGAGGTTTGTCAAGATCTTTTCATCCCAGATGCCAGGGAGAGCTAACCCTAACCCTAACCACAACCCTAACTCTAGTATAATTTTCATTGCGAATGGGATTTTCCCATGCATTTTACTGTGCTTCCAAAAGTAGTCCAAACGAAAAGCTGTCACATTGTCTTTCCTTATAATACCACTAAAAATCTATCCCTAACATCAGTTTTCGTCCCACATCCAAGGAAGATCGAACCCTAACCCTAACCCCAACCCTAATTTAATTTTCATTGCGAATGGGATTTTCACATGTATTTTACTGTGCTTCCAAAAGTAGTCCGAACAAAAAGCTGTCACATTCTCTTTCCTTATAATACTACTAACAATCTATCCCTAACATCAGTTTTCATCCCAGATCCCAGGGAGACCGAACCCTAACCCTAACCACAACCCTAACTCTAGTTTAATTTTAATTGCGAATGAGATTTTCCCATGCATTTTACTGTGCTTCCAAAAGTACTGCAAACGAAAAGCTGTCACATTATCTTTCCTTATAATACCACTAACAATCTATCCCTTATAATCCCATTCGCAATGAAAATTATACTAGGGTTAGGGTTAGGGTTTGGGTTAGGGTTAGGTTCGATCACTGATGTTAGTGGTATTTTTAGTGGTATTATTGTTAGTGGTATTATAAGGAAAGAGAATATTGAAAAATATGTATATTTTTCAACTTTACAGTGTTTGGACTTTATTTTCCAGAATTCTCCGCTAGTGAACTAGGGAATTCTGGGAGCTGAAGTCCCTTCATCTCAGTTATCTTGTAGAGTAACTTTAAACTGTTACTCTAGATAAGGGGTGTCAAACTGCTGGCCCGTGAGCCGGTTGCATCATGTGTAGACTGCAGCCACCCCAGCAATGTGAAAAAAGTCACGATACGTCGCAACACGTTATGTGATGCGGCAAGTTTGACACCCGTGCTCTATATGATAACTCATAACATAGGCAACAATGCATGTGGGAAACTTTCCTTGTTCAAGAATTCTGAGAATTGAAATGTACAGGTTGCACACGGACCATAGTTGCCCACTTCTGCTCCAGAGGATAATATGATGATGTCCTAAACAGCTGTCATAAAACTAGCACATTTCTAAAAGTTGCTATTCAGTCACTCAGTCACTTCTGACTCTTTGCAATCAGATGGCTATTGCTTTGTCAAGAGTGCCTCAAACTCCTTGTAAGCTTATGCATTGGGTCATTAATAATATCTAACTACCTGGTCTTCTATCAGCCTCTTTTTCAATTTGCTTCCATTTTTCCATGCTTTTGGGTGTTTTTCAGTAATATTGCAAATGCATTCTTTTGGATGGGAAGTATAGAAGGCCAATCAAAGGAGTTCTCTCATGATTTCATCATTTGGGAAATGATTTAAATATTGAAAACCAAGGAAATTGCCGTTCAGAAATGGAAGACAAGGTAATATCTATACGTTCCTTTGGCCAGGCATTTGCACTGAAATTCTCTTCTTTTTTTGAAAGTAATTTTGCAAATACATTTTCTTTCATCAAATTGAATGAAAAATGCAGAAGGTTTTCTCTCTCCATCAATACATGTGAGGACAGCATGTAAAATGTAAAAAAAAAAAAAAAAAAAAAGCAGGGCAACAGCTTATACCAAGATATGAAATATTTTTTTTTTAACAAATAGAATTTTATTGGAAAAGTACTACCAATGGTTGGAAATTGTCTCAAAGAAATGAAGGGCAGAGAACTGTGAGAATTTAGATGACAGCAGTAAAATAACATAGCATACTGCCGGCAGTAAAGGGAAAAGGGGACAGATATGAAAAAAAGGAAGAGAAGGATTTGTTTTTTTCATTCTAAGGTAAAACTTCACTGCAGATGGCAGGCACATGTGTTTGTTTGTTTGTTTTCTTTCTAAAAGACATGGTTCCATTTTGTTGAAGTACTCTTTTGGCATTGCATGAAGACATGCACTTGGGGATACTGACATTGAAGATTTTTATTAATTTGTTTGAAATAATCAGCCTTGTCTGCTCAAAAACACAATACGTGTTATATATCTGTACAAAATTTGTGGATAGAGTTGTACAGGAAAATTCATTTTGGGGTATGATAACTGTAGAAAGTTAATGCAACTGTAGAACTAGAAGAATTAGCGTAGTTGGAGAATATTATAAGCCGTGTGAAATAAAATAAAATAAAATAAAATTGTAATTCATTTAAATAACTCTGTTTCCTTCCTTCCTTCCTTCCTTCCTTCCTTCCTTCCTTCCTTCCTTCCTTCCTTCCTTCCTTCCTTCCTTCCTTCCTTCCTTCCTTCCTTCCTGCCTGCCTGCCTGCCTGCCTGCCTGCCTGCCTGCCTGCCTTCCTGCCTTCCTTCCAGTTTGCCCCATTGTCAGTGTGATATTCTTTATGGTATATGTTCAATGATGTCCAGTTCATATGTAATGGGCACTTAATTCCAAGGTCTTATTTAATTTGCTGTTAAATCTTCATGTTGTTAACATATCTAACTGCTGAAACAAGAAATTAATTTATTCCACTCAGAGCATTTTGCGTCTCTTATTTATTCATTTATTCTATTCATTTGGCAGTTTTTTATGCACAAAAGAAAAGTAATAAAAAGTAGTAAATTGTCATTCAGTAGGATTTTAAGTTTGGGTTTATAAACGAACAGATTTTAAGACTTTTGCAACAGTGCCAGTGAGAACAAACAGATCGTGCACTATTTAATCCTGCATTGTGGTATAGCCCATTTGTAAATTTATTTTTTACAACTATTTTTAACAGTGCTATTGTTTTATATCCGTGCATGGTTTCCCCTCTTTTCCTTCATATCAATCTCTGGGTCTCAAATCAACAAAACTAAAACTCTGATGACATATAATCTGTGTTTGGGTTTTTCCTTATGAATATATTAGGACTTCTGCCCTAATTTCTGGAAAAAAAACAACGTTTTTTGCTGACAGTCCTTAGGAGAATCCATTAAATGTTTCTCCACCATACACTTATTCTTTATTTATCATTCCCTTAGTCATTCTCCCTTTCTTTTCTATATCATTCTATTAAAGCTTTCCTCTCTCCAGTCGTGATCGATTCTAAGGGGTGGGTGGTGCTCATCTCAAATTTTCAGCTGAAGGATCCTGCATTGTTTGAGATATGTTTCCGTCATCGTGTGGCCAGCATGAAAATATGGAATGCACTAACCTACCCACCAGAGTGATACCTATTAATCTATGTGCATCTGCATACTTTCTAATTGCTAGGTGGCAAGAGTTGGGGGTGAGTAATAACAGCTTATCCCTTCACGAAGTGCTTGAATCTTGAATCCAGATTGTTGGCTTTCCAGCTGACAAGCTCAATGTCTTAACCACTGAGCCATCACATTCCCTTTTATCATTCTATTACTGCCAATAAAATGAGCTTTCCTTTAAAAAAAGAAAAGAATCAACTTTATTAAATTTTGAAAAGATATAAAATACAAAATAACAAAAAGGGAAAAAATTGGGAGGGAAGGATCAAAAAAGGAAAAAAGTTAAAATTGACAAAAAATGGGGGAATTGACTTCCAGTTTTCTTAAGTACAGGTACAAATATATAGCAAAGTAACCTCTTGCTCTATTATATAACATCATATAAAATAGACCTATTAAACAATCAAAATTTTATAACAAAAAACCTCTTACTCTAAGTTTAAATATGGGCATAAAAATACAATATACACAACTAATAATAAGAATAAGGATACAGAATATTTCTACAGTCATATCAAATGTAATTGTAAAATCCTAAAATCAAAACTTCATTTTTTCTTTCTCAAATAAGAAGTCCAAAGTCTTTCTCAAATAAGGTCTCCAAACAGAAACAAAAGTAGGTAGAATAAGACTGTTCCTTCTGGAATTTGAGTTTCTGCCAGATAATTCTTTACAAATTTCAGATAAACCAAAATTTCAGGGGATATGAAAGAATTCTTTATCCCCTGTAGCATGGCTAAGACATTTGCTTGGTTAAATTCTTTACCTTTTAATCAATCTTGGAGAGACATATGGAAATATCAGCAAGCTCAAAGGCATTTTCTTTCCCAGCTGACTGCAATATGTCATATTCAAGCTATGAAAAATACCCACTACCTCAGAATTTGGACTTCATGAAGAATTATACTTTGAGGGCACACAAACAGATGTGTCAATAAAATGATTACTCTAATTGGAATAACTTTTGAAAACAGTTCTCCATAGTGACCACAAGTGCATGTCTATGGGTCATGTAAGAAAAATTAAAAACAATGACTCCTCCAACTCTAGTTAAATTCACTGTACTCATTGTGAAAAACCAACAGCAACATCCCTTCCCTTCCTTTATCCCCTATCCCCTATCTCCTTTCCTCTATCCCCATCCCCTTCTCCTTCTCCCCTTATCTGTAGATCTTCCAGGTTTTTTAAGGCTCTCTGAATCTACAGTGGGGTGTATTTAATAATATTCTGAATTTCAGCAACATCTTAAATATGAGTGAATGTGATCCCATATACCAAAAATCTCGAAGTCCTATGTAGAATTCTCCTCCAGCTTGTTATAACACAAGAACAAGAGGCTTATTTAATGACAAAACTTGTACCATACATAGCATGCCTATCTCCAATAGAACTAAACCATCAATAGCATTTAGTGTATTACTACACAGATTTCATATATTGACCAAATAGGTAGTATAATTGTCTTTCCTAAATGGGCTCATGTCTCAGTTTGTAAAACATTACATAGAATAGAAATACCTTCAGGTTCATTTTGGGCAATTTATAGTAAAAAGTTTTCAGAGTCTCTAGACCTTGATAATCCTATTTAAGGGAAAAATTGGAAACCTGATGAATAGAAAGGAAAGTGTACACTTGAGCAACCAACTGGACAGTGAGTCTTTCTGCCTCTCAGACAAACTAATGCCTTCTTTCCTGCCTAAATATAGGAACACTATTTCTTGCAGCTATTAGATTGATCAGAAAATAAATATTTATAAGGAGAAGAGTGTTTCTTTCAGGCCATGTGAGTTAAGATGAATTCTTTCTTCTTCTGTTCCTGACAAGTTGTATTAACTTGCTGACAGCCAAAATTATGGGACATCTAACAAGTGGGCAATGATCAAAAGAAAATATTAAACAGCTCAGACCTTCATGTTCATTGTGCAGCAAAGCTGGTTCATTACATCATCACTGAACATTATGCCTTTTGGACTAGAAATCAAATATTTTTAAAATAGCCATTCCTCAAAAGGAAAATAAACACAAGCAATAATAGATCTGTTTTAATTCAGTTATATAAATATTTTAGTTTAAACACAGATAAAGTACCAGACAATCTACAAATAAGTGAAGATGTACACAATTCGATACTTTACTGAATAAGAAATAAAATTAAATCCAGTTTCATATCTATTAAAGGTATGAGGCATTAAGTATGATTGTTACTTAATTAACAATAGCAAGCTGATATAAATTGACAGATATTTTTTTTTTTAAAAAATGTCAGTTAACAAAATGTTAAAATCAGAGAATAGAAGGGTTGGAAAGGATCTCACAAATCCACTCCCCTGCCTAGTGTAGGAATCCAGTGCAAAAGCATCGGTGAGAGATGGCTATTTGCTCTCTGTTTAAATTCCTCCCATAAAGACAAGCCCACTTTCCCAACAGTCTGTTCCCCTGCTGAAAGGCTATTACAGAAAAGATTTTTTCTCTCTCTCATACCTCACCCAAATCTACTTCATTATCACTTAAATGCATTATTTCATCGTCTACATCAGAGGTAGGGAATGATGGCCCCTTTATGACAACTTGTAGACTTCAACTCCCAGATTTCGTGAGCCAGCATGGCTGACTCAGGAATTCTGGGTGTTGAAGTCCACAAGTCATAAAAGGGCCATTGTTCCCCACCCTGTTCTACATGGCAACCAAGTCTTCTTTTCATGGCAGCCAAGTATTCCTTAACCACCTCTTTATTTACTTGCCTTCCTTTTAGAGTCAGTTGTCCTGCTTAGGTCTATCCCTAACAACTGACTCCAAAAGGAAGGCAAGTAAATAAAGAGGTGGTTAGGGAATACTTGACTGCCATGTAGAACAGGGTGGGGAACAATGGCCCTTTTATGACTTGTGGACTTCAACTCCCAGAATTCCTGAGTAAGCCATGCTAAGCACAGGATGAAGCATCTGTTACTATTATGTTCGTTATGGTTTCCTTTGCTACCCTTGTGTACCTAAATTCATGTTATGTTTTAGCCTTTCTGCCTTTCTTGCTGCTGTTATTAGCTTATTGATGTGTCTTCTTAGTGACTACGCTCTTCTTCCACATCATCTATAAATGCACTGCATTTTGTTACCGTTTGTGGAGGAAAAATTGATCCCTTTTGGATATTCTGGGCTTTTAAAAATATTTTTGCTACTGAACTTTGTGCAGGTTCTTCTGATGTACAGAAGTCTGAATGAACAAGGAACCCCAAGGTTTAATGCTTGCTGCATTTGTTTAAACTACAGTCACCCAACATGTATGAAATAGTAACAGCCAGCATCCATTCAGTACCTGACTGCATCACCATTTGTTGCAATAACTGTAAACCAATGCTTCTGCTACTTCAGTAGGTTTCTTCCTCCATGTTGGACTGCTTCAACTCAATAACGTTTGAAAGCTGTCTATAAGTACTTTTGATTTCAGGTCTTGCTACCTTGTTATCAGTTTTCACTATTTCAAAACACAATGCATTTTCTTTTATTCTTTCTCTTGTGGATGCCTTTGCATATTTGAATTATTGTCTTTACACTATATACTTTATCTGACAGGCAGATGGACAGGATAGTTGCTCTAGAACATGGGTGTCAAACTCGTGACATCACGTAACGTGTTGCAATATATCGCGACTTTTCGCCCATTGCCGGCAATGGGGTGGGCACGGTTTTGGCATGACACATCCGGCCTGCAGGCCGACAGTTTGACACCGCTGCTCTAGAATGAATAAAACTTCACCAGCACAATTGAGCAAGAGACTTCTAAACTCACCTATATCAAAATGTTTTGGGCTTTTTCAGAAGGTTTTAACAAATACAATGGGTTTTAAACATATTCTCCCCATTCCCCTCCCATCTTAAATGGTGCACCAGTTTAGCCACTCTGTGCATCTGATGAAGTGTGCTGTAGCTCCCAAAATTTTACATCTTTATTTAATCTTTTAAATCTTTAGTCTGAAAATGTACTCTCAGATTCCTTTAGATTTTTTTTTGTTTAACTTAGATTAAGGCTGCTGTCTGCCTATTATGTTTATAATGAGGAGCTGATAGTTCTCCACTGTGAGCAGAACCAGCAAAGAATCAGTATTCTGTTCCTGTGCAGTTGAAGTTCTTATTTGCCTTCCATGGGATTTTGCTATTCTCTATCAATTCAGCATTTTTGGAGGATTATAACATAAGAGATCTGGAGCACAGAAGAGAAAGGAAGTACAAGAGAAAGGAAGATCTGTTTGACAGAGAAACTTTATTCATACTATGGTGTTGTGCTCCTTAGCTTTTTGGTAAAGTTGTGTTGTCAGTCGTCCATGAATGAAACATGAGTATCTGCAGCAGAGAAATTTTCAGATGAAGGACTGCACATATGAAGACTTTCACATCAACAGAAACGCTCATTATCTATAATTCAGGTTTATGTGAAAGTTTTCATGTGTCCAACTCTATGCAAAAATTCTGCTGCAGACAGTTGTGCTAAACTTGTGGAAGGCCAACAGAACATTATTTCATCTTAATTAGATTTGAGTTCCAATAGCTCATCTTCTTTTACCAGCTGTGGAGACTGATCTGATACCATGATGAAGTAGTATTCATATACTGCACCATTATGCTATTGGGTAGGGCATAGTAAGACAGCAACTCTCCCTCTATTTTATGGTCCACTGCCCAGCCAACCCCCTTGTCCTAAAGGATGAGAATGGATGCATTTCTTTTGAGAGGTCAGTTAGAGGACAATTCAATTTCTTTTTTCTGATTCTTCAATTTGTTGAAAAACTTTAGAAAAGTTGTTCAAAGGAAAAGACACTTCTGTGAAAATGATATGGACAAGATGTTGTGTTATTATCTTTATTAGTTATGAGATGGGCAACACCCTCTATTCCATTAAGCAGTCAAATTTGCAATGATTTGTAAGTTCCTTGGATTCCCACCAGAACTCCTGCTATTGGGCTTTTTTGAAAGTAGTGCTACTGTCACTACTAAGAATGACTCCTGGCCTATTGGATAATTCTCTTTTCCCTGAAGAAATTCAGAGAAATTGTCTACCCAAATATGAGGAAGGATTTTGAAAAGCCACTTCTTCCCATATCTAGGTGAAGTACCAGCTATTTTGTGGCACACAGCACTGATTACCTGATATTGACCTTGAAAAAGATAATGGCTTTGGCTTACTTCTGATTTTTGTGATTTTGCAAAAGAAGTAGGAGTAGGAGTAGGAGTAGGAGTAGGAGGAGTAGGAGGAGCAGGAGGAGCAGGAGGAGCAGGAGGAGGAGGAGGAGAAGGAGAAGGAGAAGGAGAAGGAGAAGGAGAAGAAGAAGAAGAAGAAGAAGAAGAAGAAGAAGAAGAAGAAGAAGAAGAAGAAGAAGAAGAAGAAGAAGAAGAAGAAGAAGAAGAAGAAGAAGAAGAAGAAGAAGAAGAAGAAGATGATGATGATGATGATGATGATGGTGATGATTTGAAGGAAGGTATTCTTTGAAACTTTGACCCCAAAGTACTATCTGCAAATAGATAGACCATCTGGGAGTTTGCATGGATCTATCCCATGTTTTAATTTTCTTCAGACTATTAGCTGAAATGCAAATTAAACAGGTGCTATAGTGTTATTTAGCAGACAAAGGCAAATTACCCTTATGTGGTCCTCTGAAGGTTTTTAAGTAGTCAATTTTCTAACACTCTTTAATACATGAACTTTCTGAGCAAGGATTAACTAAAGGACTTTGTTCTGCATTAATCATAATAGCAAGAAGAAAATATCAAAGGATTATACAGTGTTAATTTGTTAGACCTTGCAAATAAAATTTGTTTTGAAAATATTTAAAGTTAATTTTAATGAATGCTATTTTCTATGCCATAGGATTTTTATTCAGTTGTACTTATCAGAACAATTCTAGGTACATCTGCTTAGAATAAACCCCTTAAAGATCACAAGATCTGATTAACATTTTAGCCCTGTGCTAGGAATATTATTCCTCTTTGAAATACTTCTTCAACAAACATTATTTTTCAATTTTTAAACAAAAACTTAGCTAAGTGTGTAATCTCTTAGTTAATTTCCTTAAGCCATTTTTAGTACTTCTGCACTGATTTGTATTAAAATTCACAGAAAATTAAACATTTCATTTTTCTTAAAAAATGGGAACATAATCCTCTGTGTATAAACCAAAAATAAACCTGGAATAAAATGCTATAGTCATGCCTCAGTTTTCTTTTATTTCAACCATCACAGGAAATAAAGAATTAAATACAGTTCTGATGGACATTTATGCCAAGTCAATAAAGAAATGTATGTATATTGTTTCTTGATTGCTAATAGAATATGAATAAATTGAGACAAATATTACAGATTAGAATATGTAACCTAATTACAGTGCCTCTGTATGTTGGTAATGCAGACTTCATACCGCTCAGTAACTTTATTTAGCGTTGATGAATCAAGGAACATTCTACTTCAGAATACACTACCAGCTTAATAAGTAAAAAGCAAAGGTATATCTTCAGCATTTTATGCACAGATATATTTATTAATGTAAGAAGCAGTACATCTCACAACTCTCAAATGTTCATCTGCCAACCAAGCACATTTTAAATCTGAGCTCTGATGAAATTGCCATATTTCTCTTAATAATTTCACCCTTCCGCTATGCATGAAATGAATAATAAATGCACTGAATACTTTGCACCTTTCCATTAGGCCCTTTAATATCTGGTTCAGAGATATTTCATTCTATTTTTCACTCCTTAGGAATTATCCTGCTCTCATAACTGGAATTAGGACTCTTATGACTTCTTAAAAGCTGATAAAGCAAGGGCAGAGTCCAATAGTTTGTTTCCATTGACAAAACTTCCATCACTAGAAAGTGAAAGAAAAAATTCTCCTCCATACAACTGTTAGTCTGAAGTCAGGGGTAGCAGTAGTATCCACCAGTCAGTAAATATTTTTTGAAAAGAAGCTGCAAATTGGAAGGGAAAGAAAAGTAGAAAGTTGTGTTGTGTAAGTCAACTTTTGCATGACATTAGGTTGACCCGAATGGCTGAATTTAACTAAATACTTGGAAGCAGGGCTTTTTTTCTCATAGAACGCTCAGAACGGAATTCCGGCACCTTTTTTGGATGGAACCTTGTAGGGTAGGCAAAGTGGGTTGTTTGAGATGTGTGAGTTCCGGCACCTTTTTTTTTTTTTACAAAAAAAGCACTGCTTGGAAGTAAAGGATTATACTTTTATATCAATATAATCATTAATGAGAAGGAATCTTCTTTTCATCAGACACTCAATAGGCTCTTGTCCATTACAATTTAGGTGAATTCCAATTTGGCACTTAGCACTTAGCACTTAGACTTATATACCACTTCACAGTGCTTTACAGCTCTCTCTAAGAATTAGCATGTTCCCCCCAACAATCCTGGTCCTCACTTTACCAACCTCGGAAGGATGGAAGGCTGAGTCAACCTTGAGCTGGTGAGGATCAAACCCCTGGCAATCAGCAGAATTACCACAGAATTATCCTACATTCTAACCACTGTGCCACCATGGCTCATGAGCCAGATTGTACCATGAAGATATCCCATCTCTCCCTATCCCCCATCTTTGCAGTCCACCTATTCCAAAACACCTTGCAGAAGTGCCTTTTTAAAAAGTTTGAGAGTTCCAGATTCAGAATGTTCAATTGCACACCTGGAGCCATCCAATAGAATTTTCTTCTCTGCCACTGCCCTTTCCCCCCTATTATGATTTGTCCCATTGAACCAAATGGCCACACAAATAAGAAACCCCACATACTGAAGCAATTCTTGGACTTTTATTTTATCATTTAATTTTATTGCCTTGACCAAAACTCATGTGATCATCTTAAATGCTGAACCATCTATGTGATGCCTTCTTACTTGGGGCTTCAGCAACTGAACCAAATTCCTTTAAAAGTCCTGAGGGAATTTAGAAAGGCTAGTGAACATGCTAAAATTGCAAGATGGGCAGTGTACGGGTTTAATGAATGAATGAACAAATAAAATCTTCACAATCAGGAGTCCCCTGCAAGTGTGCCTGATTATTCAGTGAGATACATATTAAAATTTGAGGTGATTTCTGTTAGAGATGCTTGATTTGTGATTTGCAAGTACAGTGGAATCTCCACTTTGAGAGGGAGTTTATTAACATGCATTTCTTCTCTCTTCCCCATCACAGTTATACATTTGGCTCTTTCATTAAAGATATGGTAAAAACCTCAGAACAAACTCAGCATGAATAAGAACATGGCCATCTGGATGTGAAGTGGATCTGGAATAGTTTACTGGCACAAAGCTTGTTCTACACCTGGCTGAGAGCATAATGTCTAGATTTGGGCCATATATTTTGTTAATTTTCTCATGCAATATTATAGTATAAGTTTCTATCACATAAATCCATCAGTCTTTCATTGCTGATCATTTCAGTCCTTGCTCACTTGCCCATGTACTGATTTATGTCTGAATGTTCCAACACCATGTCTGTATATCATTTTATTCTTTGCCTCATTCTCTTGACAATGTTTTGTTATTTCAAAGGAATGTAAACCGAAGTTAGTTCATTTCTGCATGGTCAGAAACATTTTGGGGAAGACACCTAAGGCTTTGCTTTGTTTGACTCAAGTTACTCCGTTAATGTATATTCTTGCAGATATTAAGAAACATTTTCATAGTTCCTTGAGAATAAATCTTTTCTCCAGTATTATTTTGGTGTTTATTTTTCATCCTTAATAATACAGGAACAACATCAAAAGCAAATGGTTTATGAATGCAGAAGAAAAGAAAATGAAATGTGGCAATGCTGTACTACAGCACATCACTGCATAAGTAAGAGGTATTTTTAAGAACATTAGTTTTATGCAGTGAGAGTAGCTAAAAGGAAGTCATGATATGAGAGAGAAAAAGAATAGTTGCTGCCTTATCACCATTTTATACCATACATTCTTCTGGTTAAAAAAAAGGGGGGGGAATGAGGGAGAATATGCAAAGGAATGAATTATATGTCCAACAATAAAGAAAATATTATTCATTATATTCATAGTCATAAAGCAATGTCCTATACTTTAGAACACTCTTATGGACATCTGTGGGTTGCTACTACTACAGTATTACCAGGAGACATTAGTATAAAAATTATTTTATAGTGTAAGTTTTGAAGGTAGATGTTTTACTAACAATTAGACTGTCATTACTATAAACATTCTAAATTCAGAACTGGTATGTGTTATTATCAGTTTCCAAGTTTAACCTAGGAGATGTCCTTCTTCATTGTGACCTGTTTTTGAATTGCATAGGGTCACTTGACTGAGCTAGACTAAAATAATTAATATCTCATGTTCATTTTTTATTTTTATCTATATTTCCATTTTATTCAAGGTTAAAATACAACATAAAAAACTCCAAACAAAAAAAAAATCTCACAGAAAAAAAAACCAAGACAAAACCCACAAAACAATCAAACACAAAAAATATATTGTAGTAATGCATTAATCAGTATTCAACTAGAGGGGATAATATGTGTATATGTGTTGTTGTTATTTGATGCACCTTTTTAATATCTCATATTTCAACTGCTGCTACTATTACTACTACGATTCTTATTAGCATTGCAAAACTATTTTCCAGCAAATCCACCTTCTGTGCCATCTTTACAGAGCTGACACTGACCTTGTTTATAAATGATTACCATCATCCCTTCCATGTAGCTGATTTATAATTCTTTGGGTAGTTAACATACTTCATTTCCCTCCTTTTTTAATGAACACAGATCATTTTGTCTTCTTCTAGATCTTCTAAGCAGGTGGACCATCTCTATATACTGTGAACGAATTTTATTTAATGCATTATTTGTGAAGTCGATAGCACTGTAAATAAATATCTGATCTTTTAATAATTCAATTTCAAATGATGGAAGATGTTGATGTATACTCTTGTATGACAGTTAAAGTATAGAGCTGAGATTACTCAAATATAAGATCATCTGTTGGGAATGGCATAGGAATGGATTACTACTCTGGGCAGGGAGCTGGATACACAATTCCCCAAATCCCTTCTAACCTTAATTTCTATTTTTTTTTAAAAAAATGACTAAATGTAAAGTGCGAGAGAAAGAAGAGGTGAATAGTATCTATATTACATGAAATGTATGCAATGGTACATTCTTTTGAGGTATATTTGGAATATGTGGGTTTTTCAAAGCCATAGGAGTCTGATGCAAGTTCTGATTGGATCAGAGGTTGCAGCTTGTTTTCTCTCTCTCTCTCTACCAGTATATTCACTCATGGCTATAATATATGGTTAACTTCATACTTGGAGCTTCACTATCATTCATCAAACTTTCTCAAGTGGTGCTCACTTGCAGCTTATAATGGAAACAGAGACTCCTGAGTGAATTACAACTTTGTGTTTTCTATTGGGAGATATATATTATTTCACAGAACTGAGGTGCAGTACACAAGGAAAAAGCTTATACTTTGATCCTGACTTATTCTCCAATTTTTTCCTTAGATTGGACTTTACAGTAAGATAAAAGTCAGGGAGAAGTTCTGCCTTCTTTGGCATGTAGAATTTTTAAAAAGCTACTGTACTTGCATTAATTCATTTGGAAGACTGGAAGTAATTTTCCTAGAACTGGCTTATCCATGTTCTGTGCAATGATATAATCATCCTTGGGAGTAACAGAAAGCAAAATTTGGCAGGCAAAATTGCCATTAATTTAATTAATTAAAATTGCCTTAATGACAATGCATTGAACTGAGGATCTCAGCAGAACTCATTCACTAAATTCTCAACACTTCCTATGTTATTTTTTAAAAGTCCTTTAAATCTGTGGTCCCATAATCTGAGGTGTGCAAGTATATGCAAAACACTGGGGCATGGGAGATCCCTCTTAGGAATGAATTTTAACTGATTTCTTCGCCTGACTTGAATAAATTCAATTCGTTCATCTGCCAGTTCATCTTTGGATGAATCTATTGGTTCATATTTGTTGATTCATATCTGGGCCAGTCATTCTCTCTAACCCCAATTCATCTCACAGGGTTGTTGTTGTGGGAAAATAGGAGGAGGAAGGAGTATTATGTACATTTGCCACCTTGAGTTATTTCTAAAGTAATAAAAGCAGGATATAAAAATCTAATAAATTATACATGTGTATAATTTGAATGGACCATCATTCTTATTTGGCCCCCAACTGACCTACTAGTTTTCTAAAAGTTGACTCTTTCCTTTATTTTTTATAAGTCACTGGTGACTGTGAAAAGGAGTATTCAATTGAGCACCAAGAAAATGCTTGGTAGCTGAATGGATAATTGTTACCTTTAGGAATCCAATTCCACCATTTCCATTCCACCCCCATAACCCATCATATTCTTCAAATTCCATCCCATCCTTTATTATTCCCAACAGCCACCAGTAGTTTAATGAAGCATACCATCTGATCAGCAATCACTCTTCCTTAAACATAAATATATTATTTCATAGTTTATTAAAACAACTCTAGGGATTATGAGTGACTGGCCTCCTCCCCTTCCAGATCCAGTTCTTTCTGATTACCCAGATAATTGGAACTGGCAATATACCAATTCTCAGCTGAATGAGCTCTCTTATTCAAAGCAACTAGGAATCCAATTTAATCAGGACTTGCAGGTTGCTGAGTCAAGTTACTATGTTCAGCCAAACCTAGTTACTTTTTCATTTTAGACTTGAGGAAATAGAAGAAAGTTCAAAAGGAGGGGTTGAATTGCAGATTGCATCCCTGTTGCTCTTCATGCTTTCATTTTTATAAAGGATGGAGAAGGGAGTTGGCTCATCCACAATAAGTTTATTTAGGCATGTGGGAACAGGCTGCTGTTATTTCTTTTTAGAAGCAATTGTCCATGCCTTATGGATATCATACAGTGTAATCTTCATACTTTGGTGCAGCTTGTCTGAGATGTAGGACACTGTTGTTAGAAAAAATGCTTACAATTCACTCTACCTTTTATACCCTTGGAACATACATGTGGTATCTTAGTGCTTGGCAGATATTTATTTATTCCTACTGAAGAAATCAATCTTAGCTGAGTATTGAATTTCATGTTTGTAATTTTATGGCTCATAAATCTTTTTTTTTATTATTAAACTCAATTTTTTGACCATAAAATATAGATGAAATAAACCCTCTTACCACAATTTTGCCAATATTGGTTTTCCTAATCCAGTCTACTTTATTAAAAACTGAAAGTTAGAAACATCATTGGTGATATTCCTTGAATAAGCATATCTTTAATCCAGGAGATATACTGCTAGACATGTAAACATGAGAATAAGTCCAATTTAACTTGTAACATTAATGTCTGGGTAAATATATGGATATGGATAGTAAGGAATCTCAAAAAAAATAAAAGTACCATTTAAGTGCAAGAAGAAACAAGATTTCAGGAATGATAATAAAGACATTTAGCAAACTTCAGGTCATCATTTGTATACTTTTATAAATACTATTTGCCTGCTGAAGGGTTTCCATGTCTGCTTTATTGGTTTTCTCAGGCTCCATGCTCTTACCTAGAAGTTATCCAGGTGCTTGTTTGCTACAAAGCATTTATGAGTTGTTGTTTGGCTTTGTCACCATGAACATGTTGTTCTTTCTA
The DNA here is from genome assembly GCA_023970755.1 of Azemiops feae. Lineage (NCBI taxonomy): Eukaryota > Metazoa > Chordata > Lepidosauria > Squamata > Viperidae > Azemiops > Azemiops feae. The sequence continues at coordinate 3,236,510 of JALGBA010000099.1, forward strand.
GTACTCACTGTAAATTAAATTGGCCTTTTCTCCAATCTTTTCCATTGCCTAATGAAAACCTTTCCTGTTTGCTCTTTGCCTCTCTCAAGTTTGTTGCTATATGTTAGTTGGCTGTTCACAAAAATGGTATTTCTAGTTTCAATGCTTTTCTCACAGCTTTTCCTATAGACAACTCTAGGTACTTTGAATTACACCTCCGCATTACTCACTCTTTGACAGACTGCTCGGGAGGTTTGGAACTGGCAGTTCAAAAGCATCTGAAGCATCACAGGTAGTCTATCATTCTTTAATGTTTCCTTAATACGTCTTGATGATCAAGCTTCTTCTATTAACTACTACTTTTTAAATGTGAATCTAGTTAACAATGCTGAAGTTGGAGTCTTTTCATAACAGTGGCCTTAAACAGCTTTGCAACCCCAAAATACTACCAATGACCTCCACAAGAAATGTTCAGGTACTCTGAGAATATGAAAACAAGATATATTTCAGGAAATGACACAAAAGGGTTTGATTTTGATCCAGTGTTAAGGTAGTCTATACAATACTTTTAAATATTACTTGTTTAAAATATTAAATATTTGCTTGTTTAAATATTTAAATGTAAATACTCCCCCACCCAAAAGCAGCTGAAATTAATTTTCTGATACCTTTTTTTCACAAAAAATATATATAATAGAATCAATTCTGCAATTCTCACATCATTACATGAACCATAGTGTATGTTTATAGGTAGAATTACCATGAAATAAATGTAAGAAAAATCTACAGAGAAAATTATTTTCCTAATGTAAAATTTAATTGAAGCATCTTCATGATGAACTGCAAGTAGGCAGATACCTAATAATCCATTTGATGAAGTTTAGTTAAATTTATTTCATTAAACATAAGCCAATTGAAGTATTAACACCCTTATAAAAGTGGCAATCAAGGTGTTGTCCTTTGAAGTTGTTTGCAAACTTCATCTTTTCCCCCAGAGTGTCTTGTGATTGAATCTAATAAGAATCCCTCATTAAGTTCTACTTGGAAACTCAAAAATCAACAAACATTTTTTGTTGTTGTAAGAAACATATTCCAAACTCATTGTCATTGTCAGCGATTCAGTCATGTTTGATCCTCGGTCACTCAATGGATCAGCACTCTCCATGGCGCTCTGTCTCACACCACTTCCTTCAGATCTGCCATGGTCATCCCAGTGTCATCTCTTATAGTGTCCAGCCATTGGGTACTAGGGTGGCCATTTCTCCTTTTTCCACTGATCACTCCCAGCATAATCGACTTTTCAAGTGAGTCAGCTGGCATAACATGACCAAAATAGGACTTTTTAATGTCTCAAAATGTTTATGGAGATTCTCAGTCATCCAAGTCATGGTTGTCCCAAAGATGCTTTTTCACTAGGCAAAGAAAGTCCAGTTGCCTCGTGAAAAAGCACCGTTGGGGTAATATCTCAGAAGCTGTTATGCTCTTTTTTTATATACATGGAAGGTGAATTGCATCTATAAAGACTCGGGCTATTTTCCCAAGCAACTCTTAGATTGGTTTTTGCATTTCCCACATTTATAAACTGAATGAAAAACAATATGATTTTTAAAAAATGTAGTCTCAGTTTTATCTTCTCTTAACCTGACTTTCCATATCAATGGCTTTCATACATGCCAGATTGAAAAAACAAACAATAGACTTTTGGCATCATGGTTTCTTTCTCCATCTTCTGTCTTGCTCTTATCTATCCATGAATTGGAAGAATACATAGAAAGGAATCCAATGTCATTAGCAATTCTCAACTTAAAAAAAAAATCTGCATATAAAACCATAACAGGCTGCAAGCAATATGTTGGGAAAAGATACACATTTTTTAAATGTTCATACAAAAATAGCTTAATCAAGGATATTTACAAAGCCTAGATCAGGTAATCTTTTTTTGTAATAAAGAAAAATTGAGAGAATTTGTGTTACAAAGGGCTGCTTGGAGAATTCAAGTGAAACATTTGGGGAAAATATGCATAAACATTATTTTACATTACTTAGCAAGTTACAAATAAAACTGCAGATTTTAACATGCTTTTTTTTTTTAGAAAGATAAACTGGAATGCTGCCTCTTAAAAAGCAGATAGCAAATCAACTAGATTTTTTTTTTTGTCTAATTCTATGTTTGCATCCAGCTACCTTGGCTTCTATATTCAACTGCTTCACTATGTCTTTGTTTGCCTTGCTTTATCTTTTGCAGGCTTCTTCCTCATTTCTAAATCTCTTCTACCTTCTTCATATTTTTCTTTGCTGTCCATCAATTTTATCTGCTCCCTATTTGCTCCTCCAATATGTTAAATCCACAGAAATTGGTAGCTTAGCAACTGCAATAATTCCCCTCCTCTCCACCTCAGGAGTTGCCACAACAACTGTAAATCTACTACAGCTGAACAAGTATGGAATTGCAGATTAACTTTAGTAAGGAATAGGGTGGATTCCTGTCTCTGGCCCTCAGTCCAGGACATTCGTCTCTTTCAGTTTGCTTGGAGCGATGCCCATTCTTTCTTTCTTGACACATCTAAGGCTGCAAACCTATATCCATTTTTCCATAAACAAAATTAAATGTTCTTTGGGTTATCCTTGATGTGTGGTGCCTTCATGGACATGTCTGGAAGTAAATCCTGTTGGATTCAGTAGGATTTATTTTTAAGAAGCATGATTCTGGACTATGCAGTAGAAAAGTTAAATTTCCACAACCATGAATGAATAAGAAGCACATTATAAAGTACAAAAAAAACCTTTAGATGAATCCTTTACTTAATTTTTTTCCATTTCAGCTACAAACCACATCTGTCAAAGCCAATCAGTGCAATGCTAGCAGGCAGCATGAAGTTATGCCAGCTCGTAACAATCACATATCAGCTAGCTAAAAGTGGATGGCCGATTAATTTTCACAAATTGCCTTCTTGTGACAGGAGCTTAAACTTTTTCTTATAATTGCTCTTGAATTAAGCAAGAAGGAAATACATTCTTTTTATTAAACAAATATGCTGTATTTCCCCCTGCAAAATACAATAATTGGGGAGGATTAGATCAAATACTGTACTCCTCTGAACCAGAGCTCTTCTTGATAAGGCAGACATTATGAAGAGCCTACGTTTTAATACTGCACAATTTAGAGCATATCTTTTTCTCTAATCAATTTAAATATTAACTCACATTTTCACTTCTCTAACAAGAGATATTTGCATGTTTAGCTAATTTTCAATGAAAAAAAATTAATGCAAGAAAATATACACCAGAAGTATGACCCTATTGTATCTCTAGAACTCTTCTGAAAGCAGTTTAGAAATGCATTTGTAGAGTAGAGTAGAGTAGAGTAGAGTAGAGTAGAGTAGAGTAGAGTAGAGTAGAGTAGAGTAGAGTAGAGTAGAGTAGAGTAGAGTAGAACAGAACAGAACAGAGCAGAACATTTTATTTGGCCAAGTATGGTTACACACACACAAGGAATGTGTCTCTGGTATAGGAGCACTGAGTTTTCTCTTTGCAGATTGTCTTCTTTTCCTGCATGAAGACCATGTACATAGATGAGACATTTCTTTAGAGATAATTCCAAGTAAAATTAGTTAAATGCAGAACTTATCAAGTAATAGCTACCATTTGTTTCCTTGATTTATTTTCTTCTGGTACAGGCATCACTAAGTTAGCAAGAAATATAGTATGTTGTGGGCTTGTAATGTATTTGTTGTACCTGTGAATTTTATTATGATGTCATGACAGAGCCAAGGACAATTTAGAAGGAACAGAACTGGTTAGGATCTATGATTGGATGAAATAAGATGGGTGAAGGTCCCTTGGGAAATGAGTCTTGACAATATTTTACTTTAAGAAATTCATCAAATGAAAAATAAAAATGGTAAGGATAGAAATATAGAATTTATGGCTACTCCCTTTAGCAATATGAGCAGCTATTTGTCTTGTTAATTCTCTGGTCAAGAGCTTTCCCAGTTCCATGAATCTCGTAGCTTATAGGCATAATAAATTGTGGGTTATGGTTTCTTTCTTTTTGTTTATTTATTTATTGGTTCATTTTTCAAATTGAATTCTCAAAGTAAGATAAACTATGGTTCCTTGGTCAGAAAGACTCGGAGTCAATTCCCTAGTATATCCATTTTAAAATAACTAAAATGGAAAATCCTTACCAACATGGAATTAAAAGGCAGATAGAAGAATGTCATATTTTAATGATTTACTGCATTTATGTTTCACCATTCATCCAGGGTCAGCAAACAATGTAAATACATTCTTTCTTTGCACATCATGCTGCTGGTCTCAAAGTGCTACTGATTATGCCATATCTGCCTGCCACAAGACTCCTCTTTATTCCCAACTTAGAGTTGAGGTGTATTACTGAAGAAGAAAAAAAGAAGTTTCAGAAATCTGTCTTCCTGGGTTTCAGGAAGCAGCTGCATCACACACGTTGGGAAAAGGGACGACAGCATTGCCTCCCCCAAATCTGTTTGTGACTAGCAGCTCTATTCTTGAAGTGGTACATTGAAAATGCCTGAATATGATTTTAGGCCTTATAGACAAGTGTGGTATCTGCTAGTTAGGCAGATGGGTCCTTGCTCAATCAGAGTCCTACCTGAAATGAGAAGCTTGCTATGATAATGAGTGAATCCATCAACATCCGTATGGATTAGTGCATGCTTTGCATTGAAGACCACTGCAATCTATAGCTGGTTCAGAATGGAGCAATGTGTTATCTGGTACATATGAACAAGCATGTCATCAGCATGTTGTCCTAAATTTCAGGTTTGCCAGTAGTGCAAAGTGCTGGTTTTAACCTATGAGGTCCTTTATACCTTGGCACTTCAGAACTATCTACTCCATCCTAAATGGACTCATCTGAAGTGCTAATCTTAAAAAAAGAAAAAAGAAAAAACTGTTCGTAACACCAAAATTTTGGGAGATATGCTAAGCTGAGGTCAGAAAGCTTTGATTTTCTATGATGCCACCTGTTCTTCAAAGCTGCCTGGTTCTGGAAAATGAGAGGGGTGCCATCCATTTTGTCTTCTAGAAATTAGTCCAAATCAAAAATTATAAGGTTTAGTGAACTAAGATGTCACCAGTTGGCTTCCGGTTCCGGATCGCAGCGCCAGCGGACGGGCGGGGAGAGCCTTCTCTCCGCCGTCCGGTTTTCCTTCTTCGGAAGACCCTGAAAAGGGTCGAAAGTCGCCCTGGAGGGGCGACCACCATTGAGGAGGACCCTCGCTAGATCGTGGAGGGGTGGCAACCCTTCCGTTTGATCCGAGGCAGCTCCTTAGGACTGTAGAAGAAAAGATCGGCCATTAACATGGCCGATCACCAAGCCGTTCCTGCAAAAGCCCAAAGCACTACTAAGCATGACAAAAGCAACCTGGAGGAGTTGGGTGAGACCTTACCTTACCTTTCCTGCTTCCCAACTATTTTCCTGTAAAAGCCTTTTCAAATACCTCTTTTCCCCTTCTCAATTCTGCAGCTCCTGCCTACTTTGGGAAAATAAAGCTAAGGAAAAAAAAAAGAACAACTAGACTAAACGTAAATATTTGGACTTATAATTTCTGGATACCTGGGCTCCCAAAAAGTCTTTTACTCTTACAGAGACTCATTGTTTTGTTTGTTTGCTAAGCTGAAAAAATATATATTTATTCCTTCCTTCTTTGAACCGGATAAAAGCTTAACTTTGCATGTTACTGGGGACATCTTCTGGTGAAATTTGGTACAGCAAGTGAAATCTTTTCCTGACTGGGAGACTTCTGAGACTAAAATTTGTCCTTGACATTATCAAAAAAAGATAAGAACTTGGAACAGCTGGGTGGTGAAAATAATTCTCTATAGTGGAGGTGGATATCTATTGACTTTCATTAAAAATAGCCTCCACTGAAGGACTATTTGTAAACACCACAGAAATGGAGGAACATCACCCACAGCTTAACTTCAAATCTATACTTGAATGTCAGAATGAAAGATATACACGCCACCTTAAAGCTACAAAACGCAGCCCTGACTTCAACAGCCGAACTTACAACCCAAAAAGCAATAGAAGAAGAAGGAATTAACACTAAAGTGGATTTTAAAGAAGGCCAGCTACAATCTACTCAGAACTCTGAGACCCAAACTTTGATTTCATCCAAAGAATCTGCAACTTCAACACTAATAGAAATTGAACAAAGCAACACTAAGACGGAAGATGCTGAAGACCTATATATACAATATACTGAGAATTCAGATAACCCAGATGACCAAAAAACAACTACAACATTGAACATGATTTTTCATCTAAACCAGCTGAAATTAGAAGAAGAAAAAGACCAGCCTGAACCCACCACAAATATGCTAAGCCAAATATGGAGATTCAAACTATCAGGCCAACAATCTAATGACTATGAAGGGACTAGCTTCCTTGATAGACTGATGTCTGGATGGTCTCCCTTGATTCAAATGACATATGCAGGAATGCAGGGAGATCCACCTGAGGATCTAAAAGCTCTGTTATGGAAGCCTGTTTGGCACAAAAGGAAGGCTAGAGTTAGACTTAAAAATGGTTTTCTCTATGTGACTTTTAATGGAAAGGCATTAAATCTCACTTAATGGGAGAAGGAGATTTTAAAAGACATTAATCGATCTAATTCAGGATTTATACTTACAAGGTAAATAAATTAGTTATTAGAATAATAGTATTGAATTATATTATAGAAGATGGATTTAGAGGATAAAGGTTATTTTATTAGTAAGCGATGTCACTAGAATGAGAAGTAGAATATGATTGTGAAATAAATTAAGAATTTATTTGAATAAATAATAAGTGTATTTTAGACATGATAACTATTTTGTAATGAAATAAGGGAACCATGGGCTATCCGAAACCTAAATACTATGGTCGCTAAGCTAACTGGAATACTGTAACTGAAATCAGGTAAAAGTTAAAAACAGGATCTGGAGGCATATAAGTTAAAAGTTGTTGATAAATGTTTCAAATGATTGAGTTATAACTAGCAATGTATTAATTTGAATCTGGTATAATAATTAAGGGAACAGAGGAAAATTTTGATGATGCAAACTGACATATGTTTGGAAAAGCTTGTTATTGGACTATGTGTACCCAACCACCAAGTTGCTTCCTTAATACCTGAAGTTTTGTAAAAATGGAAAATTAATAAAACTTGTTTAAAAAAAAAGATGTCACCAGTTTCAGTTTCTCATAGGCTGGATCTGGTTGGGAACTGTAGAGAAAATATTTTCCCCCTAAATTACTTGCCCTCCCCACTGATGGAAAAGGATTTGGAAAAGGATCAACATTCTGCTGAGTAGTGATGGAAGAGAATATTTGTAGCTCAGAGTTGAACTGTGAAGTCCTTGATGGTCTCTGAGCTTGATTATTTTCTTGCAGATATTTCACTACCAAACTAGATAACACTCACCAACCAAAACAATCAAGCTCAGAGAATACCATGACCCCACATTTTGCTGAGTGCTGTAAGCCCTTTCCCACTTGGTTATGTGACACAAACAGCTTGGTTATGTGACTCAAAAGCACCGGCAGCTTTTCCTGTGCTTCCCAGAGCACATATACACAATATAATCAGGGAGCAGACACATAGACACAGAGATGATACATATACACTCCCACTTATAACATGTTGTGTTCCAAAGAAGAATATACACATATGTCCAATGGCCACTATTGGTGAAGGAGTTTGAAAGAATTCCAGAAATGATGCTCTACATGCTTTCTTCACTTTGTTCTAGTTTTAGGTAGACCTGACTTGGACAAGCCATCTCATACTGCTGTTGTCTCCAGCTTTGTTGGCCATATTGAATTGAAATTCTGAGGCATGTTTGGATGGTAAATACTTGGCAAATTAGGGAATAAACAAAGTCATGTGGTCACTACATATTCAGTCAGCCAATGCATCTCTGGTGGAGGATCAAGTTAAACAGAGCAAACCGCAGTTCACTCACTCCTGCTTTCAGGAAGATCCATGAATCACTCTGTTGCCTTAATGCAATAACAATAGGAATGTTCTGCAGAGCAACTCCTGCAGAGAGAAAGAAGATACATTATTTAATACCAAGACAAACTAAAAGAGACAGATTAAATCAATAAAAACCTTTAGAAATTATAAAAACACTTTTTTAAAGTATATAGTTCAGGGCCATTAATAAGAAATACACATCCTATCACAAATCAGGAAATGTATACTGACTTGCAATATTTTGGAGCTCAGCTGGAATTTCTTTAACATTGAATATGAAAGTGTGTAAGAGTTTTTAAGCTAAGTTTTCCACTTCAAAATACCTTATGCAGAAGTAAGTTTCAAATACAAAAGCATGAAATGTAATCTTCAACAGGATAGGACTACAATACCACATCACTTACGTTATTACTGATTTATCAAACAACATAATCATATAAATGCAGAATTAAGGACTGGAGAAAGATATGATTCAGCTTTATGCAAAGGAAAACTAATTCTACAGCTTACTTCTGAGAACCCTATTTTCAGATTTGCTTGGTTGTGCTTGAGAGAAAGTATTTTGATTCACACCTAGCTGATGTTTGTTAGGTCATATATTTTACACTGATGACTAAGTTAACTGTAATTCAAATCATCTGCTGGGATTGCTAATTTCAGATTTGCAAATCAGATTGTGAAATTTTCTTTATAAATGGAAAAGTTGATTCAACATTTCTTAAAAGAACTTTTCTGTACATGCACAAAATGCTTTTGGAACTTCAGATCAATTCAGAGATAGCTGATTTGATTTATTGATTCAATACCTACCAGTGGATCTAATTTTGAAAATAGTAGTTTGTTCAGTGAATTCATTTCTGAATTTCATCATCATCATGAAGTCTAGTTATGTAATAAGTGCACATGTATATGCTCAATAATAATGAAAGCAGCCTGCTTGGAAATTAGAGGTGCATAATATAAAATATGCATATTTTTTTAAAGGAGGGGCATGTTGGAAAAGCCATTTAATGCTAAATGCCAGAACAATTACGTGATGCTATATAGGAGTCATATGAATATAGAAAGAAGAAAATAGAGTGGGTGATCACATGATTCAGCACTACAGATGCCCTCAAGATTCCTTCTGGGCTATTATGTTCTTCTTTGGTGTACTTATTTGGGGGGGGGGAATATCTATGGATATGGAAAAGTAGTATGAGGCGAGGTCATAGGAAAGAGTGAATTAAATGTGCACACAATTTTAACAATTAATCATTTTAAAAAAAAACCTAAGATGTTCATTTTTTTCCCATACCTGTGACAAACAGCATTGTCCTGAATTTCAGTTTTATTTTGAGATGACCTAAATTTTCTACCATGTGATAAGAGGTTGAAGTACTTGTAAAACCAATTACCTTAAAGTTGACCTACTTCTTAACAACAGGTTCACTTGCTAATTAGCTTTCATAAAGCTTACCTAATAAATATGCAAAGAAAATAAATTTCCAGCTTTTGTTACTAACTTATGTTTGAACTTTCAACACTGGGGCAGTTTGTGTTGGATCTAAAAGAAATCTGGAGACACATCTCACACTCCAACCCACTAAGCTTTTTTAAAACAGTTCTGCTTGTAAATATACTTCACTGAATTATTGAAGGAATAAATATGTCCGGCAGATAATTAAGTAGTAGGAATAAGTTCTCTAATAGTTTATATCTGATGTCTATATTTAGACTACAAACTATCAGTAAACATGTCAATCCTTTTTTATTTGTATCATCTTGATATTCTGATTTTATCTTTTTTCCTATAACAAAAAGAACAAAGAATTGCCTGGGGTTTCAAAATCAATTTACTCCTAGTATTTTCTTTCTAGCAGCAGCAACTCTGGAATATCTCTGCATCTGCCCATCCTCATGTACAAAGCACAACGTATAAGGAGAATAACAACTTCACTACACCCTATAATAGCAGGTTTTTATTTCTTTTCCCCACTAGATTTCCTCTGCACCTGTTTTTGTGATATATGTACAAATGGTTTCTTGCTTTTCTGCTCAGAGAAAATTGCAATATTACCTAAGAAGGGTGGGATGGAGAGAGGGAGAGGGAAGGGGAAAGGGGAAGAACCAAAACAGTAGAATTAAGAGGTTATTGAATTGATGGAAGATCATTTTATGTAAATTGGACTTCAGAAATTGCTAGCTCCTGACACCAACCTTGGGACTGTGAAATTAGCATAGCGTTATTTTAGATATAGCAAAGGATGAGTGCTCTCCAAACTCATCTTCTCTGCAACAAGCTGGGATCCTATGCAAAACTTGTACTATCCTACCCATATTTACTCTTAGAGATTTATTTTCTTTATTTCATTCATCACTTTTTGTTTATGAACCTGGTATGGATAAATTTATACACTTTCAGGTATAATTCCCCTAATGCACATATTTTTGTATTCCTTTTTCTAGTACATGCTCATTTTGCAAGTCATTTGCCTTCACATTTCTTGCATATTTTTCTTCAGCATATACACTTTATGTAGATTTTCCCACTCAGTAGCTTTCATTGCCAAATTCTGAAGAACGTCAGTATCAGGATGCAAGGTTTATTGCATTCTGATATAGCAAGTCAAAAATTGGGATATTAATTTAAAAATTCTGATAGAGTAAATTTCTCATCCAGCACTAGAAATAAATTTAATAGACTATTTCCAAAATAGGTGTAAATATGATTGTAACCTTAGTCTAGAAATAAAATTTACTGAAATGAAGTGTATTTCTTGCAAGTAAATTAATTTGGATGAAGGAAATCAGTACTTTGGTTTGTTTAGTGTGTGTATATATATCTATATCCAGTGCTTTTTTTGTAAAAAAAAAAAAAAAAAAAAAAGGTGCCAGAACTCACACACGTCATACAACCGGCCTTGCCTCCCCTACAAGGTTTACCTTTGTAGTTGAAAAAAAAACCCTTCAATTTTTAGTGTATCTAAAAGACTAGGATTTTGTTCAAGGTAAGTTAATACTATTAATGTTACCATGCACCGTGTGGCTTTAAATTACAAGAAGGCATTTTATTAATCTTTTGGGACATTTACCACTGTCATACCCATTTAGTTTAATGAGTGGAAATGTCAGCTTTCTATGTGGAATGAAATTGGCCCAATAAAACAAAATTTGGTTGCTTGTAGAAGATTGAATTATTTTTAAGAAGTTGTCAAACAGGGTGGAAAAATTTACATTTGGAGTTTAATATGGATATTGACTTGAAACAAATTAAAGTTGAAACTTTGTCAGTGAACAGATTACTTTTAATTTACCTTTAAGTTAAACCCAATTTAATAAATAGATCTGATTAAACCTCATACTGTAGGTCTACCTTTACATCTGACCAATACATAATTAATATATTATTATTAATAATAATAATACCTCCAAATCACAAGACATTGGCTTTATTCTTATTCTTCCCCTCTGCAGTTTGAATATAAAGTATAAAAGACTACAAAGAGATTTTCGTAGACATCCCAGCCTTTGAACTACCCAAGGAACTGAAACAGCAAAGTTTCGCTGTCGGGCAAGCTTCCACGCCAGCCGCCTTGCTTTCCTCTTGCTTCGCCTCTTTTTAACCTCACACCCCACCTTCTGTAAGGGAAGGCAAAAGGCTCACTCACCCTCTCGTGAAAGATGGCCTCCATGTTTATGTGTCTCCCACCGCCACCATCGTCTTCCACACCACATGGTCCGACCCATCCAATCAAGCTACGCTCTGGCTATGGTGCTCCGGCGCCTCATGACTCCTCCTAGAGGAGGCAGACAGTGCCGGAGGGGACCCCACTCGCACTGTACTGTCAGCAGGGCATTTTCAAAAACAAACGAGGATAGGAAGGGAAACAATAGGAAAAGAACGCAATTCTGGAAAATCCATCGAAAAAAGGTGCCGGAACTGTGTTCTGGTGTGTTCTATGACAAAAAAAGCCCTGTCTATATCTGTCTGTCTGTCTGTCTGTCTGTCTGTCTGTCTATTATCTATCTATCTATCTATCTATCTATCTATCTATCTATCTATCTATCTATCTATCTATCTATCTATCTATCTATCTATCTATCTACCTATCTACCTATCTATCTATCATCTATCTATCTATCTATCTATCTATCTATCTATCTATCTATCTATCTATCCATCCATCTATCTATCTATCTATCATCTATCATCTATCATCTATCATTATCTATCTATCTATCTATCTATCTATCTATCTATCTATCTATCTATCTATCTATCTATCTATCTATCTATCTATCTATCTATCTATCTATCTATCTCACATTGATATGCATTACCTACTGGCTGCAATAGTTATCATATTTAAAGGCATCATAGATAAAGCAGAACTTTATGTAATGTGGGAACCATGTGTCAAGTGTCAAACAACATCCAGTGATGACTTCCAGTTTTGCATGGTAGCGACCAGCTACCACGCCCTGCCTGGGGACTCTAAATGGGTCTAAGTCGCCCCGGAGAGGCGACGAAGAAAGAAGGGTGCTCCAGCGATTCTGGAACTGCGGCAGCCATTCCGTTCGACTTGGGGAAAGCCTTCTAACCTGACAGGAGAAAGGCTGGCCGTATTGCATCAACCAGCCCAAGCTACTAGCAACCGAAGTCCAAAAGCACTAACCAGTGCAACTGTGAACAGCGTGCTTGAAACTGAGTAAGGAATTCGATCTTCTCTTTTCTATTCTACATTTAATTTCCTGGAAAAGATCCCCAAGAAGCAAAATACCTTCGAAAGGGAAGGAGGGGGATTTCCGCCTCACCCTTATACTAACGGAAGCAGTGAATTAATCTTTTTATGGAGGATCAAAATATATGGAAGTGAAATAAATATAAAACCTGAAATTTAAAACTTAAATCTGGATAAATCTAAAATTGTTTGAATGGTTAAGACTCTCATTTTAAAGATAATTGTTTATTTTGGAAATTGAAAAACAAATAGATGCTGACACCTAGTGGTGGATGAAGACTATGACAGCTATGACTTTAATATAAGACTTGGCAACCTGGGAAAAGCTAATCTGTGTTTGTGACCTTCAAAGTTTTAACAACAAAGAACAGCTGTGACAAAAAAAGACAATAATCTGAGCTGCAGACAAAGAGAGAATTATAAATTTCAGGAAAAAAAATCTTTTTTGAACTATTTATTACAAATATCTATTTAATCGGGACTCTAAAGCTATTTGCAGAGAAAAGAAAGGAAGAGGAAAACTCAAATTCTTGGCCATCATGGATCAGAGACATGTAGAAAGAATATATCAAGAAAACATAAATACTTCACAAGAGGAGATATAAGGTATACTGCAACTAATTCAAACAACAATGACTTTAAACCACAAAGAAATCTAAAATAACTTTGAAAATATAAATCAATCTATTTCTAAGTTAACTCTACAACAAAAAAATTCCCAGAAAACAACAACAGAGAAGGAGCAGATAAAACAAATAAATGGATATAGAATTGAGAATAGATGCTTAAAGATGGAACTTAACAAAACAAGGAAACATGATTTAATCCTAGTGGAGAAAAAATTACAAGAATTGGAAAAAACAACGTATCCCTTAAGACTACAAAATAAATCTGAGGACAAGAAAACAGATTGGATAAAATGGACTGTAGAGATGTCAGGAACATCGGAGAGAAAGGAAATGATAAGAGAAGCAGAGAGAAAGAAAAAGATTTTCAACAAACATGGAAAGGCAGAAGCCCCGTAGAAAGACACTTCACCTGATTTACTTTTTATATCTACAGCAACTTTTACGAACATACGGAAAAACTTTTTGATTCAGCAAAATACATTGATTAAGAAAGATATTGAGCAAAGGAAAAAGACCAAAGTGGAAACCAAGAAAATAGATGATGGGACTTACCAGAGAGAATACTTAAAAAAGAAACATTTGTTTGAATATGGTTAAAGAAATAGAAACGTTTTGGAATATATATGTCATTCTAAAAGGGATGAATTCCCTAAATAATATAGTATGCTTTTTTCTCTTTTTTGTTTTCTTTCTTGATATGAGTAATATAAAAAAGTTGAAATGACTTAGATAAAGGAAATGTTTTAGATACTTAAATGTGATTGAATTTAAGAAAATTATAATGGATAAAATGTTTTGAATAAGAGTTAAAGGACTAGATGATTAGATGTATTAAATGGAATGTTTAAAGATTAAACATATTTTTAATTGTGGTTAAAAAGATAAGAAATTTAGGAAATAAATATATATTAGCTTAGGAGGGATATATATTTTAAGTAGTATGTTATTTTTTATGTTTCTTTACTCTTGCTCGCCTTTCTTTTTTTCATTGTTTTATCTATTCTTTAAGAAATGTAAAAGTGTGAGATGGTTCATATGGAAAAATAGAGTTAAATTTTTAAATGTAATTAATTTTTGAGAAAATCTTAACCAGTAAGAATACCTAGAATTTGGTGGGAGAAACAAATTAAAATAAGGACTGTAACAGGATCTATGATAAGGCAACCAGAATAATTGGATAGAAAAGAAATATTATATTGATGTGATTATTATTTTTAGGAATATTGGGGGAAATTATGTATTTAATTGTTATCTATCAAAACAATAAGAATTGTATTAACTCAATGTTTGCAAAAGAGGATATTTTGGGAAAAGAGGAAATCAACTAAAATCATTATGTGGATTATGGATTATAGAAATCAATTGTTAATGATTGTTTTACAAATGTAACCCAGACAACACACTGTTCACCAATTATTAAGTGATTTATATTTTTTTTTAAAATCAATAAAATATATTACAACAAAAAAATAAACAAAAAAACCCAAACATCCAGTGATGATATGTGAATTGGTCAAACCATCATTTATGTATTATATTTATTTTCTGAATCCTCTACATCAAGGATATCAAACTCACCGCATCACGTGATGTGTCGTGACATATCGCGACTTTTTTCCCCTTGCCGGAGCTGGGGTGGGCGCGGCTTCTGTGTGACACATCCGGCCCATGGGCCAGCAGTTTGACACCCCTGCTCTACACTGTTTCAGCTTTTCTAAGCAGCTAGGTATCATTCCATAGATTAAAACCTTCACCAAAATCTTGGCGTGGCTTCCTTTGGCATTTTTGTATTGCCTTTATTTATTCACTTTTCACATTTCTCTCTCAACACAGTCGAAATATTTTGACAGCATGCAATGGTTTTCTTCTGTATCCAACTAGCTATTTATCAGTTAATTCTGCAATTCTCTTATGGGTGGATGGTGCCACTTTGCATTCTTGATCATGAAAGACAGAAAATTGTATTAGCTTGTGTAATGAAATCAGATCATACCTTAAGTTCAGAGAAATTACACATGTACATGAGAAATGGCATAGTGCTCTAAAATATCCACTATTGCCTGTGCTAAAACCAGACAATTACTTTGTTATTATTTTGAGAACCAACTTGTACTGCTTTTTTTTTTAGCTTACCATTTTAATGTAGAATGCTTTTCTTTTCCCTCTCCCAGGTGTCTGTGCTTTTAAAAACAAAATCCAGAAAAAGAAGGCTTAGGAGAAACAAAAGTAATGTTGTTGTATTGTAATGATCTGAGATATGTAACAGAGAATTGTTTGGAGTATAAAGCTTGTTGAAGAAGCTTTATTTCACTCCACTATAGCTGCTGTTCTTTTTTTCCTAATACTTTTTTTTTACACCAGCTGACAGGTGCAGCTGAAAGGGGAAAAACATCATTTAATGTTACTGTTTTGTAGTGGGAAGCAGATTCGGTCTGGATGAAGCTGACACTTCCAGCTTTTTCCTTTTACACATAATCATACCTGCATACACAGCATAAACTATATAAAAGAGAGCATCTCTCTCTCTCTCTCTCTCTCTCTCTCTCTCTCTCTCTCTCTCTCTCTCTCTCTCTCTCTCCCTCTCCCTCTCTCTCTGTGTATGTGTGTGTTTGTTTAAATCCTACAGAGTAGAATAGCTTTGAGCTTTGCATTGATTCATGAGCTGGATATAACAGCAGTGAGTAGAGGTGTAGTTGGATATGGGCAAGAAAAGTATCACCACCACCACCACTATCACCACTCTTTTTTAAGACCTAAGATTACACTAGAATTCACACATGTGTTTTATATTTTCATCATTTACATGACAGACTGCACATTCATGATGGTCAGGTGTGCCTTTAGGGATTGTAGTAAAATTTGGGAAAATCTTAAGTTCCTGCAGGCTGTGGACCATGGTATTCCTATTGAACTATCCACAGATAACAGAACCTATTTTGTGTATTATTAACTAAGAAAACACATTTTAGTTTTTACAATAATTAGTATGACATCACTTCAGGTATGGACAAATTCTCCTGATTTCTCTCTGGGAGCTCAACGCATGCACATCTGTGCCACGTAATTCCCTTGTCAATCTGGGATTTTTTAAAAAAGGTACAAAATGTTGCCTTTATTTTGAAACCCAATTTCACTACTATAGTCAGTTTCTAACCAGCATCTTGCAATGTAAAGGATGATGCTAGTCTTACTTCAGGGAGAAGAATGCTTTATAAAATGTGGGCTGCAGTAGACAAGGATTTAGTCACTTAGGATCTACTAAGTGAAACTCTCTAGCTGACAAGATCCATAGCGTTTCCTCTCTGCTGGATCTAATGGGATGAGCAGATGTAATCAGGGAAAGGGGCCCCTCAAATAATCTTTTCATGGCATGCGCTATTTTAAAGCTCAAAACAACACCTTGTATTGGGCCCAGAAACAGACTGATAACCAATGTAGCTCATGGATTGTAACATGTGAGCTTCTAAAAACATACATAAATGCAATAAGGGTGGAAAAGTACTAACTCTTCACCACTAACTCTTTGCCTCAAAGTAGACCTTAGTAGTGGCTATAACTCACATCAGGTTTGTCCCTCAAAGAATGCCAGCTATACTCCAAATATCTCTTCTCTTCTTTCATCTGCCTTAGCTCCTCTGTGAACCACAAAAAGTGCCAGGCTCCATGAGAGGGGAAAGTCACATAGGAACCATCCAATGCCTCAGCCACCCATTTATTCTAAGCAGCAACCAAGGCTTCAGATGGACCGTGGGGCAAACCAGCAGGCACATCCCCCAGCTCATCTGAAACTTACCAGGATCCATCAGTCATCAGGGAAGGACTAATCTAATGGGTCCGGCCTCCCTGCAGTGGTACCAAAGGATCCAATAGAAATCAGGACATGATCTGATTACTAAGATAGACCTATGACTGGAATGGTGACCATGAACGCCTAAGCTATCTCAGACCCTAGTCATAGAATAGAGAGACTGAAGTTCCCATAACTCTGGGGAACAGATTGAAGTTCCCATAATTCCAGGGAACTTCACTGCCAACCTAGAGATGGGGTCAAGTACCTTAGGCAAGGAGGTTGCTATGCATTAGCAACCATCTCAGCAGATTCCTATAGACCAGATCTGGTAACCTGTGGTAGAGCACCTGTGAAGGTCATAAATGATTCCTGAATGACAATTGCTGCACCTCCGCCCCTGCCCAGAAATCTTGGTTGATGCCATACCTGCAACCCATCTGGGCATATCTTGGAAAGAGCAAACCTCCTCTCCCCCCAGGCCCAGCCATCTCTCAGTAATATATGCCTAGTCAGCTCTTTCATCAAAAAATAAATTGCATCTTATTACAGATTGACCTGGCATTTAGCAGCAGCAACTGAATGTTAGGGCCTCTGTAACTGGATGTAGGAGTTGAGATCAAGGTGTTGCAACATGAAACCAGTGTAGGACATCTTTCCCTAATGTACACATTTTATATTATTTGTAAGCTAAGAACAACAAAATTCAGAAATTAAATATTCTGATGACGATATTCCCTAAGATTTTCTACCGTATTTTTCCATCTATAAAATGCACCCTTGTATAAGACGGCCCCCAATTTTCTAAACAAAAATTCAGAAATCAACATTTTCAATATTAAACAAACCACATCTTTAGTGGCAGTAAAACAAGTGGCCATGCCATCACACAAGGGAGGCAACTTCCTCCAATCAGATGGTGCTCTGCGGGCTTAGTCCTGCCCACCCCCTCGGCTGTCAATCACTGTACTGAGGGGGCTTCCCAGGGCCTCTTGCGGCTTCAGCCCGAGCTGTGCCGGTGAAAAATGGGTCATAGGAGGCGGCTTCAGTGGGACCGATGGCATTCTTGGGGCAGCGTGATCCTCCAGCATCAGGTGGCATCTCAGGTTGGCTTTCTCCCCATCCAGGCAGCATCTCGGGCCAGCGATATCCTCCTGCACCAGATGGCATGGCAGCAGCATGTAAAGAACCCACACAGGCATGCCCTGGGCTGCGGAGGTTACCATTGTTTTTTCGTGTATAAGATGCTGCACTTGTATAAGACGCACCTGATTTTTGAACAGGGTGTTTTCGGGAAAAAAAAATAGCGTCTTATACACGGAAAAAAATGGTATATCTTAAATCATTTTCTTCCTCAGAGGCAGAAAACAAAGAAAGATGTCCATTGTTTCATTATTAATTAATAGGGCTGAACAGCATTCAAGATTCAAAGACCAGAAAGTTATTTGGAATATGCAGAACTATTCATACACCACTTCTTGGCAACAGCTGAAAGCAAGTGTTTTTTTTCTCCTAGGATCACACTGGAGATATGGAACACAGCTGCACAATCCTGGGAAAATATGCAGCTATTTTTTAAGAAGTTCCAAAAAGGAGTTTTGTGAACATGCTCCAAAGCACATTTTGGCTTTCAGATCCAAAATGCCATACAGCCCTATCAAATGATAACTATTTTCATAACACCGTTGCCAGAAAAAGCGCTATAAGTTTGAAAGTCAGAAATTGGGTTTCTCTACAACAGGGGTCTTCAAACTTGGCCCTTTTATGACTTGTGGACTTCAACTCCCAGAATTCCTCAGCCAGTCAGGGCTGGCTGAGGAATTCTGACAGTTGAGGTCCACAAGTCATAAAAGGGCCAAGTTTGAAGACCCCTGCTCTACAAGATGGGGGTAGCAGAACATTTACTGGGCTCAATCAGTTCAAGGATGGGACCATTCCTTTTGGAAAGCCTGGCCCTTTTCAGAGTTGAAACCCTAGAGATTTTCCAAGCGGGATCTGTTTCAGCTCTTACCGAATTTCCCCTTGCCAAATCTTCCTTCCACAGGGTCTGGGAGGGGTCTCTAAGAGGTAACGTTCCTCCCTTCTGGGCATCTAATAATAAAAAAAAGATCTTACACTTTTAATTGTGAACTTATGTAATTATGAACCAACATTCCAGGCAGCTAAACAGCTTGCATACTGATACAGTAGGAACCTTCTATTAATTATAGCTAGCAAGTTCAGAGAACACCAAGAACTGCATAGTTCAGTCCTGAGCTACAGATATTTTCTTTGGTTGGAACTTAATGTTAAGCTATTAAACAAACAGGACACTAACAAAAACTCCCTCCAAAATAAATTCACTCTAATTTTGTCTGCATCGCTCCTCTGGTGGGTTGCTTGCTGCTCTTCTTCAGTCTAGGTTTCTTTCCCTTCTCCTCTGTGGTCAGATCTTGGAGCTGGTCTTCACAGATGAAGTTTCAGCTTTTATTATTATTATTATTATTATTATTATTATTATTATTATTATTATTATTATTATTATTATTATTATTATTATTATTATTATTATTATTATTATTATTATTATTATTATTATTATTATTATTATTATTATTATTATTATTATACTGACTTGTTGCTCAAGTTGAACAAAACTTTTCTTTTGTCCTTCATCTCAGGGATAAACTCGTTCCAAATGTCCTTCCTTTCTCTTGCCCTCAGACAATGGTGAAAACACTTTTCAAGAAAGTTGCAGTGGTCAGCATTATTCAAATTGATATGTTACAATATTGCGAAATCCTTTTAAAGGATTAAGCTAGCAGAGGTTGGTTTTTTTTAGGAGTTCAAAGAAGTAATGCTCAGAGAGGAGAAATGGCTAAAATGAGTATAATTTTCCTATGCATCCAGCATTTGTTAAATATATTTTAGCATTAACCTGAGATTTTAAGAAATCCTCATGAAAATAGGCATTGAAAATGGTTTATCAGTTAAAAATTGGCTACAAATAGATGCTGAGCATGAAGACCTTCTTACAAAATTATTTCCCAACTTTAATCCTGCCACTTCTTAAAAAAGAAAAATAAATAGATGTCATGAAATATTTACATTCTAGGAGCAGATAATACTGATTAATAAAAATACGTGAAACTTTGATATAAGGATTGGGTTCACTTTGCAATGTGTGTAATTGTTAAGGTGTTGGATCAGGTATGGAAACTCAGGGCAATTCCAGAGGGTGGCTTCTCTCACTTCCCTGATTGTACTGAGGCCAAGTACTTTCCATTCACATTAACAAACAACAACCAGCAACCACTGAATCATCCAGTTGGGAAGGACCTTGGAATGAACCTAATCCAGGGTCCTCAGACTTGGCCCTTTTATGACTTGTGGACTTCAACTCCCAGAATTCCTCAGCCAGGCATGCTGGCTGAGGAATTCTGGGAGTTGAAGTTCATAAATCAGAAAAGGACCAAGTTTGAAGATCCCTGACCTAATCCAATCCTCTGCTCATGCAAGAACTGCTTGTTCACACTTCACAGTTTAGAGCATTTCATTGTTTTTGCTATCACTTGTGCTAGAAGAAGTAACCAGCAAACGTGCAAATCTCACCCAGTCTTTGTGTTCAGTGGAAGTCTGCTGGTTTGCTGGACCCTGGTTGGACCAGGGTAATCTGGCCACGGTGAGCCATGACTTAAACTACTATGAAGTCTGCTATCTGAGGCTGCCCTTGAAAACATTCAAGAGACTTCAATTATGCAGAATCTCTTACTAGGCAATGTACAAATTCACAATAATTGTATCTAGCTTCCATGATCTGTACTAGTTGATCATTTGATTCCAAAACCTTTTAATTTAGATTAGCATAGGGCTCAAGTATCACATGGAACAGATCTTATGTATGTATCAGCTCTAATGATCTTAATGTTTCCATTATATCACAACTCTCCCAACTTAGAATAACTTTGAAATTAATACAATTTATTTACATGCCCACAGGAGGAAGGTCTTAAACTTCTAGCATGAAGCTTTGTAGCATGCCACAAAGAAAGTGGGGGGGGGAGACTTATTTTCCAAAGCACCAGAAGGCAGGACAAGAAACAATGGATGGAAACTCATCAAGAAGAGAAGCAACCTGGAATTAAGAAGAAACTTCTTAAGTGAGAACAATAACTAGTGGAACAGCTTGTCTTCAGACATTGTAAGTGCTTCATCACAGGAGGTTTTTAAGAAAAGACTGGACAGCCACCTGCCTGAAATGGTATAGAGTCTCCTGCTTGAACAGGGTGTTGGACTAGAAGACCTCCAAGGTCTCTTCCAGCTCTATTCTGATTAATTAATTGAAACTCAAACAAACCGAGATGCATAGCTCTTTAGTTTGAGAGTACAAACATATAAGAAAGAAAGATGCACCTTTGATAGCCTCTATAGATTTTCCTTTCTATGACTCCAGGCTAAAGAGATCTCTACAAGCTACCCACATAGCACTAAAGTCATCAAAATGCATGACCTTGTGTTCAAATCCTGGCAAACATACAACAGATAAGACATCTTGTATGGCTACTTATCTCTGGCAAGTTCCAGTGAGAACAAAATAGGTTCTGTGGTGCCCCCCCCCCCAAGTTTACATTAAGCTGCCTTTTTTGTTTGTCACTGATGGATACACAATCAGAAATACTCTAAATTAAGACAAAATGCATACAATTTATTTTTCCTCATCAATTCCCCTCTCTCTCATACAATCCAATCTCACATTTTATTTGGCATTTGATCTCTAAAAGAGATAAAGACATATTAATATCCATGGAGAACAATTCCACTTTAGGTGTGTAGTCTACATTTTCACTGCCTAATATACCCATGGTATATTATAATTTAAATAATTATGAAAACAAAAAAAGTGTTATGCTGCAACAGCAAACATAAAACGTATGTTAACAGGATAAAACACTTTTTGGATACCATGATATTCTAATGATGCATAAAAGCTACTTCGTGTTTTCTGCAACATTGTTGCAATTAAGTATGGAACTTAACTTCATGGAGGCTACAAATTGCAACAAGAAACATTTTATAGCTTTTGTACATGGTTTGATATTTAATAAGGGGAAATGATAAGCATTGGCTATTTTTAAAAAAAAAAAAAAAAACTGGTTTAAGTGGAATTTTCCTAAATTAAGATAACATAGAAATGGTGAGCAGGAAATTCTGAGTCTCTTAAGAGCCTGGTCTGCTTCACTACAATCCATTACTAGTGCAGTTAGATAATAGATTGCAAAATAATTTCCAAGTAGAAAACATTGTTTTTGAATGTGTTTCTTGGAATTACAGGACATTTTACAAATGGATTTTTATTTGAAAGCATTTTTGTGAATTTGTTCGATGAATTAATGTTTAAAAATATTAACAAGTGGGATCAGAGAGATAATTTTTAAATAATTTTAGTTTCTCCAACACTGGAATGTATTGCCTTTTGGGGCATCTTTAAAAAGAGAATATTGAGAATACTAATCTTATTTTTCTCTGCCCAAGAAGATAGTATGTGTTCACTAGCTATCAGTCATCAAAATTTATCAGATCAACAGTATCAGCTAGTACAACATAAGAAAATATGAAAGAGGCTGTTTTGTATATCCATAGAAAGCCCTTGCAGTAATATATTTATTACATACAATATGACACATTCCACAATGTAGAGTTATAATGTTATGATCCATACTAGATATGCCTGTTCATCACTACCTCAGCAAACTGCGAAAGAAATTTAGCTTTCTCATCTAGTGGCCCAGCTATTTTTCTTGCTTTTCTGGTCTAAGGGTGACAAAATAGTCAATATCTTTGCCAAGTGGGAAGCGCATAATGGATTATAAAACCCTCCTAATTAAAATCAAATCAAATCAAGTTTGAGGATGAATTTTTCAAGTCACCATGACTTTGGTTTTTGCCAAAGAGAAAAAAGAGCTGTTAAAAGTGCACATCATTATTTCCAATGTTTGTTTTTAGAACCCAAATTTTGACTAATGTTTATGGAGAGCTTTTATACAATCTGAAGTAGCTAAAGACTATATTTGCCTGAAATCTTACTTCTGTTTGCAGTTTAATTTCCTAGCTCTTCGCTCTCTTTGAGCTGGTTTCTTCTCCATCTGTCTGGATCTTATCTTAAAAGAGTAAATGATCCCCAAAGGAAAATGGAAGGAGGTCCCCCTTGACAAGTAGCTTTCTCACATGAATTGTTGGGAATGGTTATAGGAAAAAAGGCACTTTTTAACATATAAATTATAATATATAATATAATAATAATAAAGTTGGAAGGGACTTTGGAGGTCATCTAGTCCAGGGCTTTTCAACCTTTTCACCCATCGTACCACTTTTAGGATATGGCAACATCCGAGTTCCACCAGCAAGGTGTCACAAACTTGATGACCCCCCCCCCCCAAAAAGGAAAAAAGTAATAAAGTACAGGTAGTCCTCGACTTACAACAGTTCGCTTAGTGACTGTTCGAAGTTACAATGGCACTGAAAAAAGTGCCCCCCAAGCCACAGTCGAGCAAGACGCCTGCCCGCCCGGTGGCGCTCTTCCTCCTGTCCAAGGTTTTCATTGTTGTGAGCATTTCTGTTGAGGATTGGCAGCAGGGGTGGGGTGGGGTGGGTGTTTGGTTTTTATTCCCCCCGTCTGCTGGGTGGTTGCAGCAGGTTTTGGTCACATGACCCTGGGACACTGTGACCGTCATAAATATGAATCAGTTGCCAAGCATCTGAATGTAAATCACAAGACCCTGGAGATGCTGCAACATTCCAGCTGATCGGCGCTTCTTCTGGGCTCAACAGAAGCACCAGGATCAGCGCCGAACTCCAGCTGGAGCCTGGCACTGATCCTGGCGTTTCTGCTGAGCCCTGACAGCCCCGAAGAAGCACCAATCAGCTGGAAAGCGGCACTGATCCTGGCGCTTCTGCTGAGCCCTGACAGCCCTGCAGCTCCAGCCATCTCTCACTCAGGCTTGTGCGGTGCTGCCACCGGTTCAGCTCATTCCCCTCCCCCGCTACTTTTCTAGGATGGTCGCGTACCACCTGCCAGGTGCCAATGTACCACAGATGGTACCCATACCACTGGTTGAAAAGCCCTGATCTAGTCCAACCCCCTGCTCAGGCAGGAAACCCTATACCATTTCGGACAAATGGCTGTCCAGTCTCTTCTTAAAAACTTCCAGTGTTGGAGCATTCATCGCTTCTGGAGGCAGGTTGTTCCACTGCCTCCAGAAGCGGTGAATGCTTCAACATTGGAAGTGTTATGAATTACTAATTGGAAATCAAAATAAAATTGAAATTCAAACATGCTTACTTTAGGTTTAATTCTATTAAAACCACTAGCAATTTAAAATGCTTTTTTTTAAAAAAAAATTTATTGGGATTTTTAAAGTTGATTATGTGCTATTAAGTTGGTGCTGGTTCTTAACAACTGCAAAGATAGATAGAACTTCTTCACAATTGTTTGACCCAAATCTTTAAAATCTTCTCATAGCACACTCATTGCCTCTATAACTGGATTCATCCAGCATGCTACCAGTAATCCTTTTCTCTTTCCTTCCACCATTTACAGAATTAGAACTTTCAATAGAGAGCTAGGTGTTTATGTATCTGAAGGAGGGTAATTTGAGCCTGCTCATTTGTTCCACAAATGAGAATTCTGGGTTAATTTGTTTGATGATTTCTTTCTTTATTGTCTTGGCTGTCCATGGTATTTTTAGGAGTTCTCCAGCACCAAAGTTCAAAAGTGTCAATGCTCTTCTAGATTGATGGTCCTGGGAGACTTGGGATGGACCTTAGAGGCTACTCAGGAATTCATGGCCACCATGGTGGCTATGGGCTATGGACCTATCCCAGGTCATCATCGGCTGATTTGAAACAGTAGTCACATACCAGACATACCAGAGCAGTGGCAATGTGATCTGAGGGAGGAACTATCTTTATCCCCTCTGTCATGGTCAGATCATGCCTTGGTGACTTTGAGATTCTATTATGCTACCCTCTTCCACAGGTGACAGTCCTGCTGAGGCCTTGGCTACTGCCTCGAATAGGGAGGTGGCAGAGGTCTTGGGTAAGATAGTACCCATACAACCTCTCTTGGCCCATCCCTCCTGGCATTCCCTATAATTCATGGAGGAGCTGAGGGAAAATTCAAGAGATGTCTAGAACACCACTGGGGGAAGGCAAAGGATGAATCCAATCAATTATGAATTAGAGCTATTATTAAGCCCTGTCTTGTGTTGGTAAGAAGAGTGAAAGTTCAATATTTCTCCACTCTTATTATGTCTGCAGAGAATCACCTGGCAACCCTGTTTAGGATTACTCAGACATTCCTGGACAAGGGGGATCCAAGGTTTATCTCTTCAGGATCATATTGAAGAAATTTTGGTGCACCTGGCAGGTAAAATCACCTGGATCCATTCACAGCTGGAAACCATGAATCTTGCAGGTCCAGTGGAAATAACTGGACTTACCCAGTTTTCTAGGAATAATTTGATTCTGTTTGACTTAAGTAAGGAGATAAGATCCTTAGAACTGTAAGCATAGCCATCTCTGAATTAGTCCTATGCCATTCTTGGTTGGTCAAGGCCATCAGATGGTCCTAGTGATGGCTAATTTATCTTTGAGGGAGGGTTTTTTCCCCAGCACCATTTAAAGAGGCACCAGTACATCCTCCTCTCAAAAAGCTGTCATGTGGCCCCACCATTCTGGACATTTTTTATCCAGACTTCCAACTTCCCTTTTTAGAACTTTTAGAACTTTTGAACTTGGCTGAGGCCCTTTCCAGTCAAATTTCAGACCCAGCATTGGTCATGCACTTGAATGACCTATGATGGGAGTGGAATGGGGATCGTGTATCCATCCTGGTTCTTCTTGACTTGGTATCCTTTTGGCTCAGTTTTGGGAGGGGGAGGGGGAGGAAACAGCTTTGTGTTGGTTCACTTCCTTCCTTCTAGATTGGTCCCATCTACATGAAGCCATTGGGTGAAATTATCCATCAACATTGGATGAGATATCATCACAATATGGATGATACACAGTTGTATATCTCCATCCACGGTGAACTGAATTTTCATCTTTATTTGATTTTTTTTAATTGGTTACTACCTGACTGTTGGTATCCTTTAGCATATCTATTTGAGGTTGGAACTTCCTTCTTAATTTAGATATCTTTTGAACAACTTTTCTTGTTTTTCTGTGACATCTATGCCTTTACAGATGTTGTTGTAATGCTGCTTCTTGTATCTTCTAACAACTCTTTGAAATTCTTTGTTAAGTTTGTTGCTGACATTTTTGTCTTTCTGGGTTTTGGCTTCTGTTCCATTCTTTGTAATTTTCACTATCTTTCTGAAATCTAGTTTGCATTCTTCATCTTTGGCAGTCTCTTTCATCCTTAACAACTTCTTTAATTTCATTCCATAGATCCTGGTTTGTTTTTTTTAATCAATGAGGTTCAGAACTTCAGAGCAATTCCTGATGTTCTCCTTGAACATCTATTTTATTGTTGCCGCTACTCTATTGCTCATGAAGTTTGTTACATTTTAGTATGGTTATTTTCTTTGTTCATTATAATGCTGAGGCCAAGAAATTACTCCCATAATCCACTGAATGGTATATAATATTTTAAATACTGTCTTATCCTTTGAGGCTCCCAAAAACTCACAAGACTTCTGATTTTCCATGACATTGGAGAGACTGTGAGGGTGTGATAAAGAAACAATTAACATACCAGTTAAGTGATAGATGCGATTTTTTAATTATAAAAGCAGTTTAGCACTGGAATTAATTAACGGTGGGGGCGGGGTAGCAAACTCTGCTTGGCTGAATGTATTCAGGCTGGATGGCCATCTGTCAGAAATAGTTTCTGGACTAGCAGCATGTTGGATCTGATGGCTCAGATTTATCTTTCCGAATCTAGAATCCTCATTTTCAATAAAACATTACTAGACTTTCATTTAGATGTCTGTTGAATAGTTTTGTTCATTCTGGATTTACATGATCTTGGACAGTTTTTGATGGAAGGCATTTAAGAGAAATGTAAAGTAGCATAAAATATGAAGTTTTAAGATCAGAAAATACATAAAATAGTATAAAATACAAGAATTTTAATATGAATTATAGTTTGTTTTTTCTTGCAGAAATCTGATATGGGGGAACTAGTCCACATATTAGATCCAAAATTAAGGGTTTTTTTTTCTTTCTATGTTTTGTCTTCAATAGATCCTCCTTGGCTATTTCTAATATTAAAATATCTCTGGTAGAAAAATCAATAAAGCAGTATCTATCCAACTTTGGTTTAGCTCAATGAAATAAGCTGGATTGGATCTGGAGGAAAGACCACTGGAAAAGTCCAGATAGAGTCATTTGTTCCGCAGTACCTTAACTTGGAACAGTTGCTGACTGAATGGTCCTAGGTCAAGACCAGGGGTCTTCACTTGGCCCTTTTATGACTTGTGGACTTCAACTCCCAGAATTCCTCAGCCAGTGTGCCTGGCTGAGGAATTCTGAGAGTTGAAGTCCACAAGTCATAAAAGGGCCAGGTTTGAAGACCCCTGGTCAAGACTATCTATAATGCTGACACTCTTTCTTCTGCTGACAACAAGCTATTAAGAATCCAGGAAAAATGTCTTCCCATACCCATTTTTATCTTTAATTACCATGCTCAAATATCATTTTGCACTTCTTTAAGGTGTATGAAAAAAAATCATGACTGTTTAGCATGGCCACATTAGAGACTCACTTAACTATAATGTGAAGACCAAAAAAAAAGAGTCTAAGGAAGTGCTTGGATGAAGGCATCCTGGGATTTCCAGGTGCTGAAGATTAGTTGAGAAATAATAATTTAAAAAATTCATACTTGAAGGGCAAAGAATGATAGCAGAGTTGAAGAGGAGAACATTATTACTCACCGACCAGAGCCAGCAATTCTTATCGGTACAAGGACTATGGTAATTGTCTGAGAACTGAAGGAGAGGTTACTTTCCACTTCTACTCAAACTCATCTATAAAGGGTAGAAGATTAATGTGTTCACCTTATAATGCTGAGCTATCAAACTATAGCTATTTCTTTGTCTCAAACACCAGCACACACATGGAACCAGAGTTATAAACAAACAAACAAACAAACAAAAAAAGAAATATTTGTGCACAGCAACAATTTTAGTATCTAAAGAAACTGACAGTATTAAAATAATATGCCAAAAAGTTGGATAAAGGGAGCAGAAAGGAGTATTAATATGCTAAATTGTGAAATTGTGAAAGAATCACATAATGGTTATTTCATGCCCCAGGCAAAGCTCTTTGAACTCTATGCATAAAAATTCTTCATTTGCCTTTGGGGAAATGGTGCAGATATTTTCCCTATTTGGGGAGGTTGTACACTGCTGTTACTTTTTACACAAATGGGTCTGTTTGAAGAAATATCTCAAGTGAACTTTTAGTAATGCTACAGAAGCACCTGTAAGTAACAGCTTTAACATAAAGATTTTGTTATTCAGAGACCAAAGAATTTGATTAATCTATATTTTTATTCTAGGTAGCTCATTTGAAATACTTTTAAAATTAAGCCACTTTGTCTGTCTATCAGTCT
Organism: Azemiops feae; assembly: GCA_023970755.1. Taxonomy (NCBI): domain Eukaryota; kingdom Metazoa; phylum Chordata; class Lepidosauria; order Squamata; family Viperidae; genus Azemiops; species Azemiops feae. The sequence continues at coordinate 3,265,225 of JALGBA010000099.1, forward strand.
GTCTATAAATTAATGATGTAGGTATCTAATATTTCTTTAGCTTCAGGTTTTGCTGTATGAATCAGAAATTGGCTGCATCGATTTGGGAACCATCTTGCCCTAAATTACTGCATAACGTTGTCATTGTAGATTATTAAACTTCTCAGTTCTTCTTGCCAGAGCCAGTAAAGTAAAACTCAGGTGTTTTTGTTACCAACCTAGAATTATATTGCAGTGCTTTGTTTACCTTCTCAAATGGTCTTTTTCTTTATGTAGTGGCAGGAAGGTATGGGTTTTCCACTTTTCTAAGATTAAACACCACAGCCTCTCCACAGAAGTGACTGTATTTCATTTCTGAGGGGATTCTCAGAGAATTCATGATAGATAGTGAAGGTGCTGTATTTTTTTTTTTTGCATTAGATTGCTGCCAAACGGAAATGACCTTGCATTAAAATATGTGAAGCAGCAGTTCCAGGTAAAGATGTGCTTATAATGATCCCGATAGTTACCAGATGCTCCGCATGGAGCTGGGAATGGTTCAAAATATTTGCAATGCTGGGTTACTTCTTTGAGATCAGCTAGGGAGAGTTCTGCTTAGGTGACACTCAGGAGAGTTGGACCAGTTGTCCTGGTGATTCAGAACATGATGTTTTTGATGGCAGCACCATGAAGTAGCATTATGATGGCAGCACCATGAGGCAGCTCCCACACCATAGCATTTCAGTAACTATGGCCCTGGAACCAGGCAGCCTGCTGGGTTATAGCTACAAATTTATGATTTGCTGTCTTTTAGTTTCTTTTCTTAATTACATATTTTATATTTTAATGGGAGGGGCAAATCAATTGACTAGGCACCTTCCTGGATTTCTTGCTTGAAATTATGAATCAGCTGCAGATATTCAACAGCTCATTGCAACTGCTTTAGGCTCTCATGAGGACTTCTGGACAACTGGGTTCCATGGGAATAGCTGACACAGGGTATCATAAAAATGATTTTCAAAGCCTAATTTTATACTGTGGTGCTGTATTTTTCTGTGTTGTGACTTCCCTGAGCTGATAGGTTGATATATTACTGTAAATAAGGATCTTCATCCTCATCCTCATTGGTATCTGCATAGCACTTTGGAATTAAACTTGGTGAACGTGTAAGTGCCACATGGAGCTTCTACATGAACTAACTGGTCATTTTTAGAAACCACAATCAAAACCAAATCAGTTTGGGTTCTGCTTTGAAGTCTACATTGCCTATAGCAGGGGTAGGCAACCTTGGAAACCTCTCCCTTTCCCCTCAGCATGGCTGGCTCAGGAATTCTGGGAGTTGAAGTCCACGAGTCATAAAAGAGCCAGGTTTGCCTACCCCTGGCCTATAGAATGGTCCCTTCCTACCATTTCCTGTTCCAAAAGAGAGAAAATGAGACCCCATGTTTTCCCCTATATTTTATGATGTTTGCAAACGTGACCATCATATTTTTCAACTATTCATCCAAGCCAATTATAAATATGTCAGAACAGCCTAGTGGCTAGAACAGAGCTTGTGGTATATCATATGATCTTTTCTTCCAGTTATTGATATATACTCTTTAAGTACATTTTTTAAGTCTGTTCTGTATCTGTATAATGGTAGCATAGTTCAACCTACATTTTTCCATCTTCTGTACTAGGATCTCATAAAGACTCTATCAGTTGTTTTGCTAAACTCAAGGTTCACTATGCCCATTGCATTCTGATTGATAACTAAACTGATCTTGCTATCAAAAGAGAGGTTCACTTTGGTTTGGTGTGATTTGTTCTTGACAAATTTATGCTGGCACTTGCTAAGGAAAATTTATTTCCTAAATGCTCAGAAACATTTATTCTAGTTTCTGCCTGACGGTGCCATAGTTACTAATATCAACTCCCCCCCCCTTTTTTTTGAAGATAGGAACTGCATTCGCTTTTCTCTAGTCCTCTGGCACTAGACTCACACTGCCTAATTTCTCAAAAATCATGGAAAGGAGCCACTTCTGTAGATACCTTGTTATACCTGTTGAGAAATTTAGTTGGGGAGGAGGAGGAAGGAAAGCTCAAAACATTATTAATATTAGTTAGTAAATTTAACATAAGATAGTGTAGTGCAGTGCAGTGCAGTGCAGTGTAGTAGTACCATGGAAGGAAGAGAAAAGGCTGTATTTGAACCCATTTAAGATGAAATTGTGATTTGGGTATTGGGTTAACTAATGATACAATGTGGTCTCTAAACAGACAGGCACAACCTCTGAAGGAATAGGTATCTGATTTAGGGGTCCTTCTCAATTTATGGCTTCTACTCAAGCAGCAGTTAGTAGCCAAGACTAGAGGGGCTCTTGCCCAGCTTCAGCTGGTGCACCAATTGCCCAGCTGCAACTGGTACAAGAGGGCCTGATTACAGAAACTCATGTTCTCATTACCACCCAATTAGACTATTGCAGCACCCTATTCACGAGGCTTCCTTCAAAGACTGTTTGGGAATTATGATTGGTCTGGAACACAGCAGACTATGTGGCACTTGATTCTGGGAATATGCAACACTGAATTGTTAGCCAATTGAATTATGGGTACAATTTAAAGTGAGTACGTGCAAGACCAACTACTCAACTAGAATTGGCCTTAAATAGCTAGGGAGACAGTCCTTGTTGTCCATACTTTTGAGAGGTGAAATAAGCTATTACCAGAAACCAATGCTTCTTGGTGATGGAGTGGTCTCCTAGCAGAGATCTGGCTAGGCTACCTCCTTATTTGTTTTCAGGAAGATTGCTTAAAATGGAACTACTTTGGAGAACATTTTGAGTTTAGGCATTTTGCCATTTTTTTTTCTTCTTTTCTATTTTCTTTTTCTGGCATATCCTTTTTTATATTGTATGTTTTGGTTTGGAGTTTTATGATTAAAAATATACTACAGTAATAATAATAATAATAATAATAATAATAATAATAATAATAATAATAATAATAATAATAATAATAATAATAATAATAATAATAATAATAATAATAATAATAATAATAATAATAATAATAATAAGTTGGAAGGGACCTTGAGGTCATCGAGTCCAACCCCCTGCTCAGGCAGGAACCCCTATACCATTTCAGAAATGGCTGTCCAGTCTCTTCTTAAAAACTTCCAGTGTTGGAGCATTCACCGCTTCTGGAGGCAGTTGTTCCACTGGTTAATTGTTCTAACTGTCAGGAAGTTTTCTCCTCAGTTCCAGGTTGCTTCTCTCCTTGACTAGTTTCCATCCATTACTTCTTGTCCTGCCTCAGGCGCCTTGGAGAATAGCTTGACTCCCTCTTCTTTGTGGCACCCCTGAGATATTGGAATACTGCTATCATGTCACCCCTAGTCCTTCTTTTCATTAAACTAGACATACCCAATTCCAGCAAACGTTCCTGATATGCTTTAGCCTCCAGTCCCCTAATCATCTTTGTTGCCCTTCTCTGCACTCTTTCTAGAGTCTCAACATCTTTTTACATCGTGGTGACCAAAACTGGATGCAGTATTCCAAGTGTGGCCTTACCAAGGCATTGTAAAGTGGTATTAATACTTCACGTGATCTTGATTCTATCCCTCTGTTAATGCAGCCCAGCACTGTGTTGGCTTTTTTGGCAGCTGCAGCACACTGCTGGCTCATATTTAGTGATTGTCCACTAGGACTCCAGGTCCCTCTCACAGTTACTACTATTGAGCAAGGTACCCCCTATACTATACCTGTACATTTGGTTTTCTTGCCTAAATGTAGAACCTTACTTTTTTCACCACTTGAATTTCATTTTGTTAGATAGCGCCCAGTGTTCAAGTCTGTCCAGGTCCTCCTGTATCTTAGCCTGTCTTCTGGAGTTTGGCTATTCCTGCCAGCTTGGTGTCATCGCAAATTTGATGAGTTCCCCATCTATCCCCTCGTCCAAATCGTTGATGAAGATGTTGAAGAGCACTGGCCCAGAACAGAGCCCTGGGGCACCCCACTGCACACTTCCCTCCATGTAGATGCGGTTCCATTGAGGACCACACGCTGAGTACGGCCGGTCAGCCAGCAACAAATCCATCTGGTGGTGATGCTGTCTAACCCACATTTTTCTATCTTATCAGTAGTAGGTTGTGATCTACTTTATCAATGCCTTACTGAAGTCCAAGTAAATTATATCCACAGCATTCCTCTGATCCACTAATTTTGTCACTTGGTCAAAGAATGCAATAAGGTTTGTCTGGCATGATCTGTTTTTGACAAACCTATGTTGGCTTTTAGTAGTGATTTTGTTTGCCTCTAGGTGTTCACTGATTCGTTGTTTGATTATCTTTTCCAGAATCTTCCCAGGTATTGAGGTCAGGCTGATAGGTCTGTAATTTCCTGGATCCATTTTTTTTTCCTTTTTTGAAGATGGGAACTACATCAGCTCTTTTCCAGTCCTCTGGTAGTTCCCCAGTGCTCCAGGATCTTTGAAAAATATAGTTCAGTGGTTCTGAGATCACATCTGCCAGTTCCTTGAGAACCTTGGGGTGTAATCCATCTGGTCCTGGTGATTTGAACTCGTCTAGGCTGGATAGGTGCTCACTTACCATTTTCTTGCCTATCTTAACTTGTGTTTCTATTCTGTTTTTTATGGCACTATTTTTGATAGGTTGGTCTGTTTTTTCCCTTTGTGTAAAGACAGATGCAAAAAACGAGTTAAATAGTTCTGCTTTCTCCCTATTGCTTATCACCTTCTTGCCACATTCACCCACTAATGGACCAATCATTTCCCCACTAATGGACCAATCAGTATAACAATCATGCTGGGAATGTTTAATTTATTCTATGTTATATGTCATGTATGCTGTTGAGAGTTATAGGATTGCTGTAGGATATAATCAAACAGTAGTAAAAGAACATGTGAAAAGGGGACAGGAATTAATCATATGGCTTTTTATTCCCTGTTCTTCCAAATGGGCCAATGATATGATGCAATGCTCTCCATTTTCTTCAAAGATAAATAGAAGTGGCTTTGTCCCATTGAGAATTAAACCCGCTTCTTGGTTTCATCTTCAGCAATTCTAATCACTATTATTAATTCAGAATATATTTATTTAGAAAGATGACATCAGATGAAAACAAACAAACATTATTGTTTTCAAGCTTCATGACCATATTTGGTACATTTGTAATGTGCTATCAAAAGTCTTGTTCAAATTCTCCAAAGGACTTTTACTTAAACTTTACTTTGACTAACATATTCATTAAAATTAAATCACCAGTTGCTCCCCCCCCATCCTTTCTTCCATTAGAAGCCAGTAATAATGAAAATGAATATTTCTAAATTACTGTGCCTGTTCTTGTGGAACAGAGAGAGCATTATTAAAAGCATGCCATCATCTCCCATATTTAAAACTCTGCTTCTTGTTCATTATATTCCTGCAATACTTCTCGCATTGGATAAGAAACCATGTCCTCAATAGACCTAAAGATAATGAGTTCTGAAACATCAGAAAGCTTAGAAGACTAATGTGTAAGATCTTTTTATTTCAACCTTCCCGTTGGGTTTTAAAGATGTTTGTGTGTGGTGAATGGATCTGGAATAAAAAAATCCAAGTGCATCAGGTCCACAATGGATGAATAGAGAAGAGAAATGAAATACAGGTAGTCCTTGACTTACAATCACAACTGAGCCCAACATTTCTGTTACTAAGCAAGACAGTGGTTAAGTCAATTTTGCCCCATTTTATGACCTTTCTTTCTACGGCTGTTAAGTGAATCACTGCAGTTGTTAAGTTAGCAACCATGGTTATAAAGTGAGTCTGACTTCCCCACTGACTCATAAATATGAGTTGACAAGTGTTCACATGACCGTGGGGATGCAATGATGGTCATAAGTGTGAAAAATGGTCATCAGTCACTTTTTCAGTGCCATTTTAACTTTGAATAGTCACTAAACGAAAGGTTGTAAGTCAAGGACTACCTGGACCATTCTGGGTCAGTATTTCAATAATAGACATGAATGTCTTTGGGAACCACTTTCTCCCCACAGTCTCTTTTGAACACTGGAAATTTCCTTGTAGGATCACATATAAGGCTTGTAAGTACTGTAGTCAGACATTTAATTGCATCTCCATATGTACTTATAATCATCACCAATGTACTTTTCTTAAATGGACTCCAGAAGATGGTAGAGGACAGGAAGGCCTGGAGGAACGTTGTCCATGGGGTCGCGATGGGTCGGACACGACCTCGCAACTAACAACAACAACAATGTACTTTTAAAAAATATATGTGTACTCATTTACCATTTCTGTCATTATTCTACTTATAACTTATATATGTCAATACTTTTAGTATTCCAATTAGCATTAACTGAGAATTTTGCAACATTATTCTGTGCATACCTACTCAAAATAATCAGTAAGCTCAGTTAAGCTTATAGAAGTGCCTGGCATTTAATATACTTTCAACAGCACATTTCTCATTTGAAGCCCAATAAACACTTTTTGTTACATTGCCTGCATATAACACATATATTGCCTTTGTCTATGTGTCTGCTGTTAATACCTTTTAATATGTTAAATTAGACTGGTCTCTTTTAAAGAATTGATTAATATCAAGTCTCCCATCTGTGATTCTCTAAAACTAGCTTAAAAATGATAAGACTTTTTCTTTTCTGTTAAACTGTAATTAACTATGTGATTGCAACTCTCATGAAAGAATTATTTTTTTTCATTTTTTTTTTAAAACTTGAATATTTTATTATTCTGAACTTCTAATTTTTAATAGACATGGTTTTCTCTCTGTGCTTTTACTGAAAAAAAAAGCAAGGTGTAGAAATAAGAAAGAATCCATTCTTTAATACTTTTTTGTCTTTTTTATAATTAGCTTTTGCATTCCTTCAATTATATTTGATTCTTTTTTCAGATAGCATGCATTAGATGTCTAAATAGGAAATCCTCCAAAATGCCGCTTATGGCACTTCAGAAGGTACTTCAGAAATGAGATGGAATATTTTTTTTTAAAAAAATAATTAACTGTAAAAAGACTATTATTTATATTATTTAATGATGAATGATCATTTTCCAGCACTTCCTTTATTTGGGTTTTGTAAAAATACAAAGCAGACAGTAAGCAAATGAAAGAGTAAGTGTGGATGTATCCAAGCAATCACAATCAATATGGTGTCCTATTTTGTCCCAAATTAGAAATGTAACAGAATTGGATCAATTCCTCAGGATCCTATAAGCCTTCTGCCCAGTTTTTTTCATTTGGCAATGGCTGCACCTACTCAAAATGGCGGTTGCAATAATCGTGGCCTGGCATTTGAGCAAACTGGGCACCTAATACAGCTTGTGTAGCACAGTTGTTATATGTGGAACCCAAGTGGCACTCATAATTGCTTGTGCTGCTGCATTCTGCAGCCTCTGGATACTCTTCAAGGGTAGTTCCATGTAGCGTGCATTGCAGTAATATGCCCAGAAAAGGAACAGGACATAAGTTACTGAAAAGAGTGCTTTTTGATCCAGGAAGGGGAACAACTGGTGCAGAACTGAAAGTTGAGCAAAGGTCCTCCTAACCATAACTGCCTTGAGTAGGAATCATGAGGGAAGCAGGATCCTAGATTATGCCCTAGTTGTCCCCCATCCAGCCCCATAACCTCCAAGCATCATGAAAGGACATCCACACAATTGCTTACTTTATCTTACTTTTAACTTCCCTTTGATTTTAGTGCTATATCTTTGGGTTTTTAAAAAACCTGTCTGTATAGTTGCATCTCCTTTTGCTGAATAAAAACAATTCTGTATACTTCATACAAGAAACGTGGAATATTTTATCAACTATGTTGGATGGCCAGACATACATTTAACTTTAATGTCTTTGCTTTGATTCTTCAAACTAACTGATCTCTGAAGAAAATCCATTCATTTTAACAATTCCCTTTATTGATAATTTAATCATTTGTTTGAAAACCTCAAGGCAGTAATAATTGGAAGTGGTTAAAAATTAATTTGATCACAATATTCAGAGATCATATGTCATCTCAGCCACTCAAAGTTTGATATCAACCAAGTCTAAATTTGAAACAGACTATGTAATGCTGTTCTGGCTTCAAAGGAGGTACCAGAAATGAAAAGTAATCAATACTTTGTATAGTGATTACAGTACTGTATTTAGGGTGAACCACAAAGACACACACAGACACACACAGGGAGTGAGTCGGGTATATACAGAGTCAAGACATTTGAGAAAATGTAAATGCTAAAAATATATCACTTTCTGAATATGCCCATGCATTGATTAACGTCAAACACAACCTAATATCTGATCTTGGCTTTTGTGAAATGTAGGTTATCTGCAGAGATTCAATAGCAGCAAAGTAAATTAGAGAAAGAATTATCTGGGTAAGATGATATATGAAGGGAAATGTAGTGTTGTTTATAACTTCAAGAACCAGCCTATTCTTACCAACCTAACACCAAAATGATGGCAGAAAAACAAAAATGAATGAACAAGGAAAGAGGAAAGCACATAGATCATAATTTTAGGATTAGTTATGTAAATCTAAGTACCATGTCTTAAATTTACATAACTAATCCTAAAATTATAATCCACAAGAAAATGTTTCAGCATGGGCTCCTTCTATTGATTCTTTCAACCAGCTACAGCCCACAATATTCTATTTCATTTCCCTTCCCCACCCATAACAATTATTCTGAATTCTGTAGATTTCTAGTGTTCTGAGAGAAGAGGAACTGATTAAGCAGTTTTTCTGTATTTTATGGCACCCAATATTTCAATATTCATTGATTCTGCAGAAGGTCCTTAAAGCAAATTTATTAATATGAGATAACTGTCTTCAATTCTTGATAAATGACAATTTTAGTTTTAATCAGGGAGATCATCGTGTACATTGTGTGAAAGATGAGATAGTGTTCATTTTGATGCCAGCTGAATTCCCTAAATAGAAGCAGGTTAGATGAATAGTTGACTTTTACGTCAACTCAGTTGATAGCAAAACATTATCCACCTGCCAGACATAAGATACATGAACACAGAGCCCAGTTTTCCAACCTAAACTTGCTATTCATCTACTCACTTCCAGTATCCATCAAATAATGATACCAGGACTGCTGTTGAAGATTCATCTGATTAGTTGCACCATATAAATTCAGGCATGTCAACCTTCCTATTGTGCCATCAAGCAAATGTACCCAAAAAGAGGCTGATATAGAATCATTAAAATGTTTATATGTCATACCGTAAAAGTCCAAAGAATGAAGAAAAGACAATCATGATTGGAGATGCTAAAGTTTCCCATCGCGATAATGCTCTGCTCATTTGTGTTGCTCCTTTTCATCAAGTTTTTCCCCAGTATAATTCAGAAATGGGATCTGTGGCCTTTAACATATGGTAAAATTAAAACTCTTAGCATTCTGCACTATTGATTATGTAAAAAGAAAAAGAAACTAAAAGCAGGGATAAACTTCACCTACATTTCATCTAATAGTCATGCACTACATGTTACAGCAGCAATTTTCTATATAAGCGGTTTAAATGCAATTGATTTCAATGAGATTTAGGCAATCTTTGTGCAAGTTACTCGTGTGTGCCCATACTTGGAGATCAGGATTAAAAAAAGAAAGAACAAGCAAACAAAGGAAAAATTCATCCAGGAACTATACTGAAATAGCTCATGTATTTTACCAGCAATCTTTACAATCGCCAATTCTTTGAAGCAAAGCAAGAGGTTTTTCAATTAAAATACTAGAAGCCTTAGAAGAAATGGCTTCCCACTGCTGTAGTGCACTAGATTTTCATTGCTGTTTTGTTGATAACAGTTGGAGTCAATTTGTGTCATTCTTAAGCAGTTCTTAAGTTGCTTTTAATAAAATATTAAGTTGGTAAAATATCTTAAAAAGAAAAATAATCTGTATCCTGGTGGAAATTTAGGAAAGAGAGATAAATATTGCTAAAGATAAATACGAACAGGTAATCACCAATTCTGTGACTATAATTGCCCACTTGGTTTAAATTGGATTTTCTGCACTCGCTCAGTCAACGTTTGGTCCAGTAACCTTCAGTTTATATAGATAACTCTGTCTGCACTGCAGTTTAATTTTTTTTTAAAAAAAAGTCAGCAAGGATTTCAAAATTGGGAAAGATTTGTATGTTCTGGAATGTTAACACCTTATGATTAGCAGGAAAGATTTCCATCTGTTTTAAATATCCCTACCCCAAGTCGCTACTAAATTTTATTTTCAAGTTGTACCCAGGTTAAATTTACTTATCGGTCCACCTGTCCAGTATAGTATTGCTTTATTCTTCTGCAGATTCTCTAGATCTGTTCAAATGAATGCATGTGTAGCAAATGGCACATGCAGCTTTAGGTGCACAATCCTCCATGCAATCAAGATTTCAAAGAAGAACAAATTGAAACAAAAGCCAGTTCTGCAGATTGAGTTCCAGAAATCTAGATGGCTTTAGAGACCAGTCAAGAAATACAATAAGCTCTAACTCTTTGCTTCAATCTAGTAGTTACCTGGATAACTCTATTTCTCTCCAAGTCCATTTCTGGTAGCCCAAACAGAGTTATACCTGTGTGTATATGCACATTCCAGACACAAATGTTTTTCTGCTGCTTCCAGTACATGTGTGTTAAATGAAAAGGTCTCTGAAATTGATATCCAAATCTTAACTTTTTTGCCTTTCTATTTATTTTTATAAATAGAAAGGCAAGAAAAGCATCAGTGCTGCTACAAAGCATTGAAAATGAGAAAAAAGTTGCCTTTTCTCTTAATACAAGGATGCAATTTTTCACAATGCTGTGCTGCAGCATCTACTTTTGTGAGTGCATTTTGTTTTAATATCAGCACAAAGAACAATATATGCTGACAGGAGACTTCCTCAATTCTTTCACCTTTTTGCTATTGAGCTTGTTTTCTATATAGTTCAGTTATAATCTGTCAGAGCTACCAGCCTTCCTGAGTTGTAATCAAATGAGGTTTGTGTTTCAAAGATATCCTGTTTGGGTCTGTGCATTCAAAAGGGAAGACTTTCTTTACTGTGACTACATCATGACTGAAGCATTGCAGGGCAAGAAAAAGGATTATTATTTGAAAGAAAAAATAATCCTTCTCACTGCAGTCATTCTAAGTTTGTTTTCAGGTTATATATTTTCTGAAACTAGATATTAAGCCACTAGACTGATGTGTCTCAATCTTGACAAATTTAAGATTTGTGAACTTCAACTCCCATTTTGGCTGGAGATTTCTGGGAGTTGAAGTCCATACATCTTAAAGTTGCCAAGACTGAGAAATACTGAACTAGACAGTGAATCCTTAGTCTGGAAACAATATTTCAGAAAAATTCTTTTAGAGCAGGGGTGAGCAACTATGGCCTCTTTAGAACCTGTGGACTTCAACTGCCAGAATTTCTGCACCAGCCATACTGCTGTGGAGTTGAAGTCCACAGGTCGTAAAGAGGCCATAGTTGCCCACCACTGTCTTAGAACTTTTTCAGAGTATACCTCCCAGAACCCACCATCTTTAAGATTTAACACTATTAACTGGGGATCTCAGTACCTTCAGTCATGGCTGCTGCATTTCTGAAAGGGGACAGATTTAAGGGTATCAAATAGAACCAAATCATCAAAAACCCAATGCTTTTTCTTAACATATAAAATACATGTGAACATTATGGAAACATTTTATTTATTTAGTTATTTGTATACAGCTTTTATTATTTGTACAAATAACTCAAGGTGGGGAACATATCCAACACATCTTACCCCACAACAATAACCCTATGAGGCGAGTTGGGCTAAGAGACAGTGATTGGCCCAAAGTTACCCAGCTAGCTTTCATGGTTAAGGCTGGACTTGAACTCACAGTCTCCCACTTTGTAGCCTGGTGACTTAACCACTAGACCAAAGTGGGTCTGTAGGTGCTTCCTATTCATCATAATCTTAGAACACAGGAGGGACCTTCTGTGAATGCTGAGGGAGCACTTAATATTTTGGAGATGAGAAACTGAAGTTAGTGGAGCAAAAAAGAAAAAAAGGCAACAGCCTATAAGGCAAATTGCTGAGGCTGAGATATTTTTCCTGAGGTTTTGAATTATTTGCGGGTAGAGAATGCAAAGAGATAAGTTCATGTTAAGAAGTTACATTTTTCTTATCTCATGTGAGTTAAAATGCAGCTACACATTTTGAACAGGTCATAGTTGGAGAGTTCTCTGGGATTAACAAAAAAGAGAGATTAGTTGAGTCTGGGGTACAAATTGCCCATCTGTCCCTGAGAATTTGGATAGGAGGAAGGCAGACCTAGAAGTCTATGAATTTCTGCTTCTCTAATTCTTCAAATTAGGCTTTGAGGAATAGAAAAATGATTCTACATATACTTTTTTTTTGTAAGATTACTAAACTGGCCTCCAGCTATAGATGGATATACTACTTTCTTTAGTTTTTTCCTACTGAGAATTATTATGAAGCACCTCTCTCTCAACTTCTCTCAGAGGACTGTGGTAGAAGGGAAAAAATAAAAGGTGGAAACATTATATAAGCTACTTTGAGCTCCCAGATAAAAGGTAGGCTAAAATCAATCAATCAATCCATATTTTACTATGTTGTTATTATTGTTGCTTTAGATTATAGGTTTACAAAACATTTCAAGTGCATTTTGGGGGGCATAGCACAGAAAATACACATTCTTTTTCTTTTTATGACCCTGACCCTGAAATCCCTTTATTCGGGATGGAGTCAGGGTGAGTGAATGTAGCTGAGTGTTTACATCCTTCCTGACACCTATGCAGAGTTTGCAGCAGATATTTTCTCTTTGTGCCCTGATAGAGAAACATCTGTCGCTGCCTAGGATTGAACTCTGAACCTTCCAAGTGAGAGGCGAGCATCTTCACCTCTAGGCCACCGCACCACTCAGCACAGTAAATACACATAAACCGACATTAATTAGATAAATTTTAAGAATTTCCACCTGCTTCTACTAAATATTAATTCAATACTATATGAATTAGATCTTACATGGCAAGCTCAATTTTTCTCTTTACTTTCAGAAAGGGTAAGGTTTTTTCCCAATTCTATTTTCAAAAACCCTGTCTTAACCCACCTTTAGGCTAGTACATCTTGCTGCTATAATGGTTGTATCCAACTGATCTCTTTCTTGCACTTCTACCACTATTCAATGAGACAAAATTATTATATCACTGAGGAACTCAAGACCTCTGCCTTGCCTTAAGAACAGAAGAAGAAAAGTTCAGTCAAAATGAGAAAAAATATACAATAATCTGGCACCACAGAGCAACTACACTAAGGAACAGAGCCCTTGTTAGTCGTGTAGAGTCTCTTAGGGCTTATCCACACTAACAGAAGAGAATACATATATAGTTCAGGGTTGAGTTGTGGAGTACCTGATATTCTTGGAGCTTGGTTGTTTGCTTGTTATCCACACTGCCAGGATTACAAGGATAGGGGGATCACCAGTTGTGGGCCAGCAACCTTTTTGGGAATAGGGTAGGTGACATCAATATTTAATCACCCCCTCCAGGAATGATTTCCTGCTTCATTTTCAAAGCACTTTCCTGCTTCTGTCAGCTCAGGTGCTGCTGTCAAATTTGGCTGCTGCACTTTACTTTCTTCTTGGCCAACTCTTGCATTTATTTTGCAGAGGTAGGAAAACCCCTTACTGCATTTTCTCTGGTCTTCTTGAATAACATCCACTGCAGATGCTGTTGTTGCAATTCTTCCTCACTAGTATAATGACTATCATATTTGCTGTACCTGCAGAACATCCCTGGGTTAAAATTCATCAGGATTTTTTTTAAATTATTATTTTTCTTTCTCCGATACCTACTTTTCTGCTTGACTGTTTGTTTATTTCCTTTATTTAAAAAAAAACCCTCCAGTGATACATTTTTTTCATCATTTTTCCAGTCACATTTTTCAATCATTATGCCACCAAGAAGACCTGCTTTACCAGCAAGTATTTGAGAAAAGATAAGAAGGGGGCTGTTTTGCCTGCAGATATATTCATGCTGGTATCTTAATGTTGTATGTATAAATTCAGTATAGATGTATACATTACATTACACATATCCCACAAACCTTTTTATGTTCAAGTTGACCTGCCACCAGAAGGAAAGTGATTGGCAGTGGCTTTCCTGGAAGGACACAGCAGCAGGGAGGGCATTGTGGGCTGGAATCTGGACTGAATAACCTGCATAATAAAGAGGATGAAGTGCAAATAGATAGTCTTAGTTTGACATTCAGTCTAAATTGATTCCATTGAGTAGTCTGTGATCAAGCTACAGTCATGTAATCTTATAAAATGATATCCTATCCTAAGCACAATTCTGAATATGAAGAGATGACTCCATTTTGATATTTCTTGCACAAGGACCTCATTCTCAGTTCTCTCATAAATGCTTTTCTGGTGGTAGGCCCATCCATTATGGAGAAATATTTGCTCCGAGAGAAGAAAGATCTTCAAGATCTCTAACTATTGAATTAAATTGCCTTTATCTTTGCTGTAGTTGTAATGTTTCAAGAGACTCATTGATCACTGCAATTCCTTGGATACACAGGACCTTAATTAAGCTTCTAGTCTACGTATATAGTTTCTTCTATTCAGAGAAATGCAAACAACTTGCTTCCTTCTTTAGCATTCCATAATAATAAATGTCATAATTTAGACTGTCACCTTTCTCATTATCTTTTTTTCCTGAGATATTCAAAGCATTCCTACCATTTTTCTTAGGCTTGATCACCCTTTGCATCTCTATTAATTCATTAAAGCAATTGTTTATATTTTTCCAAGGTCACTTTTTTTTTAAGCAAACTTGAGTTGCCAGAAAACCAATCTACCTCCACTATCACTGTACCTTATACTATACCTCTTTCTTGAAAGTTGAGATAACCTTTGGTGAGGTTCCACAATACGTACAGTTCTTATGGTAGAGTCTTTCAATTGGAAAATCAGTGATATAAATCACAAAGTAGTCTTTTACTCCACTCTAAAAATTCTTCTTCACTTTAAACTTTTCAAATCTGCTTCATTCCTGACACTAAAAGCAGAATTCCTCAGGTTACATATGACCATACGGCCATTAGTTACTAGAAAAATGTGCATGCACATACTTGTACAATTTCACCTCTGCTTTGGGAAAGGCATCTATGAACATGATGCCATAAATATCCATTTCATATGTTGACAAGAAAATAACTATTTAGAAATTGTAGAGAATATTCATAGCTCGGGTTAGGCAAAGGTTTGTCCTCCAAGCTTGCTGCTTGGCTTCTCGACAGAAATAACTATATCATGAGCTGATAACTGACTAGGGTACCTTTAATGAAATATTCTAGATAATCATCACTTCAGTCCATCCAAATTTGTATTTAAGTTGAGAAAATAGCAAATCCTGTATATGCTTTCATTAAAAATTATAAGTGTGTTCTTCTGAAAAGATGTTGCCTGATTCATCCTCATATCAAAATAGTGCTGGTTCCTCTGCTTATGCTAGGTCAAAGGGCAGGAAATGCTGTCTCTTCACTTCTTTCTTTGCTATTATTTTGTTTAATGGTGAGCTCAGATGTTGCCACTAAGAAACAACTAACCCAACAAAATAAGAGCATGACATAATCTAAAAAACCACTTCAGAGTTATGGATGAATTTTATCCAAATTCTAAACTGAATTGCATAGTTGAGGAAAGAAATGGTTGAACCAGAATGGAATCTGAAATTCCTGCAATATTGTGAGCACCCTGGACATTTGATAAACTATAGGAAAACACTTTCATTTTCCCATTTATGAAAAAAATAGATTAAAAAAAAGGAATGAGAAAGCCTAGTTGAGCAATTTCCAGACAGCCAGTACACTGATTACTATGGGTCTTTCAAATCTCTAAATCATATGCTTTGGAAAGGAAAAGGGAGGGAAAAAAACTTGCTCAAGTATGTATATGGTGTCTGTTGATTCAGCCGCCTCTACATAGGTGTATTGGAAGAGCCTTAATAGAGTCTGTACTGGTTAAAGCCATTTTGTAATGGTGGTAACAAGTGCCATGAAGGAGGAGGGGTTAGGCAGAGATAGAACTATTATGGCATTAACAATGCCTAACTAAAAACTTCCAGTTTTTGAAGGCAGGAACTTCAGATGCCACTGGACAATAGCTCTTTATGTACTGTCTATAGATTTAAACATAACTCTGAAGTTGCTGCTAGTGGCTCCCTGGAGGAAGAGAAGGGGGAAATAATCTTGTTTGAGGTAAGTATTTATGAGGAATTTTCTGATGTGATCCATTTCTGGACCCATCTTCAACTCTGGACAAAACTCTGTTGCAAGATCCAAAAGTTTATCCAGTTTATTCATTCATAAAATTAACTGTGTCCACAGTGTTCAACTCCTTTGCTAAATTCATAATGATTTTATTTTATAATCCACAGTGGTTTGTAGGTTGCATTTCACTGACTGCTTTTGTTCAGCAATGTGCTTTGGTATTTTTTTCATATTATGGAGCTGCTCTACAAAATAGGTGTTTTTACAAATCTGTCCACTGAACAATAGGGGTAAAGACTTTTTGTAGGAACTGTGGATTATTTTATTCTCAGACAAAGGCAATTATGACTATAAATCAAATTCTGTCTGAACTTTTTTCTGTGTCAGCAGTGGCTAAAGCCAAAATTAGAAAGATGAGCTTTTAGACTGTAGCAGGCTGGTTATCCATATCATTTTTTTAAAGGTACTGTATGTCTAAAAGATTCTTGAAAAGGATTTGGGGTGCAAATAAATATATATTTTTAAATGTATTCACTCAATACATTGTTTTAACATGCCATTCAGATGCATTTTATATCAGGGATTAGGTTTTCACTTTGATTTTAGTCACACTGAAATACACTTAGCTTCTTCCCTTCTCTGTTCTTTATGCTTCTTGGAGATAAATTAAATCTAGTGCTCAAAGTGTTGCTCAAGGTCACTTAAAGCAAATGAGTTTAGTATACCAGTGGATGAGTCTAAAGGTTTCATAGCCGGATATGATAAATTCCAAAACAAAGAATAACTAAAGTTGTCCTCCTGTTTTATTTCCTATCGATTTCCTATTGTTTAGGATGAGATATAAAATGTATATCATGTGACCTTGGCTGTCATGCTCATTATTCTTTGCTCTCAATTGTACTAGATTGTACATGCACACCTATAACTTCAGGTTGAGGGAAAACCATGGGAAAGAATAGTTAGATTAGCTTTATTAATTGCTCATCCCTCAGACTACATGGCTATAATTATTTCATATAAAATCAATATTTTAAATTATACTGTATATACAATAGACCAAAAAAACAAAAACCTCTCCCATGGATGGCTAAAGTTATGGATCTTATGTGTATTTGTCTCTACTTCTGCTTAAAATGGAATTTATTTCTTACAAGAAGAATTTAACATTCAACATTTTCAGCACTGCATATGTCAAAGTCAATTATGTAATATCCCTTTGCATGGAGTAAGAATGTGGGACTGTAGTCGTCTTCCTGTAATGGATTATACAGTAGCTATTATTTGCTTCTCAGCAAAAATTGGAATTTGTTCAGATGGGTGGTTTTGTTTAAGAATTCTGTTTAAGGGAAACATAGCTTTATGTTTTTAAAAGGAAAGAATTCAATCCCATACACTGACCTACACCCCAAAGAATTCAACAGCTCTTGAGGCCAGCTGGATAAATTTATGTAGCATCCTAACTTAATTCTCCTGGTTTCATTTTGTTTTGCTTTTGTTCTATTTGAAAGCCTAACCCCTTTTCATATATTGTACCTTTGGGGAATTAATTTGCATATTTGAAATTTCGGTGCTTGAAATCTATCCAAGGCATTATCCAAATGAGTCATGTTGCTTTCCTTACACTCTCACTTGATTAGTCATTTTGTCTATGATGATTTTTATTTATGATTTTATTTATTTATGATTTGTCCCAAAGGTGCTTTTTTAAGAGGCAACTTTCTTTCTTTCTTTCTTTCTTTCTTTCTTTCTTTCTTTCTTTCTTTCTTTCTTTCTTTCTTTCTTTCTTTCTTTCTTTCTTTCTTTCTTTCTTTCTTTCTTTCTTTCTTTCTTTCTTTCTTTCTTTCTTTCTTTCTTTCTTTCTTTCTTTCTTTCTTTGAAGATGCTTCACTTCTCACTCAAGAAGCTTCTTCAGCTCTGACTGGATGGTGGGGAATGGAAGGATTTATATTCCTTGCAGAAAACTGATCATTTGCAATATAAATCCTTCCATTCCCCACCATCCAGTCAGAGCTGAAGAAGCTTCTTGGATGAGAAGTGAAACATCTTCAAAGAAAAACAAGAAAGTCCAGTTGTCTCTTAAAAAAACAGCTTTGGGACAACCATGACCTGGGTAACTGAGAATCTTCATAAATATTTATGATTTGTTTATTCATTCATTCATTAAATTTATATGCCACCCATCTCACTGTTGAAGCAAGAATGTGCATGTCCTATAGTAGCATGGGGAACAAGATGAAGAAAAGAAAATGGTGGAACTGCCTAAACTTGGTGATAACAATGCCAAACAGAAAGAAGTTGCCCTCAGAAACCCGACAGGGAGTTTCATTGTATCTCTCTAACATTAAATAAAGACCACTCCAAATTTCTCCCCAATAAATGGAAATATATTTAAAATGGCTTTTTGTTTGTTTATTTATTTATTTAATGTATTATCCAATACAAATTTGGGTGATGTACAAAATTAGAAAAAATATTCCCATAAAAACAGCTAATTACATTGAATCAACAGACAGATAGACTAGAATGATCTAATAATTTGCTAAATAAATAAATAAATAACAAAAAAGAGGTATTAAACAATAACAAACATCAACTCCAGGCCTGGGACCAAAGCCAGGTTTTCAAAGCTTTCTGGAATCTTAGGAGAGAAGATGCCATCTTTATATCTTGGGGGGGGGGGTGCTGTTATTGAGTAACAGACCCAAAACACATATCATCTGGGAATCACAGACAGCCTTCTCTCTAAATGCATAATCTCTCTCTCTCTCTCTCTCTCTCTCTCCCTCCCTCCTTCTCCTGTGTGTATGTGTGTGTGTGTGCATATGTCAAACCAAGAAAAATGGTTGTGGTAGCAGCAAATCAATCCATTCCTATTTTTCTATGTGCATTGACATCATGTATCAAACCAAGCAAGACAGTTGTTGTGAGATCACACAGAACTGCAAAGAGGAAAGGCTTTCTTTGTGCTGCTGTGACTGCCATCTTATTTATTTTGATCCCCTGCGGATGTTGCTTTATCTCTAGGCTATTTTTTTCTCAGCAGAAATTACAGTAAGTATAGCTCAAAGTTCTAATAGAAAAACACCACAGAAACGCAGGTAGAAAAGAAAAAAAACCTCAACTTGGCAAATGCTTTTTTAAAAGGACTGTAACAGTTCTGAATTGGTGTGACAGTTTAGGATTGGTTTCCCATCTTTAATTCATTTTCACCTGACTCCATCCTTGTTCCTTTAAGATTTATCAGAGATCCACTATTAGCTCTTAGGTCTAATACTACTAAATCTACCAAGACACCTGAGGGATATTTTTAGAATTTTCAAGATTACATTGGTTTTAGAATTTTTATTCAATATTTTTCAAAGTCACTTTTAGTTGGAAAAACAAGGCTTTGCTTGGCTAGAAAGATTGTTGTGCTAAGTATTAGTCAGGAAATCTCCAGTGGGTTCTCTCCTTTTCTCTGGAATTAATTCAAAGAAAATAAAAATTCTGGAGCTCAGGAAACTTATCCTTCATATCAGTCAAGATATACATTTTTTAAATATACTGTAAGTAGCTGAAGCCTTCTTTTATTGAGCTTGGCTTCAGAAGATATTTAGAAAGCTTACAAGACCTGAACTTTGTTTTTTGTAAAAAGGCTAGTGATCATTTTTAAATATCCAAGACTAATCAGCACACCAGGAAGGAGAAAAAGAAGATGCTTTTATCTGGCATTGTACAATAATTTTTAAATTGCAAAATATTTTTTAAAAATCTTAAGTCAGTTAAGTGCTTCATTTCATGCAATCTTTGAAAATTGCAGTAAATGGCATTATACAGGTACTTAGGCTGATGGATCACTTATAAACATGAGAGAAATATCCTTTCATATAGCCAATTCTTTATTTGCATCTGAAAATATGTTTATTTAAAGTGAATCTTTTTAAATTTCAATCCTCAAACAAATTGGATTGATCAATAAGAATAAGGCAACTCTCTTGTTAAGATTATCCATGTTTGAAAAAAGAATATGTTGGAGAAAATAATAACTTGATAAATTCTGGAATAATTAAAACAATAAAAGTTACTTACAGTATATGCTTTAAATACTATCCTTAAAACTGATGTTACACTTTTTATAGCTGATTCCATTTTTCCCAAAGGATACCCAATAATCATAAATTATTTCACAAAATATTAGAATTAATCAATTATTAAGATAATCCCTAAATAAAAATTGCCAAAATGTGTTTATAAATAGTTTCAGGGTGTTGTTATTTTTACTTTTTTGCACTGGTGTCAGAAGCATCGAGGCCCTTCTGGGTTGCAAGGATTAGCTGGTGACATTATTGTTGCCCTGGGGACACTGAGTTGGGGGTTCCTTTCATATCCCAGGCAGGAGCTGGAGTGCTCCTATTTTTATTTTTAAAAGGAAGTAATTATTATTAGAACTTCACAGATCTTTGAAGAAATCCTTTGCTTGGATTAAGGCTCAGATGAAGCATCATGTTGCTTTATTCCTTTTGACTATTTGGAAGCTTCCTCAACATTTTTAATACTCCAGAATCTTCTCCTGCAGGAAACCTTCCAACTATTGGAAAAGTCATGTGGTCCTTCAAGACAAATTGTGTCACTCCTTCCCCTCAATGAGAACTGGATATTACAAAGCATTGCATCAAAGCAAATCAAAGAAGTAGCCAGGTTGTTAGAGCAGTGTTGGTCTCCTTTCAGAAGGGACTGCATTGGAAGCTCCACCCCTTTGGGCCATGGGTCTATAAACCCATATAGAAAAGAAGTAGAGTTTGTACTACAGTACTGTGATGCTACTTGCATCACTCTTATATCCCTTTTCCTCTCCAGACTCTGTACCAAGGATGAAACTTTGGCAGCTATGTGCCTCTGCATTTCAACTTACCTTTAGATTAAGGGTGGGGGGGAGGTATTACTTTTAAGTGGGTAGAAGGAGAAACGAAACTTTTTTGATTCAGCTGCAGACTGTGGGAGCCTGAAGCCTTATCAAGGACACCAGAACAGGTATGGATTTGAAGCAGGTGATTTCCCCTAACAAAGTGGACTTGTTGATACAGATTACGTAAGACATTGAGGGTTTGGCTGAGAAAACTATTGTTTATATCTATGAATGAGCCCAGTCCAAATCAGGATCTCTCGCTGTGAGTCACAGGATTCCATTATGCTTATAGTCACTAATGCCACTTACATGGGCTCTGCATTTGACTGGGCTCATTTTTTAATCACTTCAGACTCACCCCTACTCTTTGGCTTTCTTTAAAGATTGAGAACCTTGACTGATAAGCTGCTTCTTCTTCTTCTTCTTCTTCTTCTTCTTCTTCTTCTTCTTCTTCTTCTTCTTCTTCTTCTTCTTCTTCTTCTTCTTCTTCTTCTTCTTCTTCTTCTTCTTCTTCTTCTTCTTCTTCTTCTCTTCTTCTTCTTCTTCTTCTTCTTCTTCTTCTTCTTCTTCTTTCTTCTTCTTCTCTTCCTTCTTCTTCTTCTTCTTCTTCCTTCTTCTTCTTCTTCTTCTTCTTCTTCTTCCTTCTTCTTCTTCTCTTCTTCTTCTTCTTCTTCTTCTTCTTCTTCTTCTTCTTCTTCTTCTTCTTCTTCTCTTCTCCTCCTCCTCCTCCTCCTCCTCCTCCTCCTCCTCCTCCTCCTCCTCCCCTCCTCCTCCTCCTCCTCCTCCTCCTCCTCTCCTCTCCTCCTCCTCATAAGTGACTCATAAGAATTACAGGGTAAGTTCTCTTCAATTGCTTTAAAGAAATACAGTTTGATTATAAGGTTAACATTTTATATTTTGGGGAATATACAGCAAAACGATGATTATTTGACTGAGGAAATTTTGAATGGATTAAGGGCTCAGATGGACTTGATTTAAGGCTTTGAAGTTGATTGAAAGTATCCTCTCTCATGGGAAAATATTCTCTTTATATCCTGAATCTGATAACAAGACTTTGAAGATTAGACACCAGAGGGTATCAGATGGATAGTTTAAAAGAAATGTTTGATTTATGGTGACAGGTTTCCCCCCCAAAATATTTACACTTCCATAACATCAGTTAGTGTTATTGTGGAAGAATAAGCTCCATTAAATAAAACTGAAACTGACTAACTGAATTTAAAATTTCAGCTTATAACAAGGAGAATAATGTAATGAACTTACAAGTGAAAGATGATGACTTAAAATTGAAAAAAGGAACATAGCAAATGACATAATTGATCTGGATTATTTATTTATACTGGATTTACAAGAGGGATTTGCTGGAGTTGCTATGGTGGGAATACAAAGTGGGCTTGATAAAGATGAAAACAAGAACTTGAAGAGACGAGAATATGAGAAGACAGATGTTAGAGTTTTTTTGAGGATTTTAAAAGCTGTTCACAGAAAAAAGAAAGAATACAAAATTGTTTATTTAGTCAAGGTTAAAATAATGGGTTGTTATTTTGGGGGATGCTTACAGTAACTGGTTTTTTTAAACCAGGAGCGGATAATAATATTTACGGTAATGTTTAATTGTTTTTTTTAATGGGGCTGAACTTTGATGATTAAAAATGAGAAGATTTGTTTAAGGGAGAATGATAGATTCAGACTGAGTAACAGATATACAGTACTTATAATATTTATATTGTTATTTCTGATAACTCTTAATAGACATTTGCTGTTTAATAGGGAGAAATGAGGATTCAGAGATGGGTTTACAGAAACTGGGGTGTTATATAGAATGAAAAGATGTTTGCTTATATTTAAGAGATAGCGATGTTGTTAATGTTGATTATACTTGCTAGAAAATGAAGGGCAGGTTTCTGCTTTTTTCTTTTCTTCTTTTTTCTTCTTTCTTTTGTTCTCACCCTATTTTTTAAATGTGTCTATTGTGTGTCTTTCTTTTTTTAAAATGTATATTTGTACATTTTTTTAAAAAAATGTATTTCTTTGTTTAAGTTTCATTTGTATAATATATTTAATGAAATTATTGGGGGAAAACATGTAGGCTGCTTAATGTTGAAGAAATTGCAGTTCCTAAGTAGTCTTCATGGGTAGCCCAACATAGTGCACTGTAGTAATCAAATCTGGAGACAATGAAGGTGTCAGCTGCTGAACTGAAAGCAATTCTTCCCCCTGTATAATGCTTTTAGAGTTCTCTCTAGCAAGCTGCACTAAGATGAAAGGCAGAGGAGTACAAAAATCAGCAAGTAAGCTTTCCGTTTGGAATCAATTTTCCTATCAGCCTTATGAGGTAGCCCAGAAGAGAAGCCACCTGGAATACCAGCTCTATCTTTATTGTATGGTACATGAATCTTGCAGTTCTAAAAGTACATTCCTCCTCACCCTTACACTTCAAAACACTAGGGAGGGTTCCTTCTGAGACATTTGTCACACATCCCTTCCTTCTTCAGATACAGCTGCCTCTTATCTGACTGTTGCCTAGACTGCAGTTCTTCCTCCTGTCTCCCAAGGTCAGTCACACAGATTAATACAATATCTCTGTGTACATTATACAGTGGGGGCTTCCAAAGTCTCTTTCAGTCATATGATGCCTCAGAATAGAAGTGGCTTTCTTCACTGAGAACAAGGAAGTCTACATCTGATATCCTATATACTAATAACTGGAATCTTATGAGTCTTACAGCCAATTCTTACATCATTTATTTTCCCTAGAATTCATCCTCCACCCTCCTCTACTTCAGAGACTAGATATTCTCTTACCCTCCTGGCAAATACTTTTGAGCAATCTAAAAAAAAAAAAAAAAAACCCAAGCTTCAGTCCCACAAAAAAGAACCTGGACGTTCTCTCAGTCCTGTAGTCTGGTAGGGGATGGGTGGGGAAAATATTGCCCATAAATGTAGAATTGGGGGAAACAAATTCTATATAGAGCTAGAGGTTACTCCTTTCCTGTGTACAACCATTATTTTAAAGGATTGACAATGTTTTCACTCTATTTTTCCAAATCTGATGAATCATTAGATATTTCAATTTGACTAATTGGGGAGAGGTATGATTTGTATGGATTTTTTTATCAACATTTAAATTGCATTAATGCTTTTGTATTTTTAATGGTTTAAGAAGCCATCTTGATTGTGGATGACTACAAAGACATCAGTTAGTCTGTCAGTCAGTCAATCAGTCAATCAATCACTCAAATAACCTTTTACTATTTGGCCAATTCAAGTGACACTAAAAATATATATCTATACCTCGCAATTGAAAAATATGCTAGTCATAACTGTGGCCCAGCAATAATTAAATTATTTAATATATATATATACTTAGCATATTCTGGCCTTCCTCACCAGCACTTTCTATCCTTAGGCTGGATAAAATTCTGGCTGAATTGCTCCTTGACAATATGCAAATTAATTAATTCATTAATTAAATAATAACCAAGGTAATTTTTTTAATAATTTAAGTTCTCTTAAATAGTTGGCAAAATAAAATCATATTTATTTTCAGACAATTTTGGTTAGGTGTTGAGTTCCAATCCCTATTTTCCTGATAACATTTTAAATTAGGCTTATTATAGCTTTCAATATTTTATGCAGAGTTGTTGAAATAACTTTGTAAATATTCTGCGATATATCCTACTGCCCCACAGTGCACAATAGTAAGTAATTTGATGATATTTATGATCAAACATAAGTTCCTATTTACTAAGATGTATTATGTATGTGAAACACCTAGACCCATTCTAAAATAATTATAATTACTGAGTTAACTTGTGTTGAAATTGTTCTATTCTTTCCTGAAGCATGCACAAATTAGTTCCTGCCGCTATCGTTTATGCCTTACTATTGGGAAAAATATCCTTTTGAAAAACTCTCTTAATGAGATTTTTGACATTATAAACTCTCCCTTTAAACATTACATTATAAACATGTAGGCCCATATTGAAACTTTTCAATAGTAATAACTGTGTTGTGACCTACCCCGTAATCCTTAACAATCCATCTGTGAAAGGTATTTCTTCAGTTAACATTCCTCTGAGAAAACTTGGTTGTTTTTATACAAAGGAAAATATTGCTTTCATACAGGCCCATTATATATAGCAATAGGCAGTTAACACCTTATCTTTGATAGCCAAATCTGGCACTAGGTTCTGCCTCGGTTTACCTTCCCAGTAAGCAACTGAGTCAGAAGATCATTTAAAAGCAGTTTATTAGGGTACCCTGATAAAATGGGATCTCTCTATGAAAAAGGAGAGAGAGAGAAAACCTCAAGCCCCATGTTTCATTCCTTTTTATAGTTAACACAACAACAACAAAAATAGAATAGAATAGAATAGAATAGAATAGAGCTAGAAGGGACCTTGGAGGTCTTCTAGTCCAGCCCCCTGCTCAAGCAGGAGAACCTATACCATCTCAGACAGGTGAATGTCTAGTCTCTTCTTAAAAATCTCCAGTGATGGAGCGCCCACAACATCTGAAGGCAAAAGCTGTTCCACTGGTTGATTGTCCTCACTGTCAGGAAGTTTCTCCTTAATTCCAGGTTGCTTCTCTCTTTGATCAGTTTCCAACCAGTTTCCAGTGTGAGAGGAAAGTTGATTGGACAGGATAAAAGTAACCTCCCCTTTACATAGGAAATCAGTTACATGTAGTCAAACATGTTACATATTTGCATCCCATAATATCGCACATGTTCATTAAAATGAGGTCTGGTGTCAGAAGGGGCGCAAATTGTAAGAAAAAAGATTGTTTGGAGTTCACAAAAGAGATAAACCAGACTCCAATTTGTGCTAAAAATGTTTTCTTATCTGGAGCTAGTCTCCACCCTGTTTATCAGATTAGGAATGTTAAAAGCTGATAAACCTGAACATCATTTTAAAAGAGAGAAAATAAATCAAATTAAAATACAAACTAATTATGTTAGTTAGCAATTTACAAAATCCATGTCATGTGCCCTTCATCTTTAAGTTTTTTAAACGCAGAGTCTTGCAAATATCAGTCAAGGGGGCCTTCTTTAGAATCATGTCAAAAATAGGCATGCCAGAAAAGTAACTAAAAAAATAAAAGTTTAGTTTTAAATAGTCTTTTTTGAGTACACTTGAGTAGCCAAAAGAGTGAGAACCTGTTCTAGGACCATGAGAAAGATTTGATTTGATTTGATGTTTATTGTTTTCAATAGAACATTTTTCCATTTGTTCAGTATTTGGCTCCCTAGACTCTTTGTTGCTAGAACCCATTTTGGTCTAGTAGTAAGGTACCAGTCTAGAAGCAGGGAGATAATGAGTTCTAGTCCTGTGTGGGACCAGTCATTCTTTCTCAGTCCTTGGAAACAGACAGTGGCAAACCACTTCTAAAAAAACCTTACAAGAAAGAATTTGAGTTTGCCCATAAGTGCTCCAGACAACTGTTCTGCATGAGGAGACTGCAAGAAAACAGTTTCTGGAGGGTTTAGACTTCTTGGAGATAACCATTTGTTCAAACTGTGGTTGGCACTTTTGAAAGGACATTAAGTTTGCATACTTCCTTTTCTAATTACTTTTAGAAATTGCTTGTTAATTGCTTTTGAGCTATTAGGAACCTTGAGATTGACACTGACACTGGAACTAGGTGAGGTTCCTTCAATCCATTGTGAAAGAAGTTTTAAGTAATAGTTTAAATATATTTTTTTAAAAAAAATTGGAATAAACAGCAAAAAGGTGGTTAAAACTTTGACTTTAGAAAGTTACAAATGGATTAAGAATCCACATAAATTTGAAATAAGATTTTAAAATAATTAATAATAAAGAATCCTTTCTGTGGAAAATACTTTTATTTGGATTTTTTTTTTAAAAAAAAAGCCTAATAAGGTAAGATTTTTTAAAATGGACACTAGAGGGAACTAAAGTTTATTATCAAAGTCAACTCACAATTAGGGAATGAAGCAAAATATTTTAACACTGGACATATTAAAGGATATTTTTGAACAATAAACCCAGAAGTTAATTTTAATAGTGTCTGTCTCTATAGAAAGACTGTGCTAAAAGATGTTATAGAAAAGGAACAAGTTTTACCTGAAAGACTGAGACTTATTTGAAACTGGATTTAAAAATGATAGTCTACAAGAAGGACATGAAAAAAGATGTTATACTAGACAAGCAAAAGAAACTGGCTAATGTCTGAAAAATTAAAAGGGATCTACAAATAACAAGCCAAGAAAGTGACCTGGATAAGTTTCCTATATTGGATTTACAAAAGACGTTTTTTTAAACCTTTGAAAAATTTTGTACAAAGTAGGTACAAAGAAAAAAACAAAACAAGTTCTAGGACATTACTTGAATGGAATAAACATCAAGTTTATTAGAAGTCAAAGCAAGAAATATAAAGTTGGTTTATTTGATTAAGGTTAAAATAGATGTTATCTCTGATAACCCTCAATGGATTTAATGGTAATCAGAACTGAAGTTATATTGTTTTATAGATTTGTTTATAAAGGGAAGGGATATGGGAAGAAAAAATCATTTGTTATATTTTAAGAGTAGGTGATAAGTTACTAACATTTTTATACTTGGGATGAAGCGGAAAGTCATATCTTTATATCTTTTCTTTTTCTTTATTATATTCTTATTATTTTTTTATTTTTTATATTCTCTATTTTTTCTATTTTTTCCTGACCCTTCTCTTTTTTGCATTTTTTTTCTTTTTCTTTTTTACTTTTTGTGAGTTCTTACTGTTGTAATTCTGACCTTTAATAAAAATTACTATAAAAGAGAGAGAAATTGTTGGAGATATATGGCCATTTTTAATGTGCTCTAAAAATAAAAAATAAAAATAAAACAGTAGAACAATTGCAAAAATGTTGATACTTCCCCATTTATCAATGAATGTATATTTTTGTTAAATAAAATTTTGAATAGATTTAAACTGAGTCAAGTGCATTCAAATTGAATCATGTCTGTTTCAAAGTATATAATCTACAGTTTGACATGAATCCAGACCAATTTGCACAGGTCTAAAGAATGGTTCATATCAACACAGTTAAAATAGCATCAGTTCAATGACTAGCAGAAAATCCATAATCCCTGCATTTTATTTTATAAAATCTCAGCAGCCTGAAAGATTCCATTGATCAATTTCACTTTTCCCAGGTTAAAAAGGCTCCAAATACTAAGTTGACATTTCCGCTTTTTTTTGTGTGAAGTCCAGTCTGCTGTTTCTCTTTCAGTGCTAAAACAAAATGCCCAACAGTTTTAATGACAGATGGAGCACCAACACACCCAAGATGAAGTGAAGTGAAATAATCACTTTTATGTGTTCTGAAGCCTCATCTAGAGAATGTAATAACTGGAAGAGGTTTCTGGTACCCTTTATACATGTGCATATAGTTTTTCCACTCATCTATAAAACTACAAGAAAAAGGCTATTGGCCATGTGCTGCAAATGTGCAGATGCCTTTGCCTGATACTACTAGATGAGACTTTGAAGGAAGACAGTTCATTTTGTTAAGGAAAATCAGCCACCCATTCACCTCAGTGAAGGAAATCACATCTTCATAATACACAGTGCTTCACTGAGATAAAGCACAAGCTTACTCCATATCCATTTCAACTGACTACAAAAATGTTTAGTCCAACAATGGTATGTAGTGTTTTTAAATTATTGAGACAAATCTAAGTCTTGCTGAAAGGGTGACTTTTCAGGGCCAAATGACAAGCCTTGGTATAACAGATATCTGCGAAGGAAAATGACCTAGAATATTTCAATGGCAACAATTTATATGTCACTTTAGCAAGAGCACAATCCTAAAGTGACTCATTTTAAAAAGTAGGTCTTTCAAGGTATGGGTGTCTTTCCATAAATCTCCTGATAAGCTTTCATACAAGGAACATAAATAAATTGAAGCTCATTCCCAAAATATCCTGGTATTGTCAAGAACAAGGCAAATGAGACTTCTCCTCAGTAGTTGGTAAGACAACCACTGAAAAAAACCATAATTTTTCCCAGGAAGTGATGGCTATCTCATCCTTGTATGTCAAACATGAGGTATCACTAAAATGTTCATGGCCCATTTGAAAGATTTAAGGCTACTCCAAAAACTGCCATAAGCCTCACTTCCTATTTCAATTAGAGCTGTGAATAGAGAATAGATGCCACTTGCTTTCTTGCCCTTCCAACATAGTCCTCTTACCCATAACCATTAATTCCTAGGTTTAACTGAAACAGAAATTCAGACCTCAGAAGACAAAATGTCCTGATGAATTTAACTGAGATATATTCAATTAAAGGTAAGCTGTAGTATCGGACCAATACATAAGGCAAATTCAATATTCATCAAGTCACAAGCATGAGGTCACAAATAAACAATGCATCTGTTATGTGACTCAGCATGTCAGACAAGTGGATTATTTGATTGCTTGGCTATTAACAGTAAGAAGTCCTACTAATTTATTTAGTACAGGTAAATAATTCTTTTGTAAAAAAAAAAGAAATGTAAATTAATAAAGCAATGTAACAATCCATGGAAGACATTTCCTAATACAGTATCAAATAACCAATATAAAACACTTCCTAATACTAACACAACTGCATCATAAACCTATAACAAAATATGACAAAGAAGTTTCTTCTGGCTTCATAAAGATGATATTTGACCAAATTTTAATGTATGTATTTGATCATATATTACTTTTTCTCATATTCCATGTCCCAATTCTTGTGATGGTCTTGGCTAAGAAGATTTTTTTTTTTACTTCTGTAATAGATACCATTGCTGGTTTGCTCTGGTATCTCCACATAAGCCATACAGCTCAAAACAGAACTCTCATCTGGTTAATAAAATTTTCTTGAGATGCTTCCTGCTGTTTCTGTAGCAGTGATAATTTTTACAGGGACAAGTTGCTAGCCCAGGGCCCAACCCTCCTCCTTTCTCATCTGGGCTTGGGACCAGCAATGGACTCCCCCAATGCCAAATGACCAAGAAGATGCCCTTGAAATACATGACAAAGAAAGGAAGACTTAAAGATTTTCTAAGCATTACTTGGGAACACTCTGAAATACTGGCCCAAAACCGAAAACGCTGGAGATGCCTTGCGGCCTCATATGCTACATAGGATCTAATGCTTAAAAACATAAAAAGCTACCTTTTCTAACAGGCAAGAATTCAAGGCAAGAACAATAACATTGTTTTCCCTGCAGTTTTCTTTTCTTTTTTGTTCCCTAATATCACCTTTATATGTAGATTTGGCATTTGGCTTTCTTGGGTTTGGAGGGTAATTTCTTATTAAAAACTTCCTCTTACATTTCAGGGTTGACAAATGTCTGTCAGGTTCTGTATTTGTGGGCAGGAAGATCTGGTACCTTGCTTTTTATTTTCCTAGAATTCATCTGAAAGGAGAAGTACTAAGAAGTACTTCATCCCAAAGGTACTTTTTAAAAAGGCAACTGGACTTCCTTGTTCTTTCCTTGAAGATGTTTCACTTCTCATCCAAGAAGATGCTTCAGATGCAAAATGTCTTCAAGGAAAAATCAAGAAAGTCCAGTAGCCTTTTGAAAAAGCACCTTTGGGACAACCATGACCTGGATGACTGAGAATCTCTGTAGACATTTACTAAGACTTAGATATTTGAGCAGACTTAACCTAACTAGTTGCAGCCTACTACAATTGTCTTTTAGTGGGAAATTCTTGGACAGAGTTAGGGAAATCGTAAATGCCCTCTCTTGTTTTCTAAATAACCAAAGGTCTTTGCTGAGGACTTTATCGTGTCAGTATATGTCCATCTCCATGGAAACTGTCATAAAGTTTTTTGTCAAATTTTGTAGACAGTATCCCTTTCATAACCAGGTGGTTATTCCCCAAGACTTTGAGAAGAAAATGTTTAATTCTCTTTTTACAGAAAATAAGACAAGCTCATGAAAACAGAATCAGCGCAGATGCCCTCTTCAATCCATAATGTCAATATGTTTTAAATTCAAACAGGATTGAAAAATTCCATCGATTGTCTGAATTGATCCTTAACTAATCTTTATGGATCTTAATCAATCGTGCAACTATTTAGTCCTTTAACCACCAATTAACAAATTACAATCATACCTTGATTGGTTTGTTTAGGCAACTGGGCTGATATTTTTTTAATCTAAATAGTACCAACAAAATATACATCGTCAGAGCGTGTCAGCAGTGTGGCCAATGAAAGCTAAGCTTTGTAAATTAAACAGTCTTTGTTTAAGATTTTTTATCCTGGTGATCGTTAATATTTATTTGGCTTACGATATGTATATACCCAGGATTCAGATTTTTAATATAATCAAGAACATATATATATATGTGTGTTTGTGTGTTTGTGTGTGTGTGTGTATGTATGTATGTATGTATATTTGTATATGTGAATATATATATATATATATGTTTATGTATATGTAAATATATATATATGTTTATGTATATGTAAATATATATATATGTTTATGTATATGTAAATATATATATATGTTTATGTATATGTAAATATATATATATATATAAATATAAATATACTAAAAGAATGTATAAAACAAAAGCAATATACAACATGATATACCTATGTTGATTGTTAACTAGATCTATTGACTGAGTCCATTAGATTTGCTTTGCCTCCAGTGTAACAGATAAGTTGCCTAATCTTTTAATTGCCTGAATAGACTTGTAAGTGACAGGACATCAAAAATATGCTGAGCCCACTCACCTTAGAAGCAAAGGTCATTATGCTTTCATTTCTTGGCCTGCATTGTGAACTATGTAGATAAATCACCATGACGTGGAGCCCAATAAAAATACTCCAGGTCCAAAAGGTCAAGCCAAAAATGTTAAAGCAATTGAATACTTGACACAAGAGGAATGAATTCCAAGACAGAGTCCCTGTCTCTAGTAATATAATACTTTTTAGCCAGGGTAGTAAGACATTTTTTTTCTTTAAAAAAAAAAAGACAACTGAGATATCAGTTACTGGATATCAGCATGTTGCAATTTTTTTTAAAAAATTGCTCAGGTGTGATATCTTAACATTTTTAACTTCTGCAGAATTCTCAATCTTTCTTCAAGAATAAAATAATTCAACATTTGTTATTTCTGCCAATGTAGAGAAAAAAAATCTGTATTTAATTCTAAAGTTAAGTACTTTAGAATTAAGTAAAAGATATTTTCCATACTTTTATTTAATCAATTAACACTCATATCCAAGCAAAAAAAAAAAGAACATAATTTCAAAAAGATTGAAACACTATAACACTGAACAGTCTGAGGTGATTCTTATGAACTTTGCTGAGCATTGGATTTTGGTCACATTATAAAAAAATAAAATAAAAATGAGCCAGGACTATATATTTAAATAAATCTGCCACAAATATACACAATTTTCTTTTTTTAGTAGTGGGATCTCTATGCCAAAATTCCATAGCAGCATGGAAGACAATATGATAGATGCTGTAAATTGCTAATACATAAATGGCCACAGATGGAATTTGATTTGTGGCCCTAATGAAGATTAAATCAAATCCATTTAATAGCAAGTAGTCATTTGTGTACTTATTTGATCTTTTGTATTTCCGTGCAATGCTATCCTTAATCCTACTGAAAACTGCTGTTTAATTATTCATTTAATGTATTTAACAAAGTTGTAGCTTGTCCATCTCATAGACATGATGGCTGACAGAGTAAAAAACATTAAGTATGTATACTACTTCTGAGCCAATGTACAGTGACATAACAAATAAATAAAAAGGAAAGAATTCCTCAGCTTAGAAGCAACATAATATAGATAATTTTGAGAAAGAGTTTCGTTTATTTATTTAGCTTGTTTTATTTCCTTCAAGAAGGTTAAAACTTAATTTTATGCATTTCATACTTCCTAACCATCTGTAACGTGTGCAGCTTGTTTAAATTACTGTTGTGTGAATTGATTTGCAATGATAGTAATAGAAAATAATATCTTGCTTTAGGAAGTAACAAGAGACAATGGTTTATTCTTTGTTTGGAAAGAATAGTTTAACATGTCAATATGGGCACAAATAGTTTAATTGCTTTTGAAGGTTTTTGTCATCTTCAGTAAAAAATAATAGCATGGTTAGAAAATCTGTATTATATTATTTTGTTAAAGTGAATTTTAAATAAGAAGGTCTCCTTGTATTTCTCTGAATAAATATCTGTTTTTACTGATAAATACCTGTTTTTACTGAAAAAAAGCATTTTGTCTATAAAGAAAATGAGAAACACAAAATTCAATAATTTGTGCTGAAAAAATATAACTGAAATATTAAGGCTGCTAATCTTAAGTAGGATAAAATTATTCTTCAGTTGCTTCTATTTAGCACTAGAAATGACTTCAGAAAGTTTAAAAAAATATCTATATTTGAACTTGAGGGTTTATATTTTATATCCATTAAGTTTTCCAAATTGTTTAGGTATGTGTGTGAGAGAGACAAAAGAGACCAAGAGTAAAAAAATGTATTTCCATTTTTTTCAACCCCAATGTTTCATTTAGATCCTTAGAATGAAGAGCCAATTCTGTTCTCCAGATCAATCAGATTCTCTTAGCAGACCTAAAACTACCTGCTCTGTATTGATTTATTAAAGCTATGCAACATATTCCCCCCATCTTCTTAGCCATAATAATAAAAATAATAATAATAACAGACCATGCATATCATTTTAGATTTAATACATAAAATTTCTATTCTCCATTCCATTAGCTAGCTGGAGAAAGCATCCTCCTTTGATCTCACACTTACATTTTTGGATGATAAGGGATAGGAGAAGTTTCATTCAGATGTCAGTTGGCATCTTCGCACATGATGAGAATAATATCCTGCATGCATGGGTGTCTTCTTGGTCAACTTTGCTGGACAGATAACCCAGGAAATAATAAAACTTATATAGAGAATGATCCCTCTAGAACAGGGGTGTCAAACTGCTGGCCTGCAGGCCAGTTGCATCATGTGGAGGCCATGCCCACCCCAGCTCCGGCAATGCAAAAAAAGTCATGGCGAGTTTGACACCCGTGCTCTAGAACGCTGAACTAAATTCTCTCAATTATTTTGCTTCCAGATTGGGTGGATTTCTAAAAGTGGATAAATTATTTGCAGGCAACTATAGACAAGTCTCCAAACCAAATGTGTTATCCTATATTGGTTAGTTAATTGTTGATGAAATTCAGCAAAAATCTGAGCTGGAACCATATTACCAGCTATGGCAGAAGTAGGTCTGGATTACATCTGGGACCTGTTTCCTTTCAACAATTTCTGGTTGTGTTCTAAACATATGTAAAGTTTGAGTGGAGTACAGCTTGACTGTTTCCTGACCAGCCCATACTCATGTCCTATATTTCCCCCCCCCCAAATAACTCTCTCAGTGGAGTTATAACACCTCTGTACAATATCACAGTAACATTAGAACACAAATGTATGGGAATGCTAAGTGTCTTTCTAAACATTAATAGATTAAAAAGTAGGGTATATATGGATGAGTTCCTGTTACTTGCCCCAGCTTCTGACCACCTAGTAATTTGAAAGCATGCAAATGAAAGTAGATAGTTACCAGTTCGGTGGGAAGGTAACAGTGTTCTCTGTGCCTTGGCATATATTCATGCTGGCCAGATGACCAGGGAACCATCTTTGGACAATGCTAGCTAACACAATTAAGAAATAGAGATGAGCTTCATCCCTAGAGTCAAATTCAACTGGACAGGGAAAACCTTTACCTTTATATATCAATGCCATAATGAATTTTACCAGGTGTGTAATGTGAAATGGACTTTTTTTTAAAAAAAAAATAATAATCAGTTATTCAAAAACATCTAGATAAAAATAATGTTGTTGATGCCTCTCCATAATTAGTCAAAATCTATCTATTTGTCAGTCTGTGTGTCTATCTATCACCAAGCTATCACATAGGTTGTAATATGTGATTTGCATACCTTCACATAATGATGTAGCAGTAATGAGCAAACCGCTCTAGTGAGCAAAAGATTATTAAATATCCTGAAAGATTAGAGAAGTGGGTGGAAGTTAATAGGATGAAATTTCAGTGAAATAAATAAGAAGGAAGAAATACGACTTAGTTACAGGTTGAAATGAAGTAGAATTAGTTAAAATCCATCTGCGTTAGGAATAACAGGAGGTCATTGAAATTAGATGTAATTCCTATTCAGACCAGAATGCTAAGAGTATTGGTGTAGAATGAAGAGAAATCTCTTCATTTAGGTGCAGTTTTATAAAGTTCTTTCTGTATAACAGTCCCACATTCCAACTGGTAATGGATATGTGCACATGCGCACATGTGCATGCATACACAATACCAAATAAAATATACATTACCCAGAACAAAATGAAATAGTCTAAGCTGATGGCAACATCATCTCCACGTGGCTATTCCTTAATGCTGACTTATGCTACTTAGCTCCAAAGAATCTTGTTCCAAGTAAGGAATCCAAAATATTTTGTTTATTTGGAAAAAAAATCTTTTCTTTGAAATTATATATATATATACATACATATATTTTAATCAAGCATGTTGTGGTGGCCCAAATCCTAATCCTAATAGCTAGGTCAGTGATGGCGAACCTTTAAGACACTGAGTGCCCAAACTGCAACCCAAAACCCACTTATGTATTGTCGGGTGCTGGGTGGGCATGGCCCATTGGGTAGGTGTGGCCCATTTGGTGGGCATGGCCAATTGGGTGGGCGTAGCTTCGGTGGTAACGGCAGATTGGGTGGGACAAAAAGTTCAATTAATCAATTCCAACTTTGTGAGATCTTTTTTTTTCCCGTGGGAAGTTGAAATTGATTGATTGATTGAACCTTTTTTTTTTTTGCACACGGCGGTGGAGGACTAAAGCGAAAAGGTTTTATAAAACCCAGCTGAAGGCCTAGGACTGGGGCGATGGCATGGGTGCCCACAGAGAGGGCTCTGCGTGCCACCTGTGGCACGCGTGCCATAGGTTCGCCACCACGGAGCTAGGTGCTGTGTTATGATAAATAAGCCTGTGTTTGTAATAGCATCTGCTTGGAGATGATAGGGGCTAGTGTGTCCTAATTGTCAACATTAAGATGAGTTAGGTTTATCCATTTGAAATGAACCTGAGCAGCAAATAGTGATGTAATTACAAATTTACTTAAATATGAAATTCAAGTTTTTCATAACAAAGTTCTGACACATAAGCATAGGCATAAAAAAATAAATGTGTCACTTATTGCCATGGGAACAAAATAAATATGTTTTTTAAAAGTCCTCATAATAAACTTGCTTGGGAACAAAGGTCAATTCAGTTAGAATAGTTAAAAACAACCATTTAGATAGTTGTTTATTTATTTATTAGTTTTAACTGTTGAGTTGTGTCCAATTCTTGGCGACTTTATAGGCGAGTGCTCTGCATGCTATCCTGTCAAGCACATCTTCTTTCAGTTGTTGGATGTTCATCTTTGTATCAGGTTTTGATGGAATCAAGTGATTAAGTTCATTGCTTGCCCCCTTCTTCTTGATCCACTAACCATTCCTAGCATCACTTCCTTCTCCAATGAATTTGCATGCATAACATGGCCAAAGTAAATCAAATGAATCTAGTGATGTTTCTGGTTTTACACAATTTGTATTAATTGATTTATTAAATTTATGTTAATAAATATAGGTATGTTTACACCTGTTAATAGAGACCATGAATACCATATCTAATATATAAATTGTTGCACGAAGTGATAAGGAATGATGATTTTCCTGAATGCAGCATGCCTGATTATCAATGCCTGATACAGAAGCATCTATTAGGCTGAAAGGAAGACCATGCAACAAAACCATACTGATCTAATTGCAAAGGTTACAAGTTTTTAAGGGTGCTTGTTAATCACTAGACCCAATAATGTTTATTATCCTAATAATGGTGTGCAAACTTTTTTGGTGCAGTTACTATGGTGATAATGTTCACAAAGCATCAAAGTTCCAAGAAACTGATTGGAATTGAAGGCTCAGAATCAGAGCAGAGTGGATTCAGAGCCATCTGCTTTATTCCAGGCAAATGATAATCTATTCCAAATTATGCCATTGTTGCTCAGGAGCCAAGGTTTGATCAATTAGAAAAATAATTATAGTTAACACCTTAGAAAGAAGTCCAAGATACATCCGTAACTAGTAGAAACAAGGAAGAGGAATTGTTGCTATCTCTGTAGATCCCAAATATCTTTCAGCTTAGAAAGGTAGTCAAAACAGCACTGATTTATTCATTTATTTATTTTTTTCTCAGAAGAAGCCTGTGTTTGCAGATCCAAAACACAAGTTAAACTAGACTGAAATTAATGGCAATTCACAAGTCTGGTAAACAACGCTAGATGTGGTCAAATAAACAAGCAGAAGGCAGCTTTGATACCTGTCAAAGAGAATTTGCTAGGAAAAAGTAATAGAAGGATTGGAATAATTGAATGTTTTTTCCAGGAACCTCTTTTCTTTTTTTAAAAAAAATATATTATTAATTTTTTACAATAACAATCTTTAATGCTTTGTGAACAGTGTATTGTCTGGATTCATATACTCAAAACAATTAATAACAATTAATTTCTCCAATTAATCAGTATGTTAGTAGGTAATATATTTCTTGATCTTCTCTTCTTCCAATAATAATCTCCTTTTGTCTACATTAAACAAATATAATTCTTAATATTTTCAGTACATACCAAGTTGAATATAAACATTTTTTTATATTTATGCATATGATAACATCAACATATAACATATTTTCTAATCAGCTTATGTTTCAATTATATTTATAAAAGTCATGTTATTAAGTCAATATATGTCCTGTTTTCAAACTTTTTATTATAGCTTAGTTTCCCCTCAGTATTCAGACCATTCTTATCAATCATATTTTTCTCAAAATTCATTACCTTTAAATATCCAAACTATACTACTTATATATCTTATTTCTCTTACTATAGGGCCCCTTTACAAATTTTATCTATTCCTTTGGCCATATTCTAATAATATTTAATCTTATACTACACCATCTAATAATATTTTTTTTTTTAAATATATTTTATTAGATTTTATAGGGGTACAGGGATAACATTAAGGTGCTTAGGAACCACCATGGAGGTGGGTATATTAAACATCCAAAAAAAGAAAGACAATCACAGATATATAACTCAACTCAAGTCTTTTAAGCTTCCCTCTCTAATTCCCTCATTTAATTTTACATATTCAAATTAATAAATTCTATATAAGTTTCAAACGGTCCTATCAAATATCAGTTACATTTCAATTCTAAAAAATCCAAATCCTGTTTTTAAGCTTTACTAACTTACAATTACTATATTTCAATTAGCCTTAAATAGACATGTTATTAACACTTCGGGTGCCCTTTTTTTTTTTTTTTACATAATTATATCTGGTATATTGTTCTTACAACAACATTCCCATATCTTCTTCATTGATACCATTTTTTTCTCTTATCACCCATCCCTCTTATTCTCCTTTAATTTCCAAATAATTCTCTTAAAATAAAAATATCAGGCCAACAAATAAATTTCTATCTAATTTAAATATATATTCTATCAATGCCTCTATATCTATAAAAATCTTTTTAAACCAGTAGATAAAGTTTACTTCTCCAATATATATCATATCTAAAACAGAGTAATATTACAAAGGGTATCCTCTTAAAAATTTCACGTATTCCATTAGTTGTTAAGTCAGTCAAGAAATCAAAGCCTTTTTAATCCCATTAAATAAGACTTTAAAATACATTTTTAAATCTAACTCTAGGCTTCTTTCTATGCCATAGTGGTTTCCATAGTGAGGTTCCTACATAATCAAACCACACTATTAAAAGGTCCATATTCTTTAACGCTTCAAATTGGTCAAAGTTCTCTTTCCTTTCTTCTAATAGCCTTTGGATGGTAAAAGCTGTTTTATTCCATGTTATATTTGCCAATTGTTTATCCACCTTTTCTCGATTTTCAATAAGTTGTATCTGAGTGTCAGTCTCTGTTGATGTTGGTATTGATGCTTCAGACATCTCTGTTGAAGTTGTTGTATAGTCATCAGACTTCTCGATAGGTTGTGTTGGAAGTTGAATAAAATTAGTTTGTTTTGTGGTTTCCACAGTTTCTCTCAGTGTAGGGAAAAGGGATTGAAAATAGGAGCTCACATCCTTTGCAGCTTCTAAAATTGTTTCCAATATAAGTTCATAGTCCAGTTGTGTATTAAGTTCCATATCGATAGTAATAAGGCTTTTTAATCTTTAATCTTTAAAAAAGGCTCTGCTTCATAAGAATCAAGCAAGCATTCACCTTCAATTTTCAATAGGCCAGCTGCATCGTTATCTTGTAGTTATGACTCTTTCAGGGTCATAGCCATTCCCAGCCATAAAGAAATATAATTGCAGTACCACTTTTCGACACAAGATGTCCTCAGCAAACCAAAAAATCCTTTTTTTTTTCTTTCCAAATAATAGATTTTTTATTTTTCGTATTAAAAAAGATGAAGAAAGGGTTCAAAATAATGAATACGTAGTTGTAACAATAATAGTCAAGAATAAAATGTTTTCAGGTCCCCTCAGTATTCCAAAATTTAAATAGTATCGAAATTAACTGGTTTTTATTTATATATATTTTTTTCCAACGCTGTTTTTCCCCATTGCTCAAACGCTGCTTCCTCACGACAGGGAAATAGTTCAAAGAAAGCTTTTAACAGGAAAGTAGTTAGGGAAAAAAAAAGGGGGTAGGAAAGGTCTCACCCGGATTCTCCACGGGGGTTCTTTCGCTTAGATGTTCTTCTGGCTTTCAGCTGGTGCGACGAAGTGATCGTCCATTTTGTAGGACGATCTTTTCCTCCGGCGGCCCTAAGGAGAAAGCTCGAACTGGGGAGAGCCGCCGCTCTTCCCCAGTCGAGCAGGAGCCTCCTCTAACGGTGGTCGCCTCTACGGGGCGACTTTCGACCCGATTAAGGGTCTACCGACGGAGGGAAACCAGCCGGTGGGAGAGAGAGATCTCTCCGTGCGACTGCTGGTGTCGCGATCCGGAACCGGAAGCCACCATCTAATAATATTACTCTAGGGCCTCTTTATATCCAAACTTTACATATTTGTGTGTGTGTGTGTGTGTATTTGTGAGTGTTGTTGGGGATAAAAAAAACAAGTCAAGTAAAGTATCAGTTTTTTGTCTCCCACGTTGTGATGATTCTTCTGACAGTTCTTTAATCCATTTTATTAGTTTTTCTTTTTTATCCTCAAATTTGTTTTGAAATCCTGGAGCATAAAGCAACTTTTTTGTCTTCTTTATTACAGTGAGGTTTTGCAGATTTTTTTTTGTATTAAATTGTAGTTTTCTTCACTTGTAGCTTTTCTATTTAAGTCACTTTCATTTAATTTATGTTCTGTTGTCTGATTTATTTGTTCATTCTTTGTTGTCATTTTTTGAGTGTTATTCAGTTGTAGATTTAAGTTAGAGATATGTTCATTTATATTGTCAAACTTATTTCTAATCTCATCATGATTTGAAACAATTATCATTTGAATCTGTAGCAGAATTGTATATATTTTCTCCTGGGATGTATTTGTTTTGCCTTGAGTCATTGTTCCTGCAGATCTTTGAAACTCCAAACTGGGGTCTTCAGGAGAAGGTGTTGAGTATAGTTTTCTATCACTTTTAGATAGGTGTATAACATCCATTTTATCTCTCCCCTTTAAGTAATTTTTCATCGGTGTCATAGTCTTTTAATTGGCTTTATCAAGCCAGCCCATCTTAAGTTCCAAACAGCCAAGTCTTATGTAGTTCTTATCGTTATATAATAGCTTTATAGTCCAATATGTTTCCAATTGTCCAGGCACCACTGAAAACAATATTTTATAATAATTCTTCTTTTCAGGGGTCTTGTAATTATCAACTAGTCAGGATTCAATCCAAAGTATTTAACTATCTAAAGGTTTTCTAATAATTTCTCCTTTAGAAGATTAGCCAAAGGCCAAGATTTTTTTTCTCTGAAAACAGTTCTTAAGTTTAAACATACAGTTCAGTATGTTTGTAATCCCAGAAAGTCAGCAGTTTCTAAACAAATGTAGTTTCACTCAGTAAGAGATAGCTTAGTGCTTTGTTCCCAGCTGTTTTTTGCTATTTCTAGGCGTCTTGCCAAATTCTGAGTCAATATAGTTGTAGTTTCCTCTAATCCTCCACTAGGTGTCACTGTTCATTTTCCAACTTTTTTTTAAAAAAAACAAAGAGTTATTTTTGTATATATTATATATATAATTCCATCAATACTTTTTCAGGTATAAAGTTTTAGCAGTTTTTCTTAGTTTTCAAGTTTATCCAAACTGTGGTACTTTTTTCCTCATCTGAGTTTAATTTGCCGCTTCCATCTATGGAAAGGAGGGGTGTAGTCCCTTCCCTTCTCACTTTGGGAGGCTTTTTGCTTCTTGGTGATCTTTTCCAGGAAATTAGGTATAAAATAGGAGAGAGAAGATCAAATTCCTCACCCAGTTTCAAGCATGCTGTTCACTGTTGTGCTGGTTAGTGCCTTTGGACTTCGGCTGCAAGTAGCTTGGGCTGGTCAGTGAAGTGTGGCCAGCCTTTCTCCTATCGGGTTAGAAGGCTTTCCCCAAATTGAATGGAACGACCACCATTGTTCCAGAATTGCCGGGGCACCCTTCTTTTCTTCGCCGCCTCTCCGGGGCTACTTAGACCCATTTAGGGTCCCCTGGCAGGGTGAAAT
The DNA here is from genome assembly GCA_023970755.1 of Azemiops feae. NCBI lineage: Eukaryota > Metazoa > Chordata > Lepidosauria > Squamata > Viperidae > Azemiops > Azemiops feae. The sequence continues at coordinate 3,307,086 of JALGBA010000099.1, forward strand.
TAGCCACGGGGGTGCGGAGATCCGCAATCCCATGACCATGCGCTACCGTGCAAACCCGGAAGTCCTCCAGGAACCTCTTTTCATCCATTGTTTTCTCTGCAGTTCTTAATCTTCTTTGTTTCTCTTCGCAATTCTATAAATTTCATGTAATGTATTACTAGGAGAAATGATTTCTCAGATATGTATGTCAGTGAATAAGAATATAATGATTATGTTGCATGTATACAATGGAATACATTTCGTAGCTTCTCTGGAAAAATCAAATTAAAGAAATAAAAAACCAAACAGCTTCATCTAAATATCTGCACTAAAATAAATACTTTTTGTGCTATATGTTGTCTCACTGTCTTTCCAAAAGTTTTTTTTTAATGTAAAGGGTGAAACTTTGCAAAACTATTATAACAGTGAATTGAATATATATGATAATAGAAAATTACATTTGGAAAATTATGATTCTGATTTTATATATATATTATAATGCTTATTCATGTAACATTTGTTTAACAAGCATGTGATAAACTCATCAGCAATTAATTCAGCAGAACATACATTCAAATGTTTATTTATCATGTTGCATGGAAAATATACAAGTGTTACTGATATTTTATAAGTTCTAAAATTATATTTTTATTTAACCTAAGTATTATAAAACACTAACTAGAGCTTACTAGCATTGTTGCATTTGTTGTTGGATACAAAGAAATATTCATTAGACCTTCAATAAGATCTATTTTAAGATTAGCCCTAGAATAGGAGATTTAACAGGCTCGTTTCAGAAAAATAAATTTAAAAGTTTCAGGAGACAATGATATAGTAAAAAGGGCACAGTTAGTCAACAAAAGAATCAAAGATGTGGCTCAGTGAATTTGAAACCTTCAGATTTCTTTTCTGGCAGAGAAATTAATAAGTCTAACATTAAACTTTAGATTATATAACAGGAAACCAAGCAGCCTTCCTCATTTTCATGCTCTCCAAATATGTTGGGATTCACATATGCTGGCTGGTAGTTGGGAATTGCAGTCATACCATATTTGGAAGGCATCTGGTTGAAGAAAGATTAGTTATATGAGTGGATTTAACTAGATAATGTTTTGCTACATTGAAACATAGATGGGAGATTTGTGGTTTGAAAGCAATAATCACACCTTTAATTGGGTGAAATGATGCATCACAGGACAATGATATTTGAATCAACCTACCTCAAATGAGCTAACTTACACAACGTGTCCAAAATCCAAGACCCATGATTCCTGTGGAATTGAAATTTGGCAAAGTTGTGGCTTCCTTGATGTGCTGTGCCACAATGCCACAGTCACATGATTGTGATTTCTAACACTATTTGCCAGCTTCCTACAAGGAAATATGGAAGTTTTCATGAAGTCATCCCACTGCTTTTTTACTCTACCTGTGATCATTTTATTTCTCTGATAGTTAAGAAATATCTGTGAAACAATGACCCTGCAGGTTATGGGTGATCTAACATTCATTAATTATGAAAACACATATTTAGAATACATAGAAAAGAGCGTTTAAATTTAAACACAATACATGCTCTAGAAAAGAAGTCTGAATCCAATTGTCTGATTATTTTTTTTTTAAAGACGATAGGGGAAATTTAAGGCAAGCACAGAAGAAGGTGGTGTTTTTATGGATTGCTTTTGGTCAGAGAGATTGGCTTGAAATGGGCAGCAAAGTATTTCTGGTGCCATGGTATGATCCGGTTGGAATTGGTAGGTTGGCATAGTGGATTTTCACTGGTCCTGGCCTCCAACTGTTGTTGCTCAATATTATGGGGGATTGTACCAAATCTGCTTCCATCTGTGATCTAATGGATGAAGTGGCAGCCATGCCATGTGTACAAATGAGACCAAAACACACCAGGAAGTAGTGTTACCCTCAGAATGCACCCATATGGATTTTAAGTGGGATCTCAGCCACAATCAAATGCAGGGGATTTGGGTAGCAGATATTTGGGTAGTCTTAATGGCTTAAAAGACACTAGTGATGCAGAGAGCTGGAAATGAGAACTTATTATTGGTCTATGGATATTGTGGGTTTACTGTCGGTGTACTGGCCTCAATGCTACACAGCAACACTGTTGTTTGGTTGCTCAACTCAGAATGATTCTGATTTCATTTTATATCCATTATTACAGCATTCTAAGGCAATGAGTGGGGACAGGACTTTGACCTTTTTCTGACACTTTTGAGATATTTGAAGATTGCTACTTTATTAAGTGCAATCATCTTGTTTTGCCAGGATACACATAACTGTCTTCACGGGATTAAAATTACAGTCCCCGGACGATCCTTTTAGCTTTCTCTGAACTTTTCTTTTAAATGTGGTGTTCAGAAATGTGATATCACTGATTTAGAGTAAAGTTATTATTTCTCATGAGTTGGGAATATGACAGTACACTTCTGTTGATACAGCCTAAAAATGTATTTGCCTGTTTTGCACTGCTAGCTCATACTCAATTTACAATAGATAAAGATAAATAGATAAATAACCTTTATTGTCATTTTTATATTGTGGGCACAATGGCACACATAAAAAATGAAATTTAGTTGCCCGCTCTCAAAGTGAAACATATACATGACACACACCTAAACATACTATGTACAACATATATATAGACCCACATCCCTACATATGCATAGCAAATAAATATTAAATACTGTC